>PVJL010002477.1:155000-196496 GCA_004026885.1 Lyroderma lyra | reverse complement strand
GCAAGGCTAGCATTCAGAGTTGAAGGACAGATAAAGAGCTTCTCAGATAAGGAAATGCTAAAGAAATACATCATTACCAAACCAGGACTACAAAGAATGTTAGAGCGACTTTAAGATGGGAAGAAGGATGGGAGAGTGGGTAAAATAAGGGAAGGGAATGGAGAAATTTAGTTTGATTGTTAACATAAAATCAAAACAACAAGGAAACAAAACTCATGGACACAGTCAATAATTTAGTAGTTACCTGAGGGTAAGCGGGGAGGGGGAAGGAACAGGGACACAAATACATGGTGATGGAAAGAGAACTGCCTCTGGGTGATGAACACATAATACAACACATAGAAGATGTACTGCAGAATTGTACACCTGGGACCCACATAATTTTTGCTGATCAATGTCACCCCAATAAATGTTTTTTAAAAAGATATGGTATACGCACACAATGGAATATGTCAGTCATGAGAAAGAAATCCTGCCAACACGGATGGAACTTGAGAGCGTTATGGTAAGTGGGACAAGTCAGACAGAGAAAGACAAATACTGAATGATCTCAGCTATATGTGGAATCTAAGAAAGCCAGGCCCGTAGAAACAGAGAGCAGAATGGTGGTGACCAGGGGCTGGGAAAGGGGAGAAACAAGTAGATGTTGATCAAATAGTAGAAATTTCCCATTGTAAGATGAATAAATTCTGGAGATCTAATGTACAACATGGTGATTATAGTTAACAATACTGTATTTTATACGTGAAAGTTGCTTATGAGAGTGTATCTTCAATGTCCTCACCAGAAAAAGATGGGAATTACGTGATGTGATGGAGGCGTTAGCTAGTGCTAAGGTGGTAATCATTTTGCATTTTGTAAGTATATCAAATCAACATGTTGTAGACCTTAAACTTACACAATGTTACATGCCAATTATATCTCAATAAAGTTGAAAAAAAGTACTAGCAAAAAATAATAACAGAAAGGAAGTGGAGATTTTCTGACATTCAGTTTCATTCTTGCCTTCAGGCATTTCCAATACGTGAATGAGAAGCTAAGACACTAAAGAGAGTTCTTGGAGCTGGTGGAACAAAATTGAGGTTGAAAAGGAGAGGCCTTATGAAACACCCCGGGTTTTGTTAAGACTCTGAAAGCTTCCACTCCAGGATTCAGGACAATAGAAATAAGTCAGTTCTCACAAATACAGAAACTGAGCTTCTGATTACCTCAAATCCAGACTGAATCAAGTAATCCACCCCTAACCCATCTTCCTACCAGGATCAGAGGACATGATTGTACAAGTAATAAGAAGAACAACAACAAAAAAATCCCAGATAAACTATTAGAATTAATAACTTAATTTAGCAAGGTACCTGGATAACAGGCCAATGTACAAAAACCAATTGTGTTTCCATGTATCAGTAAGAAAATATTTTTAAATGAACTATTTATAATTGTACCTGTTTATATGAGAGGGAACGCCAAGAATTTATTTATAAAGTATTGTGTATTTATTCTTACATGTTTAAATGTTAGTCAACTTCAAAGTGCTCTTCAATTAATAAAATACACCTATTGAGAGCTTTTTCCACTGTTCAAAACAGTTTTTGAACTTGTCGATTTTGATGCTTTTTAGTGCTTCTGCCATTTTTTGTTTCACCTCTTCCACATCAGCACATGTTTCCTTTTGAGGACGTTTTTCACCCAGGGAAACAAAAAAAAAGGTCACTCTGGATGTGATCAGGTGAATAGGGAGGGTGGGGCACAGGGGTCATGCTGGTTTTTGGTCAAAACCTGCTGAATACTCAGTGCAGTGTGAGCAGGTGGGTTGTCATGCCGCACGTTGCGCAGGTAAATCACCCATCATGAAATGAGCAAACAGTTGAAAGAGTCTCCAAAAACAATTCCCTGAAGCCAAATTCAGGTTCTCACAACAACGCCAGCTGGTACACAGATGCAGATGGGCTCCTAGAACACTCACCTAGCGGGAGAAGCCTGTACTATAAGGGTCCCACCCTCCAAAAGATAATTCTGGAGTTTTGGGGGGTTCCCTCTTGTAATAGCATTAAAAATCAAATGTCTAAAAATAAATCCATCAAAAGATATGCAAGACCTCTTTATAGACAACTACAAACTACTGCTGAATGTAATTAGAGAAGACTTAAATAAATGAAGGGGTCCATCCTGAGTTGGAAGGTACAATATTGTAAAGATATCAGTTCCCCACAACTTGATCTGTAGATTCACTTTATTCCCAATGAATAGCCCAATATGCTTTTCCTTTCCCTGAAGAAGTTGACAATCCAAATCTAAAATTTATATAAAAATGCAAATGACTAAGAAACATCAATAAAATCCTAAAGAACAACAACAACAAAAGGACGTCTATAGCAATATATCAAGATTGATTATAAAGCTATAGTAATTACCACAATGTAATATTGGCACAGGGATAGACTGACCAATGGACATAAAATAGCCCAGAAGCAAAGCTTCATAGAGTCACCAGATTTATGATGAAATTCCAATGTAGTGGAGGAAAGACGGTTTCTTCAGTAACTGATGCTGGGTCAACTGGAAATCTATACGGGGAAAAAAGTGAATCCTGACCCCTACCTCACCCCATACACAAAAAATCAATTCCAAATGGATTGCAAGTCTAAATATGAAATGTAAAACAATAAAGCTCCCAGGTGAAACAAAGGAGAATACCTTCATAACCTTGGACTTCATTAAAATTAACAACTTCTGTTACCAATACATCCAATAATAGACTTAAATTCACAGTATGTAAAAACTTCTACAAATCAAATAGAAAGAGACAGACAATCTATTTTTATAGGAAAAAATGTGAACAGACACTACATTAAAAAGACCATGCAAAACATTAATAAACATGAAAAGTTGCTCTACATCATTAGTTGTCAGGGAAATGCACAAAAATTACAGTGAGATAGCACTGAACACTGCCCACAATAGCTAACATGAAGGAAACTGACAGTACCACTATTGGCAGGATATGGAAGACCTGAAACTTTCATGCGCTCCTGGCGTAAGCATCAATTACTGCTCTGGGTAACTATGTGGCATAATCTCCTTAAAGTGAATATGTGTATACTCTGCCCGAGCAACTCCTCTTCTGTGAATACACATAATAGATAAATGTGCACATATTCACTAAAAGACATGTATAAGAATGTTCACAGAAGCACCACTCATAGTAGCCAAAACCAGAAATAGCTCAAATGGCTCTTACTAGTAGAATGGATAAACTGTGGCATATTCCTATATTAGAAAACTGCAAAAATTAAAAACTATAAGAACATGCAACAACATGGATGAATGTCACAGATGATTCCATTTTTATAAAGTTCTAAAAAGGCAAATGAATCCAGTGTTAAATCAGATTTGGGGTTACCTGTGTTGGCAGAGCTGACAATCAGAAGGACAACAAGAGGTGTCTTCGAGGCACCGGCAGGGTTTTCAGTCTTGATGCAGGTGCTGACTGCACGAGTGTGTCAGCCTATGAAAATTCATGTGGCTACACAGTGATTTGTGCTCTTTTCTGTACATAGCTTATACTCCAAATCTATTTCTAAATTGTTGTTGCTAATCTAAATTTTACTGATTGTGTTTGGATTTTCTTTGAGTAAGTACTGTGAGGATATGAAGATAATAGTCAACATTTTAGTACATATTCAAGTTATGTTATAATGAAAATAATTTAAGAAGACATTGGGGGATATTAATACATTAGAATCATTTTTAAAACCTGGGTTGAATTTTAGATATTGCTAAATGATGCTAAGTATTATAAAAAATAATCAGGAAATTAAACGTCTTAAACTTCCTTCCACCTCCCTTCCCCAACCTTCCATTTTTGTTAGTTTTATTTTACTTTCTCGTTTTTATAGCATTTACATCTTATTCAATAATCACAACCTCATGGTTATTTTACTGTCAGTTCTGGTTTGTATTACTCATTTCTCGCGACTAGTCTATTTTACTACAACTTTTTCATTCCTAAATTTGTCTAAGGATAAGACCACCATTCACTACCTGAAATAAAAAGACAAACCTAGAGTGTTGATTTATTACGGTCTCTCCCAGGAAAGCAGACTGTTGACCTCCGTTGGGTTTGGGAGAAGGTAAGCTTGGCACCATGAGTGGATGAAGTCGTCTGAGGAGACTGTTGTTGACTGGTTGGCACTCAAAGGCCTGTTGATGGGATCGAGTCCCTCTCTGGTTGGCTGACTTTCAAAAGGGAGGAGCTGAATTGCTGAGTTGCAGTGTTATTGATTCCTTGACAAGAGATAGGTCTCAAGTCTCTTTAAAGTGCAGTGGCTCCATTTTGTCATCTCATTTTTGAGTTCTCTTTTCCTTGAAGTATGTTTTTCCTTCTAGACCTGGTTGTCCATCTATCTTTGCATGCTGTCTCTCGTTCCTTTTCTGTAGTATATTACACACTTGCCACGTTATTTCTTTTCATCTTTTTCGTGCTTAATGTGGGCAATTTCAGCCAGACATTCCACCACAAACACACTTGCTCCCCGTGAAACAAACATGTGTCTTGTTTGGTTCACTCAATATTTTCTACAAAACTACAAATTTGTCACCAACAAATTTAACAAGGGGGAGGTTCCACATAAAATTCCAGAATTACAGGTTCTCTTTTAAAGAAAAGAAGAAGATATAAGAACAACAGACCTACATTCTCAGATAGCAACACTCAGCTAGACATTTTACACGGGCAGCTCTCAAACTTTAGTGAACATCGGGACCATCTGAGGGGCTTCTTACAAGTTTTCACTTAGGCTCCACCCTCAGAGTTTCTTTAAGAAATTTGCATTTTCCACAAGTTCCCAGGTATTGTTGATGCTGTTGATCTGGGGACCACACTTCAGGAATCACTGCTGGAGATGAAGCTTTTATTCTCTCCTTACCAAGAACCACACCACTCCCTATTGTCCTATACCTAACCGGTGTCACTTACAGCACCTGCCTGACTCCTGTAGGTGATTACACTTATAACACTGGCAATCTATTTGATCTGATTTCCCTTGATGACCTGAGACCTGGTCATTCACAGTCTGAACTACAGTTGGAAGGCTACACAGTGTGTACTACCCACTGTTCCCAGCCTAAAGGCACAGATTGCTCTGCTGGGGCTATGTAGGTCCTTGTTGTAGGTCTTGGGCTCCCTTGTCAACAGGAGATTTTATACATGTCCTGCAAAAGGAGAGGAATCTCATTCCCAAATTCATTCACCCAGTTCTGGTGGACCATTGGAAAACTGCCAGATCTGTTGGTTTTCTTGCCTCTGCTGAAGTATCAAGAACTCACAACACTCTTAACTTTTCTTTAAGCTGCTTATTTACTCTTGAGGGTTATTTTCTTTATAGTGGTAGGTATTAGTGAGAATTCTTGGGATTTTGTCACCAGCCTTCTTTCCTTGAAACAACTTCTGGTGGGAAGGTTGGGGTAAGTAGGTACTTTTCTGTTCCACACCAGAATCTTCTATTTATTTCCTTGGCCACCATGTTTACAAGTTTTTAGCAAGAAGTTGTACTTCTTTGTTTGCTACTGGGGCATTTTTGCTGGGTTTTGACACTTTTTTCTTCCTGTTCATTTTGTGAGCTCTTCAAGAAAGAAGGTTCTGTGGTCCAGCTTTCCTGAACTGTCATTATGGGTGAAATCCAGCTTTGGATAATTGTGCAGTTCTCTTCTAAATGGTCAATCTCTTTTTAAATGTGTGTCCCATTCCCAGAGATTCCAATGGAATCAGTGCAGAGTGAGTCTTGGGCATCAGGATTTTTAAAAGCTCCCCAGGTTATTCTAATGTACAACAAAAGTTGAGAACCACTGCTATAGCTCAGTGCTTTTCAAACTTTTATGGGTATAAGTACCAATCACTGGGGGTCCAGTTAAAATTCAGAATCTGAGCCAGAAGGCCTAGGGCAGGCATGTCCAACCTGTGGCCCAGGACAGCTTTGAATGTGGCCCAACACCAATTCTTAAAACATTATGAGATTTTTGTGTGTGTGACCCCTTTTTAATAGTTAATCGGCTATCATTGGTATTAGTGTATTTTATGTGTGCCCAGACAATTCTTCTTCCAATGTGAGCCAAAGAAGCCAAAAGTCAGACACCACTGGTCTAGGGTGTCACTCAAGAATCTACATTACTGAGCAGCTCGCAACGATGCTCTTGCTACCCGTGGTCCTTAGACTACACTTTGTAGCGAGGTTCTGGAATTAACTTGATTAATACTCTTGTCTGGATACCCTTGGTCCCTCATGTCCTCAGACTGACACAGTGGCCTCATGCCATCCCCTCAGTGCACAGACACTCCGCCTGAAGAAGGATACACTCATGTATATAGATTACTTTTTCCAAAGTGCTCCCAACTTGTGTGGCAGTGAATTCTAATTAGGGAGACTGGAAATTCTCAAATTAGAGTTCAAAGAAGGACATGTCAGAGATAGAATCATCTCCTCAAATCCTACTTCAGAACGGACTTACATTGCTTTTACCCAGGTACCTGGCTGGCATTTGTCATCACTTCTTCCAAGCATAAATAGAAACACACAAATAGAAATGGCATTGTCTGTTTGGCACCAGCCTGTCACAGTGAGACTCACAAGAGTAAGGTGAAGCCAAAAAGAGAGGAACAGTGAACAATGCTGCCATCATCTCCGGAGCTAGCACCGGACTGTACTTTATTACATGTGAAAGGCAAGAAGACATCACCAAAACAGGGATTCTTGAAAACACTCAGCATAAATCCGGGGCGGGGGCGGGGGACAAAATCTGGGACTAGTGCCAAAATGCGATGGCATAAGAAGACCACAAGATGGCGCCATTGGCTCGAGGACCATAAAGTGTCGGGCACAGTGCGGTGTGGATTTTATTTTCAGCCCTGCTTTAGGGAATAATCCTTAGACAGGTGGTTTGAAAATGATAGGAGTCAAAAATCAAGCCTGCTAGAAGCTGCTTTTCATCAGGCCAAGAGGCTTTGACATTCAGAACAACTGTCAATGTGTAAGGGACATCCAGTTGTGTGGGGCTAACCAGGTCACTCCTGTTTATGTGATAAAAGTATCCTTGGAGAAGTTGTGTGCCCACTCCATCAGTGAAAAAGGAATCTTTTTCTACAAACCCTAGTATAATAGAATCCTTTCAAAAGTGAAAAAACTTACATTTTTTGTTCTTAAATTCTTTTTCAACATATTGAGAGGGCTTATATGAATGGAAAAGTGTTTCATGCTCTAAGTACATTTTTCAGTTATTCATCATAAAAGCCCTGTGGCCTTATTATTAACCCCATTTTACAGGTGGGGAAACTGAGCCTGAAGTGATTAAAGCAGCTTGCCCAAATCATGAAGCCAAGACTTGAACCCAGTTTCATCTGTCCCCAAAGCCTGTAAACTTAACAAGGTTGCCAGATTACCTCCCAATCAACATTCATTCATAAATGCACATGTCCATACAGTGGTCTTCCTTAGGTGTTCTGCGAGTTGCAGCTAAAACATCTTAGATGATACAGTGTGATAGGGGAGGAATGGGTACTCTAGGTGCCCAAAACAGAGAAACCAAACACATTCTTGAGCAGCAAAAATTTCCTGGAACATCTTTATCTCTTTCCCTCCTTCCTTGATAACATGAAATGCCCTCAGATGCCTCTACTACCCAAAATTAGGCCTTCTTACAACCAGTGCTCTGCTTACCGTAATTACACTTCCCTCGCAGGCCTGTTTCTCTCCACCAACTCCCAAACAAAATGTATTTTTCCTCAGTAAACTAATGTGTGAAATGCAAAGCAAGCTGACTGCATTAATTATCACTAAAGTGTATGTGACTGATAGTCACTTAATATATTATCTAAACAAGAGATGTTTAGCTTTCATCTAAAAGAATATTCAGGGTTCCCTGGTGGTGTAGTAGTTAGGCTTCAGCGCTCTAAACACTATAGCCTGGGTTCGATTCCTAGCCAGGGAATCACACCCCCCACCCCAAAAAATAAATAAATCAAAACCTAAGGAAATATGTTCCTTTGCCAAGGAGTTTAAAGTGCTGTGAAATTAGCAGTGAATGCATAAACTAATTTCTAAAAGAATATTCAGTGATGGCATTTTGGTCTACATGCTAGCTTATATCTCAACACTTTGCTTATGCAAGGAGATAGACCCTTAGAAGACAAAAGGCAGGGAGAAAGGGTAAGATCAGCAATTAAAAAGAATCAATTAGTAATGATGAAATTACACACACACTTAGGGCTGAACATTTAATGATCATAAATGAAGCTAAGAAGAAAGCTCTCTCCGAGGCTAATTCTGCAGTCTGAACATGATATGGTCCTCTTTTTACCTGTTTTTTCTCAGATGGGAAAAGACAGACTAATTAAGAAGCAAAGAAACCTGAGGAAAGTATTAGCCATTTTAAGAAAGAAAGAAACTATCTAGGCTGAATAAATAGCCCTGATTTTCTTTATATTAAAAAAAAAAACACTAATAAATGTGAAAGGAATAATAGAGCTAGAAAACCCCATTTTTCAACCTCTAATGAAATAATTGATTAGGAAAACACAGTTGGTAGGCACAACCATATGTGAAAAGGTGGAAAGGAAAGACTGAAGGAGAACCTTGCAATGGAGGGGTGTGGCTGACATCACTTGACTCCGCTGATCTCGCTTAGTGGAACAAAAGACCCACTATGTGCCTTCCAGACGGACAGTAAGAGGTGCCCAGGATGTCCTATCTATGCTCACCCAAATATCTGAACCTGTTATCAGGTAAGCTTCTAAAGCTAGCTTCCACTCTACAGGAATACAAAGGATACAAGAACAAACCCAATGACCCCACAAGAAAGCAAATATACAAATTCAAAATAGACAGCAAACTGCCAAATGGGTGCCAACAGACTCAGTTTTCTCACTAAAATCGGAGAGGATCTACTCTGAAACAGAGGACATGTAAAAAGCATAAGAACCAAATGAAGTGTATGGACCCTAACTCAAACAAACCAGCTGTACAAGGCAAGAGAGACATGAGACAACTGAGGAATTCTACAAGGACTAGGTATTTAATGACACCACGGAATTACTATTAATTTTGTCAGATGTGATAATGGCATCCTAGTTAGGTAGGAATACAATAATCTTGTTAGAGAACTTTACTGATGCATATAGAAGGGTGAAATAGCATTATTTGCCTTAAAATCCGAATCTAAAGTAAGGAGAGGAAATGGGATATATGAATCAAGTATGGCATGATCTTCATAATGGTTTAATCTTGGTGATGTGTATATTGGAGTTCACTTTACTATTCTCTGTATATGTACTTTTGTTTCATAAAAAAATTTTGTTTTTTAATAATCAAAAAGTAAAAAGGCGTGCCTACTTCCATGATATTTAGAGGAACAAAAGGAAATTCAGTAGGTCAATGAGAAAATTTTCAGCTTTGTTGCCACACACCCACAGCTGATACTGAAGCCCATCATTGTTGAGCCAAGACGCCAATGGCCCCCTAATCACAAACCACTGCATTCTGTTTATCCATCTCAGAAGGACGGAGGGCGCCACCAGCTGGGTTAAGATTGGATTCAGTGCCTCCAAGCAATTCCAGCGTAACGCACAGCGAACAACTTGCTCCCCAAGACATTCACCTCTAAATCTTGGTGGTTAGCTGCAGTGGGTTCTGCAGCTTTGAGACTGGGTCACAGACCTGTTCAAAGCCAAGTGTTCTTCCAGAACTCTAAAGAAAAAAGATGCTCACCTTCATTTGTAATAAGAGAATGCAAATTAAAACATGCTGACACTTTTAGGTTGTGGAAAATCAGAACAATTGAAAACACACTCACTGACATGTGGGAACATGGATGTTCTCATACTTTATCAGTGGGACTATAGACCAGAACAATGCCATTAGGGGGACAATTTGGCACATCTTGTAAAATTACAAATGCCTGTGCACTTTGGCCCAGGAATTCCTCTTGTACAAATTTACCCAACTTACACATGCTCCCACCTCACACCACATTTGCCTAAGGTTATCCATTGCCACATTGCTTGAAATAATAGATGATTTAAAATTTTAAATAGCTATTAAAGGGGACTGCTGAATAAATTATGAACAGCCACATAATGAAATACTATGTAACTTTTTAAATGAAGAAATCATTTCAATAATTATATCAAATGATCTCTAAGACATTAAGAGAGAAAAAAAGCATGGCAAAACAACTATTTATATAGTGTGCAGTCATCGGTGTAGAAAAGGAACAAAAAGAATCCCTCTGCTTGTGTATGCATAAACTTTCTGGAAGGCCACCCAACACATTAATATTGGTTGCCAATGGGTAGCTGGGAGAAGGGAGAATTTTCTCTTGACTGTTGAACTCTGCAAATGTGTGACCTGTACAAAAAGTAAAGATAAAAATAATTCCCTAACAACAAAAAAGAAAGAGGAGTGAGCTTCGAGCCAAGCTTAAAGGGAGACAGTAGTGATTTGGATTCAGGGCTGGGCTGGGGCAGAGAGCTGGGAAACACGCTTGCGGGAATGTGAGCCCCGATGCAGCAGATGAGCAAAACAGAGTCCTCGCTCCCTGCAGGGACAAAATAGAATCCATTTAAAGTCAAGTCAGTGTAGCTGGTCAAATTAATCCCAGGTCATCTTATATTTAGGCTGCAGTCTCCAGACTTGATGACCTTGGAAATCCTGAGGAGGGGACTCTAGAAGGTAGCTGGACCCGTCAAAGCCCCAAAGCCTGGTGATCCTAGTGTCAACAATGGCAAAGCCGTCAAGGGCTGTCAAGGGCTCTGTGATGTAACTCTCAGGGAAGGAAATTCGGTCCCCACCAACCAGCTGTGTGACCCAGAAGAAGTGACTCAGTGACGCTAGGCCTCCTGCTGGGTAAATGCACAGATAAACAACGAATCCCTGAAACAGTATGTAGTGAAATCAAGCTCATTTTTCAACTGTGCCAGTTCAAATACAGACAGTGGCTGTTTTTTTAAGTCTGTAAAACATACCTATAAAAAAATAAAATAGTAATCAGTAAGAAAACACAGTAACTACCTGGTAGAGCTGTTATGAAGATAAATGGGTAAAATATGCACCTAGTAAGAGTTAAAATAAAGGTAATTATCATTATCAGGAAGAAATACCTAAAGATCAGAATATATGGAGCATCTGTTCTGTCTGATGGTTGTCAGTCATCGTAAACGGTGAGCTGGTGTGTCCTCAAACCACACCATATGAACACTCTGAAGAAGAACAGGATGTAGGATCTTGGAGCTGAGAGGGGTCCCATGGGTTATCTCCTGTCCTTTTTGTGGGGTAGTCCCATATGCTCACTATATGCATTTCTCTGCTCCTTCAAGTGAGGCCATGCGTCTGGATACAGCCAATGAAATGTGAGCAGAGGAGGGGCCACAGAAATCCCTTCAGCAATCTCTTCCCCTGCCACAAAGGTCACAGGAGAGAAGCAAACCGAATCCTTGTGTCATTACCTACAGAGCTACCAAACTCAGGGCACATTTTGCATGGTCTTAAACTTGCATGTATTAAGCCACTGAAACTTTGGAGTATGTTTATTACCACAGCACAGCTTAAACTAACCTGACGGGATGGCCCCCAACCCCTAGTGGCTCTAAAGGCAGCAGTCGGGGGATGTGAACATATTTTCTGTAAGGTTGCCTGAGCTTATAAAATGTTTTGGCTTTTAGAGGGAATTTGACTCATGAGGTATGACACCGGTTAGCTAAGCTGGCCAGAATTCACAGGTGGTAATACATGCCATTTGCTCAGGTAAATAAGATCTTCCAAAACATTGGGCCCACAGTGGCACGAAGTTGCTAAGCCAGAATTTTTGGTACAACAAAGAAATGTTGGAAGACATGAATTATCTTTCTTCTCATTTCAGAGGTGAAAATAGAGACCCAGAGGGAAGGGTCAGGGACTTGTCCCATGTCACACCTAAACCCTTCAGAGGAGCAAGTTATCAGGTCAAAGGTAGAGAATAAAAGGAAAAGAGCCCCCCACATCTTAGATCAGACTGATCAGGGATAGCAGTCGCTGAGAACCTTCTAGACCAAAGGAAATTCCCCCTTGCTCTTTAGAAATCTGCATGCTCTAGATGAGTCGGCCTCCAGTTCCACTACAGGAACCAGACATACATTGAGACCAAGGTGGGCACCAACCAATTTTTTCCCATGTAATATTACCAGCTGTCCCATTTCTTCCAGAAAATTCCCAAAATCTGGTGTATATGTGAAACCTCCCAGATTTCAAATGCTGGCAATCACGTAAAAATGAAAATTAAAACTCCTTGGTGGTCAAACAAATTACATCTGAGGTCTAGGGAGGCCTCAAGTTATGACCTCAGCTCTCCTATCACCTTGACTACAGTGATATGGCCACGGCCATGGCCAAGGTTAGGCCACAAAAGCATTGTTCTCCTGGTAGGGTTGCTTGATTTAACAAATAAAAACACAGGACACACAGTTAAATTGGACTTCAGAAAAACAGTGAATAATTTTTTAATGTAAGTATGCATAGCCAATACTTAAATTGTAACATACAAGTCCCATGCAATACTACATAATATTGCCAAGATATACTCTATAGATGATAATTGATCGACGATAGATAGATAGATAGATAGATAGATAGATAGATAGGCAGACATACAAATATTTATTTCCTGGAACACACTTCTACTAAAAAATCATTCATTGTTTATCTGAAGTTCAAGTCTAACTGGTATATTACATCTGGCTCTACACCAATACAACACATTAATGAACTCTTTCTTTGACCTCAAACGGCCAGGAAATCTGGAAAACAAATGTTTTGGGGGCCAACTAGGCTCAGAGCAAATCACCAAAGCTCTGGAGTGTGAATGACTGCCTGGGTCAGTGCAGGAAGGAGTGAATTTAATCCCACCCACAGAGAGAGGCACTCCCATGGGCCCGGGGCCCTGGACCTCTGAAGCTGGTGGTCTGGCCAGGCACCCCTACCAAGCTGGTTTCCCTCCAAGCAGTAGGCCTTCAGGCCACAGCAGAAATCCATGTTACGCTCCCCATCCCTTAATCCACAGGAGGCCAGGCCCACTAACCATGGGTTGATTTTCTGCAGGCTGCACTGGCTTCTATAGCACCTATGGAGGTTTGCTCACCTCTGCCACTCTCTGAACACTCATCATGCCCGTAGGTCCTGGTGGGAACCTGCAACACTGTAGAGCTCTGTTGGGGTTGCTCCAGGTCTCTTCCCCCACCTCCTGTGAGAAGGAGGCCAGCTCAGGATACTCAATCCTCCCTCTTTACTGTGTACTTCATGGTGTGACCTTGTCAGGAAGGAACAACTTTTCCTTTACACTGTATGTTAAGCAGTGGGGAGCTGCTGATTAAACTAACAAGGCGGATTAACAGGAGAAAAGGTACACACTTTTTATTAACATTTACATGCGTGTGGGCTCACAGAAAAGAAGTGAAACTCAAAGAAATGGTTAGACTCGGGCTTATATATATATATATAAAATACCTTTTTAACGAAGAGGGTCAGAGGTTCAAAAGGCGATAAAATGGGGCACGGAGGGTTGGCTTGGAAAATATGGGAGAACTAATGGAAGAGAAGGGCTGTTTTAATAATAGTAACATCTGTTTATGCAAACTCATCTTGGTGTTGACTCCCCATCTTCAATAATAAGAGTCACTCTTCTCTTCCTGGTACAGGGCAGACCCCTTCATTAGAGAGAAATGTATGCCTTGCTTTTAGGCAGGTATGGAGAGGGCAGAGAACCTACTTGCAGCTGTTGATCCTCAGTTGCCCTCAGCTCAAAATAATCTTTATGGCAAAGTGGCACATTTGGGGTGCCATATTTTGAATCCCTTCACCACCCTGCTCCCAGGTAGAGCTGTGATGGCTATTCCTGTTGGCCAGGAAGCCAAGTGGAAGTCCCAGGTACTACCACCACCATCCACAAACTCTTGCAGAGACCATGGACCGCCCACAGTTGAGCTGGGTGTGAACTGCACACCCACATGTGGTGGCAGGCCTGCTCAGCCTCAGATCAGAGGGAATCTCTATCTTCACTGCCTCCTTCGCCCTCTTCCTCCCACCATTCAAGGAGCCCCCTGTAAGGCCACTGGGTCCCTCGCCTACATTTCAAAACCCTTACTGACTGGGTCTAACCCCAAGTTGGTGGGGGCAATTCTCCTTGAGTAATTTTTCTTGTAATAGATCAAACCAATCCATAACTATGAAGGATTGGTTTACCTGGGACAGACTTCTACAAAATCGGTAAATCATTACTCTCTCACCCTAAGCCCTGTGGGAGTGATGTAATTAATGTCACTAGTTACTTCTGAACACTGGTGTTGACCCCCAGTCCTCTCAGGAGCCATATTACAGGGATTTCGACAAATTCATGTGTGCTTTTTACCCTGATAGAGTATTTTATTCACCTGGGTGGGTAATTTAAAGATGAGCAATCTATCTTCAAATATTATGACTAGCAGGTTTGTCTTTTTCTCCCTTGGTGTGGGCTGGATCGGGCTCTGGAAGGCTGTGCTCCACACAGGCGTGGATTTCAGTGGTTCTCATTGTCATTTTGGATTCCTGATGGGGAGGGGGTTGTCTGCTCCCAGAGGTTCCAGCTGAGACGGTTTGGGAGAAATCCAGGACCTAGACTGTTAACAGATATCTCGGGGCATTTCAAATGCAGTGGTTAGTACATCACACTGTGAGAAACTGTGCATTAAATGATCTTCCTGGTTTTCTATTATTTAGCAGGCTTCATATAGTTGTGAGTTAAATTATTTCCTTCCTGGTGGTTGGAGAATTCATGTTTGAATTTAAACTGAGAGCCATTTTACTGTCAGTTTGCTCCAGATCTGGGCTGACCCTATGTACCATTTTAAACCGGACAGAAAACAACAGTACCATCTCGTTTCCAATGGTACGAGCCCACTGACTGACACCTTGAATTTAGCCCAGTGAGATTGGGCTTCCTGGCCCGCTTAGAAACAGTACATCTGGTCAGCCTATCAAGATCCCTTCTTCAGGATCTCTGTGGTCAAGGCACTGCCACCAACGAGACAGAAACTTGCTCCGGGATGAATTCTTTTGTCAGTAGTCTGGGGCTTCTCAGGAATCCCCTACAGGTCCAGTGTTAAGACTATGGTGGGTGAATGCCTTGGTCTGTAGTCACAGCTGTCCAGGATGAGAGAGCCTAGAACTTGAGAAACAGAACAAAGCAAAGATCCTTTGAAATAGCCTCATCCCTGGCTTGGCCAAAGGATCGTGACCAAGGAGCTGAGGGAAAATGCTGATTTCATCCGTTTTGCCCTCACTGACCTCCAGGGGGCAGCAAAGCCAGGAAGAACATTCAGTACTGCAGGCAGCACGTCATGCTCTGCTGTCTGAACTTGACCGGCTTCCCTGACGGAAAGCGAGGACACGGATGGCTCCGGGTGTTTGCATGCCCAGGATTGTGCAGCCACAGCCGCATTTCCCACCTCTGATGGAGGCATCTCCAGACCTATCTGGGCAAAGAAGGCCTAGAAGCTCTAAAACATCCTGTGAACTCTAAGCCCATGGAATGAATCCAAACTTCCGAGACTCAAACCCATGGAACCACTGAGACTCAAACCCATGGATCCAAACTGCTGAAACTCAGACCAGCATTCACGACTTCCAGATAGTGGCCTTGGGGCAAGTTACTTCTTTGCTTCCTCATCTATCAGAGGAGAATAGTAACACTTCTGCCCACGTGATAGAGAGGTGAGATGAATCAATAGAGGTAAATCACTCAGAACAATGGCTAGCACAGAATGAGTGCTTTCTAAATTATTACTCCTGAGTCACATAATTTCAAACCATGTTTGGAAAATGCCAGACTCTGGGTAGCATTAGCCTTTTAAAATAAGTTTATTTGCATTTGGATTGAGTCTAGACATATATTTTAAAATAACATCTAACTGGTATTTTGAATTGTTAATTTAAATAAATCAATGTTAGATTAACAAGGTTTTCTTTATGGGTATATGCATGGATATTTACCCATGTTTCTCACAGGTACATACAGGGTACTTTAGCAAATCAAATATTCCATTTAATCAGGAGTTATGTATACATCATGCCCAACTGCCAACTTTCAAAATTCAAGATATATAATGAAATCTCTTTACTAAACCACATTAGACATAATGTTTCTTGAAGATTCCGGGTTTGTAAATCAGGGACATTACTACTGGAGATATGCAGACAGGCTGGGTCACACAACTCTCTCGGAGACAGGAAACTGCATACATCAGTGTTAGCTGCAGGCATTTTCATTCATTCGTCAGCTTCGTTTTCCATATACTGTTATCTACTTAAACAGTCTGTCTGCCTGGTTTTTGGTGGTCTAAAATGGTTTTAGATCAGGGACAATATTTAAAGACACGCTGAGGTCAGAATTGAGGCTCAAGATAACAAATGCAAGTAGTGGGTGCTCAATACAGGCCAGTTCTCCGACCTCCCTTTCCAACATCTCCCAGCATTCCTAATCTCAACTCCAGTGAGAGATTTTTTTGAAACTCCAAGTGAACTTTCTATTTTCTCAAAGGGGCCAAGGAAGAAGGGGTGGCCAAGATTTATCAACAGCTCTCATAGCTAATCCTTTTAATATTCAAGCTGTCCTCTTGCAACTCATTCACTCTTTTCCCTTCTCCCTATCTTTCCTCAGGGTCTCTGCTACACTTTACTCTGGCCTCTGTGCAAAGCAGGAAAAGCATCTCCAAAAGCAGCACCCTTCTGGCCTGGCAAATTAGAAAAGAACACCCATTCTGGATTTGAGCCCCGTGGTACAATACACAAATGCACAACTGCCCAAAATAGCCAATGTCACCCAGTGGTCCCAACAGCAGATGCCAACGAGGAAGGCTGGGGTCTACATGGAGAGCCAGCAGTGAAGACAGAGCACGCTTGCATCGCCATAGCAGCCCTGGGGCTGAAAAAGAGCTGAGTCCCAAGTCACCTTCACCTGCCCTCCCTCCATAGAAGCCATCACACATCTGGTTTCACCACGGTTGGCTGAGAGACAGAGCTTTCTCTTTACCCTCCAAAGAACCTTCTACAGACCTTGGGAATCTTTCATTTAAATTAGTGTAAGTGTGAGGTCATGGTCTAAAACCACTAATCAGTGACTCAAGTCTCCTGGAGAGATCATTTTTCTGAACTAAGTCCAGTGGCTTTGCCTGTGGGATATATGAAGCTCTTGACACAGTCTACCAACCCCAGCAAACACTCAGAATCCAGTTAGTAAATAAACTCTATTGTAATTTAAAGGAAAACCACTACCCTTGCTATTTACCCTTCACACTAAAAGAGTAAATGATACTGTGGGAACTTTGAAGCATATCACTGAGTAGGCCACCAGCCAAAGGCAAGATTGCCTCTTCTGAGACTTCTCTGCCCTCTGAGATTGGAATTTGGGGAGGATGCATTCGGAAATGATTTTTTTCCAGTAATGACAATGCTCAGTAGCATGTAAGAAATGAAATTGAAGCATTGATCTTATTCTTCAAATATAGGATAGCTTCAATATTAAAATTAACATATAAATTTAGCATCCATCTTATTTTCAACTCACTTCTGCTGAGTAAATGCACATATAAAGAATGAATCACTGAAACAGTATGCAGTGAAATCAAGTTCATTTTTCAAATATGTCAGTTCAAATGCAGTCAGTGCCTGTTTTCTGGGCACCCAACAAATGTTCCCAAAATGCACACACACACATGCACACACACACCCACACACACACACACACACACCCATTGCCTCCCATTGATGTTACCATCACGCAACCTAGGGCCCTTGGAGGATGAGTCCCTGAAGAACAAACTCCATAACAAATGACTGTTACATTGCATACCCCTTACTCTGGTCCTATTGCTTTTGATAAATTGTAAATGTTCTTAGGCTATAAGAGCCTGGATCAGAGGCCAGTATCACTGCCCCCGTTCCCTGGTACCTATCGCCTCTCCAGGTTGCTCTACTATTAATATCTACCTTATCCATGTACGTGGCTAGCAAATGCCTAGCTCCTTAATACAGTCATGGAACTACTGTTGTTTTCCTCCTCATGAAAAGTGGTGATATTGCCCAGTAAGATGTCACCTCATACCTGTTACAATGACTATTATCAAAAAGGCAAGAGGTAAGAGCTGGTGAGAATGTGGAGAAAATGAAACCTCTGTGCACTGTTGTCGGTAGGAACATAAACTGGTGCAGCCACAATGAAAAACAGTGTGGGGGTTTCTCAAAACAGAAAATAGAACTAACATATAATCTAGCAATCTCCCTTCTGGGTGTATATCTGAATAAAATGAAATCACTGTCTCAAAGAGATTTTTGTACCTCCATATTCATCGCAGCCTTATTTACGATAGCCAAGACATGGAAACAACCTAAGTATGTCGATGGGTGAACAGATAATGAAAATGTTATTTCCGAAGTGAAATAAGCTAGTTACAAAAAGACAAATATTGTATGATCTCACTTACACATAGAATCAAAAGAAGCCAATCATAGAAACAGAGAGTAGAATGCTGGGGGAAAGTGGGAGATGTTGGTTAAAGGGTAAAAACTTCATTATAGGATGATTAAGTTCTGGGGATCTATTGTACAGTATGGTGACTATAGTTACTAACGCTGTATTGTATACTTGAAAGCTGCTAAGAGCAGATTTTAAATGTTCTGACCACATCAAAAAAATGGTAATTATGTGAAGTATGGGTATGTGGGTCTTATTATAGCTATCATTCTGCAATATGCAAGTATATGTATATGAAATCATCACACTGTACACTTTAAACTTACAGTGTTATATGTCAATTATATCCCAATAAAGCTGGGGGAGAAGGAAAAATTGTTGATATTTCTTAAAACTCGAAGGTCCAGGGCAAAATCTATTCCCAGGTGTCACCAGTAAACTGGGAATCCTGGAATAAATAAAGGATCAACAGCACTGAAAAATCAGAGCTTTAAGTGGCACGCAAGGGAAATGGTAGCACATTTACGCTAATATCTGGTTCTTTACCAACCCTAAGTTTCCAGAAACAGGCATTTCTGATCCCAAATGTGTATTCAATCTAATTATTAACATTGACAATAAAGTCATTTGAACTCAGTCTAGGGCTTCTACTAAGAATGTTTACAACAGGCAAGTCCAAGCTGCCACCCAAGATGGCTTTGAGTGCAGCCCAACACAAATTCTTAAAACATGAGATTTTTTTGTGACCTTTTTTAAGGTCATCATTTAGTGTATTTTATTTGTGGCCCAAGACAATTCTTCTTGCAAACGTGGCCCAGGGAGGCCAAAAAAGTTGTACACTGCTGGTTTACATATTTAAGTTAACTCTTGCCATACAAAAGATGGGAAGGGAGGAAGAATTAAAAATCTCCAGCATAAGAGTTTGTATCCCTCAACTCTTCTACTTGGCACAGATTTTAGAAATCCCAAGGATGTGATGCAGAGTGAGATAGTTCTCAAATCTTAGTGAGTTTAAGAATTACCTGGACAGGATGATAAACATGTAGGATTCTGAACTCAACAAGCGGGCCTAAGAATCTAAACTAGAAATAAAGCATTGGGGTGCCTGCATCACACTTTGAGACAAACTGCTGTAGAACAATATGACTAACCCACCAACACTCACATCACACATGATCAAAGCATTTACTCTAAGAGAAGCAGTGAGCAGGTCCTCACCAGATGGGGAGAGACCCACTGGTTTACTGTGAATTAACTTCCTATGAGGTTGACTTGACTCAGCTGCAAGTGCGCTCTCAACCACCTGGCCATGCTGTCTGTGCAACAGGTGGGATTTAACCAGGAGTTAGTTTATTTTTTTCTCTGTGCATCCAGATGTTCAGTCTCATATGAAAGGGTAACTGAGTGCCCATGGGCAGATGAGTGTTCATTTCCCTTAGTTCTACATGCTATAATCTTTGAGAGATGAGCTAGAATCTAAGAGGTTTTGCCACTTTAACCAGAGGGGGTTCAGCCATTAGGACTACAGAGAAAGCAAAACTGAGTGCTGAGAAGCAGGATTCAGAACATTAACAAGCAATTTCTCCCTCCTGACCCCCAATCACACTTAATTCACCGAAGTAAACATTTCTTGTTGCAGAAGATTATATTGAGGACCAAACACAGCTGCACTAGCCCTTTTTCTGCACTTACAGAAAAAGAAGTCAATGATTTTGATGATTTGTGGGTGAAAGCAAGTGGTAAGGACATGTTATCTTAACTGAGTTTGAGTTTTGCTCAATCAGGATCATTCAACCTGAAGAAGTAACAGCTGAAGACAGACTTAGTAGCACTGTCAGCTCACATGGGATCTATTGTCATTGCTACTTGTTCAATAAATCTAGATAAACTTACATTTGTCCTAGTAGGCTCATCAATAAGCCCACACTACTGCATAAAATATCCTGAACATGTGTCTTGAGAATCAAGAGTCAAATGATTCCTCTCCATTTCCTCGCTTTCTTCCTTATGTAAATACGAGTGTTTAAATATGACCCTAAAAGTAAATTGTATTTACTTTTAAACACTCTGGTATGCAACTATGTCACTTAAATACACATTGGTTCAACTAATAATAAGGAATTCTTTCCCCCTTTAAAGATTTCTCATTCCAAAAATGCCTGACAGAAATAAAAATGAGATGGTTCTTTTGTTTTAAATCTCTTTTTTTTTTCTCCTGAGACCCATACAATGGCGAGGATCCACTCCTGTCTCACAGTTGAGGGAGCATTCAGGCCAAGAGGATTGGTCCTCCTCCCTCCCAGAATGACTTGCCCGTTAGGACTTAGTCTTGTACGGGGAGCTCTCTCTGCAGCCTTGTCACGTAGAGGCTGTTGTTCATTTGCTTCTTTCCTTTCCTTTCCACATTCATAAGTTTGTTGTCTGGCCTAAGCAGTCATTTTTCCTTTCAAGCACTCTGAAGAATGAAAACAGTAAGAGAAGTGGTTGGTGTGGGCACTACTGAATATTGTTTGAAAACTCACTTTTAAAAAGTATTTGAGCAAGAAGTTTGCCATATACAGCACCCCAAAAATGCTTTCTAAATGAAGTGGGAGAAAGTCTTGGGCTTCAATATTTTGTTGTGGTTATTCCTCAAATCAGAATGGAATCTTCTTGAAGTGGGAATGAGGGAATTCACTTCTACATCCTGAACGTAAAACTACTGGACTTAATTAATAGGAATAATAGTTCTCATGTATGTCAGGTGCCATGCTAAGCACTTCACTTACTTCCAGTGCTGTAGACTGTTTCACTGTCACTTTGTTTTTAATGGGAATCTCCATCATCACCCCTGCTTAACTTGGACTCTGGGCTGGTAACATGGACAGTAACATACAAGGAGTATTCTCTTACACATAGTAGGCACTCAATAAGTGTCTGTTGGGGAAATAAATGAATGGAGAGATTGAATTCCCTCTATTCCTGAAGAATAAATTCTTTGTCTTTCTGAATGCAGCCCCCAAACTTTGCCATTCATGTTTCTCAAGGAATGCCTCATTTAACTGACACCTTGATTACAGATCCATGCACTAGAAAGTAGCTCTTACATCAAGTTTCTCTTTTAAGAGATCCTCTTCCCACAAGCAGAAATGACATAAACCAAGATCATCTCCTTAGTTTATTTTTTCTAGAGTCCTTAGCATGCTACATTAACCTGACAAAGCTTAATCTTGTATTCATTTCACAATACATTTCATGCAGTTCACAGCTGTGATTGGTTTTACATTGACAATACACGTTTCAATTCAGCCATGTGAAAAGAATAATTCTTAATGGAATTTGTCTCTGAAAACTGTCCAAGCTTAAATAAGCATGTGATCAGTTCACTCTATTCTTAAGTGCAGTCTCTCTTTAAAATGCAAGGATTTTTAGCGTAAGAATATAATGTCCCTATTTATAGTCCATTTGAAATCAAACCAGTTCCTTTAAGTTTTACATATCCTGAGGAATCCTCTTTTACAAAATTGCATTCAAGTATACTATTTTACTGAACATTCCAGGTTGAGTTTAGGAGCAAGGCTGACCTTCAACTTTACATCCCCAAATAAATCTTCTGTGAACCCAGCTTTCCCAAGACTATTCTTAGCATTAGACTCTCCTTTACAATAAGCATTCAGCACTAAAGCCACAGAGCAGAGCTATTTGGCATTTTCCAGTGAAGTGCAAGAAATTAAATAAGTTATGTTTTTATTGCTAAGGTATAGCATCAAGCACAGTCACTTTGTCAAACAGAAGGAAGGGTTCGACACAGGATGTAGCCTCTCCTCAGAGGTGACCCAAAAGGTTCAAATGCACAGAAAATGTCACCTGGTCACCTCCCATCTGGTACCACTTTAAGATGACGTATTGAGTATTCTGGAGTCTGAGGAGTCAGACCTCTCGTCATAGTCATCCTCGGTGTAAATGGACTGCTTTGACACAATCGGACACCCATCATCAGGAATGGAGATCCGAGGGTCTTCAGGGGTGCGAGTGGGGAGGACAGGTGAGCTTCGGAAGACGCTGGTGGAGTTACTGGGGAAAGGGCTGATGTACTGGGACCTCAGTTGGTATTGCTGCTGCAGTGTCATGGTGTTCCACAGGGTGACATCGTTGGGCAAAAAGGGGCTCGACTGGTTTCTTGCCAAAGTATTTCTCAGCATTAGAGGGTACCTGGGCGGCTGGGGGAAAGGGTGCTGCAGGGGCACAGCCAAGGGGTTGGGGACAACATTACTAGAGTCAGCAGAAAACCGCAAAGTGTCTGGGACTCTGAAGGCTGATCCCACGGACCATTTGGAGGAGGAGATGGGGTAGGAGCTCAAGGTGTGTTCGAAGATGTGCCCGTTGGAGGGCAACACAAGATTCTCAGGCTCTGCTGAAGTTCGGTCTGCTGCTGCAACTGAGGACCGGCTGGACAGCAGGACCTCCACAGCGCTCACAAGGTCCCCGCCACAGCCCTTCAGGATCAGCTCAAGCACCGTGGGCTTCTGGTTGGGGAATATTTTTTTTAACACTTCCAGAGGGGGTCTGTTGGCTTTCAAGCTGAAGGGCAGAGAAACAGTCCCCGAGGGGCCTTCGATCAGGAGGTGATTTTGTTCCCCGTGGTACTTGGGACTGTCAGCGTGGCTCTCAGCGTTGCCTCCATTTTTCTGGACTGCATACCCACCTTCATCCACGGACACTATTTCGGGGCTCTCGGGGGTGAAGCAGCCCTTACTTTTTGCCACATCTGGGGAGCTCCTCTGGTCAGTGTCTTTGTCACTGAAGGTCTCTGTGTTATCTCCTGTGCTGCTGTCCCCAAGTCGCTCTTCAGTCAGATCTGAAAAGCAGAGAACAGCTGGGTTAATCCTTTCCTGGTGTGCAGAAAGAGGAACAGATGTGCTCAGGAGAGAGCCCTGCACAGGCTTTTTGGAAGGGGAAATGTATCCCAGTGGGTTATAGCATACCACAAGCCTAAAAAAACAAAAATCCAAACTATGTCATTGGCAAATGGCAAAACAAAACAAAACAAAAAACTGTACATAAAGCTCTAGCAACCAGAGTGATTTCTCAGAATGATGTGTGCAAGGAAGCTTGCCTTAAATATGAACAGCAACGTGATACCTAGACCCCTAGAGGATGTGGCTGTCTAGCAGTACAATCTAAATCGGGACCTTTGTGGGCTGGGGATAAACACCGCCTGGGGAAGAACAGGAAAATGAGCTCAGGCTTGTCTTCTGGCTCATCTTTTGCAAATGAGGTGGCCAGTGGAATCTAAGGACATCATCAGCTGGTGCACAACACATATACTATGGGGAATTTTAATATTTTAAATCCATTTCTCATATGCAGATTTTGTGTTAAATATGTCTTGTGAACTATGTCGTCAATATGTTTCAACAGGATATTGTGTACAATAACTAGCTGATATATTTCCAGTAAAAGAAATAAGACTCTATACATTGAAATCTTTCTTAAAAAGCCACTCAAGGGACTGGCAGACTTGGTTGTCTATAATTTGCATTAGGGGGCAAGCAAAACCAGCTGTGCATTCTGGATGAGGGGACAGGTTAAGGAAGAGAAAGAGGAAATGGCTGGAGAGGGTTTGTGAAAACTGCAGGGAACGTGCCCCAGTGATGAGACAATGGGTCCATAACTCCAGGACCTGGGGTGCAAGAAAGATGCCTTTTCATGAACTGTTCTATTAGTAAAGTTCATGGGAAGGACTTAAAGAAACCTTCTTGAATTATTCTAAAATAATAAAACTTCCCAAATAAAGCAGAGATTTGCTGTGAAGTAATCTAGTTGCAAATTTAACATTCCGACCTAAGAGAATACACCCAAAAGGGACAGTATTACAGTGCTAAGCAGGCAGAAAGGAGTAGGTAAGTCTGGTTTGCTCACAGAAGTAAATTCTAACAGAGCTTCATAATAAAGGAACATATGCTTTATGAACAAACTATATTCAAGTAGATTTTTATCCTTCTTAAAAGAACATGTACTGGCTGTGTCTATGCAAAGCCAATGTAACTGATCTAAAGGTGAAAATTATTAATGACCCAGTTGTCAGATCGTAAACAAGTGGTTTGCCTGTGTTTTCTACTGCCCTGCCTGAATAGCCTCATTGTGGCCTTTTCTGTGGGCACACCTGATCACGTGTAGATAGCCAGCTGGTGAAATTTCATCAAAGCAGCTTCGAAAATCCATCTCCTCCTATTCGTTGTTGTTTATTTTAAAAGCCTTAAACAAAGGCCCATTTATGAACATTCTTCTAATATGGGATGCATCTTAAATGTAACTAGAAAACAAAACTTTAGTTCTTCACAAAGCAATAAATATATGCCAAGCATAAATACTTTTTTAAAAAATTCTTAAATTAGATCAGTGGAACCTTCAACAATAAATCATACTTATCCCAAATTTGCATTTTAACTAAACTGCTCCTTTTTCCAATATAAAATATTAAGGTATCCATATGGGGTTCATTTATAGCCCACACATATTAAGACTTCTTAACAACTCTGGGAAGCAAAGAAAGACCAATTTTTGAAAGAGAAATTTGACATATCCTCTCCCACAACTTCCTAGCACTGAGGACCCAGCTCATCTCCTGAGTTAATGTGGCATTTGTCTTTGATCCGAGAGAGAAAAGTAGCAACCAAAAAAGTTTATATTTCATATTCTAGTCAGCTAGACCTATCTAAATTTTCCCGGCTCAAGACCCCATGCTTACCTGGTGGCTGTCACTATTATTAAACACTTGAAAATGAGTGAACAGTGACAGTATGATACTCAGCACTGAACTGAATACACAACTGGATTTTGGCCTCTGCTCAATGGGCTTTGGGAAAACAAGTCAGATATGGACATAGAATAATGTTTTAATACTCTGTACTCTGTCTAAATAGTTTTCTTATTTCTTTAACTTTAGCTTTCATTATCTGTTATTGTCAGTATCAAGTATTTGTATCTGTGTCATGTGCAAGACACTGATGGACACAGACTAAGTGGCAGGAAATACTAGGAAGTGTGAGACTTGCCCCTAACTTGTGGAACTTATTATCAAGTTAGGGAGATAGAACACATATGCAGGAGAAAAGGAAACACAGCCAGACAGAATTTGCTAAGCATCAAATACAGCACACATTACATACAAATGTCCACAGCACTATTATCCAAACTAACCAAAAGAATGCAGCCCAAGTGTCCAAAGATGGATAAAGAGATAAATAAAATATGGTTTATACATATCGTGGAATGTTATTCAGCCTCAAAAAAGAATGAAATTCTGACAAATGCTATAATACATATGAACCTTGAAAACATGCTAAACCAAAAAAGCCAATTACAAAAGGACAAATATTCTATGATTCCACTTACATGAGGCACCTAGAATAGTCAAGTTAATAGAGACAGAGAATAGAATGGTGGTTACCAGGGGCTGTGGGAGGGGGGATGGGAATTTACTGTCTAATTGGTATAGAGTTTCAGTTTGGTATGATGAAATATTTCTGGACATGGATTGTGGTGATGGTTGTATAACATTGTGAATGTATTTAATGCCACTATATTGTACCCTTAAAATGATTCAAATAGTAAATTTTATGTTTATTTTCCTATAATAAAAAAGAGGAAGTATGATATACAGTATCATAACAATATAGGGGATGATGAGGTGTTTTTTTTTTAAGCAAAAGAAATAACTGGTCCTTCTACGAAATAAAAGGTATAGTGTAATTACAACCAAAAAAGCTCAAAACTTAGCTATTTTTAAAAAAAATGTATGAACCCAAAAACAGCTTCCTATTTTAAAAGGCAAAGTTTTCCTCACCCTGGATGAATTTCAAACTCCAAAAACACTTGAGGAAAATGGTCTGAGGTCTATCAATCAAATCCACTTTTCCACAGAATGCTTCAGACTCCAGAAGGAAGCAATTCAAAGAGGAGTTTAGCCAAAGGGGAACGATGGAATGATATTCTGGCTAATCTGACATATCTGCCATTATGAAAATGTAGTATTTATTTTTTTCAAGCTGGCAAAAGATATACCATTGCAATCAATTGGATATGGGATGGCAGGATGATAAGTCTGGTACAACAAAATTCCACTGTTGTACTTATTTTCCTGTTTTGCAGGTCATAGTGGAATCTTATATGGGTGCCAACTTGTTCACCAGTTGTGAAACCCCCAGAGTGCAAAGTCTCTTTCTTATGCTCTCATGCTACCTTCTACCCCTGCTCCTATGCCTTGCCCCCTGCAGCACACACTTCTGGCTACTTCTCAAGGAGCGGTGGTGGACTGATCAGCCTCTCCAACTAGAAGTCCAAGGCATGGCCAGAGAGAAAAGCTATCAAGATGCCACAGAAATCAAATCTAGAAATTCAGAACATACTAACTGAGTTCAGAACTGTTTGTACAGCGTTCAAAGGGAAGACAAAAGACATCAAAAGAAGCAATGAGTACGACGCACCTATGGCATGCATACACCTGAGCAGCACATAAAGTCCTGCTATGGGGTATTGGGCAAGCAGAATTCCAGTCAACATCCAAGGCTTCTGGGGTTTCAAAACTGGGCCAGGGAAGACTAGCCTCTCACCTTGCACCAAGAATAGCTCCTAACCCAACATTAATTTCTGAAAGCAGAATATATAGTTCCTGTACTTCTGTGGCACCATGGTGTCTAGTCCCAGCTGGACTGTTATACCTAAACTAGATGCACTATAAATTATTCTCTTACAAGCACAAATTTACATGAGTAATTAGAGATGGTAAGTTTTGAGCCCAGTGATAAAGTGCAATTTAATAACAGGTGTTTCTTTACATCTCCAGATTTCTTTCCTAAATGAACTTTATAAATTGTTCATGTTAGTTTAAAACACAAAGGCGAAACTGCCAACTAACATAATGAAAAGGAAACTACTTCCCAAATGCCTTACCCTCCTTCTTCTTAAAACTAACACTCTAATTCCTCAAATATAAAGAGTAAAAATATATTTCAACTGTTAATATTTTTACTCCTAGTATATGGATATAGAAAACTAAAACTACTATACAAAAAGTAAAATGAATTCAATTTCATCTGATATTACAAACCACTTATTGAAAGTGATACAATCTGCTGTTTCTAATGCTTAAACATGTAGATACTTTTTAAATCTTACTAAATGTTCACTCTTCAATTTCATATTTTTCATGATAGAGAAATAAATATTCACAGCCACCCCTGAAATAAACTTTTCACTAAAGATTTTTAAGAGATAATATTCAGGGGAGTTCCCTGGTGGTATAGTGGCTAAGGCTTCAGTGCTGACAATGCTGCACCTGGGTTCGATTCCCAGCCAGGGAAAAAAGATGATATTCAATTAAAAAAGAGTGTTTTTCCAATGGATGCTAATGCTACCAACAGATATATTTGCCATAAGATACTTCAAGATTTTGTATATTGCTACAAGGAGAGAAAACTTACACTCACACAAAAGTAACTTCTGATCTAAAATTACAGTTTGTAAAATCTAACTTTCTTTAGGGGATTTTTTCATATAAAAATGTAGTTAAATTTTTAAAACTTCTAGGTATTTATTTCAAATATTTTGAGAAAGCCTACCCGATTATGTGAAACATTCTGCTTAAGACATATAAACATGAAAAAAATCTTTCTGACTTAAATTGGTGGATTTTATCCAATTATATCTATAAAAACAAAACATATCTTACACCCAGAATGAAAACACAAAAACAATGGCATATAGAAGAATGTTTCCTAGTGCAAATCACTGGATTTTTTTCTTCTTTTGAAATCGCATCAGGCATTTTGAAACATGGATTGTCTTATCCTCATCTGTTCATTTGGGCTTTGAGGACCACACCTTTAAATAATTGTTCCCTGATGGGTGGTTTTCAAAGCACACAAATCTTACAGCAATGGCAGGGAAGGAGCCCAGGAGGGGCCAGGATGGACTTCCAGAAGAGACAATTGTATATAGGTCAGAATTCTAAGAGGAAACAGGCTTTTTACAATTTCTGTTATCTTTATCACACACTAGAAGTGCAGAATCATAAAAAACTGAATCACTGACAATCTAAAGTACAGCAAGGAATGAATGTCAGTCTAAAATCTTCCCTTTTCTGGGAGTTTCCTGATGGTGTAGTGGCTTAAGGCTTCGGCGCTGGCGCTGTCAGAGCTGTGGCCTGGGTTCGATTCCCAGTCAGGGAGCTACCCATATACCAAAAAGCAAAAAAAAAAAAAAAAAAAAAAAAATCTTTCCTTTTCTTCCTGAGGCCAAAAGAAGACTTGTAAAAGGTAAAAATAAATAGTCACCCTTTTAAAAAAAAATCATTAACAACCCTAGCTTAGTAATATGTGAATGCATCAAGATGGTTCCTTGAGACCAATATGTTTAGGGAACATTGGTTATCTGAAGAGCTGGACTTAAGGAAGGGAAGTATGGTTTGCAACTGTGGACTTCGTATGTTCTCACAAATTTAGTTTTGATGTCTTTCTTGACTCAGAAAGGAACACTTTCAAGAAACAAAAAGGAAATTACCTATAAGCCTACATGTTTATTTGGCACTTACAAAATGCAGCTGTCTATTCATTCTTCTATCTCTTTAACACATATCCTTAAATCCCTCACTATGTGTCCAGGCATTGTACTAGGTAAGATTATACTGATATACTGAGATGATCAAAGCACTGCCTCTTGGCCACCGAAAGGTTTATAGGTTACAAATGAATCTTTTGCGAAATTTCCAAATTATCTTCACAATTGGTCATAGTTTACATTGAAACACAGCAAGTAATTCAAAGGCCAGCAGCCGAACTGACTATGGTGCATTCACTGGAGAGAATATTGCTGTAAACATTCACATATAAAGACTATAGGTGCAACAATTACTCACACTGAATTTTGAAAAAGTAATAATCAGTAAGGGGAAAAGCGGAACTCTGATCCCAGCTTTGTAAAATTTATGTCTGCTTAGTCCTTGGAATCCAAAGAGATTTCAGATTGGTAAAGAAGTAATGCTCTGAAATTTAAATTTTCCATAATATTGTTATTCAGTAGTTGGTTGTATTTATTTTTATAGCTGTTTACATAATAAAGTTTTAGTTATATTTCAGTTTCCCCTTAGTGCTCAGACAAGGGGATGACTCGCTAAAGCAATGTGGGACTCTCAGGGAGTGACACTCAGGCCTCAACCTTGGTCACGGGTACCCATGCATACCTCATTTCAAGGCCCACTGTGGCATCACAGTCACATCGAACTAGATGTGGGGGTCCAGGGACTTGAGTGGCTGAGAAGTGCAACAGGTTAAAAACCCAAAGAAAGGAGGAAGGCAAGGAGAGATGGGGGAAAACAGGGGAAGGGGAGGCAGGCAGGCAGGCAAAATGATTTCTATTGGGCTCCATTCTCCTGCCTGTCAGGAAGAAGTGCAACATTTCCAGAAAGGGGCTCCAAGTCCTCCAGGGATGTTGATTTATGAAGATTTACTCCCTTTCCCTCTGTAAAGCTGTTAGCAGAAAGTGCTGACTGGCTGCAGCGAAGAATTTCTCATCAATGCTCTTTGATTGTATTTTGCAAACAAAATGCCTGTTGCTTGGTAACATTTCACTTGAGCCTGACCTTCCCCGAAAGTTATTGCTATCAGATTCGATTTACACTGTCCTCCTGTGATTACTGTAATCTTTTAAACCCAGGAGTTCATCCATCAGGGAAAAGAAAAGTTGGTTGTGTTAAGTCAAGGGAATGGCTATCCGCCAGATTTATAACCCCAAGGAGTGTGTTGGGTGGAGGGAGAGTCTTTCCCAGGAGGCAGTAGAACTGTCGCTCCTAGACGTAGAAAACGCTCTTTTTTCTGCCAACCTTGTCCTCAGGTCACAAGAGGAACACCAGTGCCACTCGGACACCTGCCCTAGGCAGCTGTACTGGAGTGAAGCTGGGAGACTTGTAGGAGTCAGCCCCACTGCAAAGAGTACCGGTGGGGTGACTGAAGCTGGGAGGGGACGGCCTCGGCCTAGGGTTGCCAGATAAAATAACAGGATTCCCAGTTAAATCTGAATTTCAGATATGTAACGAAGATTTTTAAGTGTATGTCTCACGCAATATTTGGCACCGTTTTTTATTTGCATATTTTTTGCTAAATCTGGCACCCCACGGAAGCTCGAGGCGCAGCCGGGAGGGCGCGGGTGGCCCGCGAGGCAGGAGTGGGGAAGGCACGGAATGACTTGCTCCTCGGGTTCGCTGCCTCCGGGCCGTCTCGCGTCTCCCCGAATGAGCTAGGAAGCCGCCGACTGCAGCCTGCGGTGCGGGAGCAGAAGCAGAGCAGGGGCGAGCGCGGCCGCAAGACAGAAGTCTCCCCGCAACGGACAGCGAAGAGGTAGCAGTCCAGTGCAGCCTCCGCCACCTCTTTCGCCTTTCCCAGGGCTCTCGTACCTCCACCCCCGAGAGTGCCCGAGATCCGGTCTGGACCGCTCTCACAGGCACACCGCCCCGCACCCGGCCCCTGCGGTGAGCGCGGGGTCTTTGGAGCCAGGTTCACAAGCCGCCTGGCGCCCGCGGGGAAGACCAGAAACTGTGAGTATCCTGGACGTCCCACCCGCTGGAGCCAGCCCTGGGGTACAGTTTGGAAGAGACCATTAGGGTCTCTTTGGGGCTCACTCAAAATCCTTTTTATTTGGGTGTTTTGTTTTACAGGGCAACTCTGAATCCGGCCCCTCGCCCCAAATCAAGCCGTCTTAAAACCAGACCTAGTTTTTAAAATCATACGTACACTTCATGAATGACTGCACTCTTTCTCACTTTTTCATTTTATTCTAGCCTATAGTTGTAGAGGGTTTGCCATCCTGGCCTGGACCAGTGATCCAGTAACACTCATTAAATTTGCAGGTACATCTGTCTGCCTCTTTTTTTTAAGTTAAAATTAAAACTAGGGAAGTAGACAGGACAAGACCCAATCAGGTTGGAACTAGAAGTCTCACAGTAAGCTTAAAGATGCTAGGAGGTGCAGGGAAGGAGGTTAAATAAAATAAAGGCAGTTTTCCAAAACTCCTAACTTCTCTCCCTATAGGTCTCTTGTTCGCTCTCTTCTTTTCAGGAGAAATAAACAGAAAAGGAGACCCTATTGGTCTCCCTACTGGACCCTGGTCTCCTGTTCTTAACGAAATATGTGTTTGATTTTTCTTTTAAGAACATTTTAAAGAACTTGTATATTTATTTTGATGACAGATGTAGACCTAGGAAGAATCTATAGCTACAGATCTTTCTTCACAATCAGAGGAGACCCAGGACACTCTCCTGGAGGAAATGCTGACCGTGTGGGGAGCAGCAATACAGGAATGTAACTTTAGCTGTTCACCTTGATCATGACCCTTAACTTTCCTCAGCTCTTGAGTCCACGTCCTGAAAGGCTGGCTTGGCTGGTTAAGGCTGCTGACTCAGATACATCAAGAACTGAAAGATGTTCCTTCACACATCCCATAATATTTTCATGGGGGGAGGGGAGACGGCGTGAGGAGGATGAAGAGGGAATTTAGGAGAATAAGTGAATCAATGGTATATGAAATATATGTAAAGAAGCTTAAATTACAATTTGGGGCTCAATCAAAGTCTAATAATTCCAGGCCAATCATAGATGATAATCAAGGAGCAGGGGAAATGTACACCAAAAAAGAAAATATACACTGGAATCCATTTCTAGAAGTAATGCTACTAGAATATGAAAATTCTTGTTAAAACCATCATCACATAGAAAGGAATGTTCAACATACTACAACATTCGATTAAAATAACGCCTGTTCCTTTAAAAACCTGAAGCAGAATTTGGGAGAGAGTTCTTCCAGCTACAAAACGAGTTTTGGTGTTAATGAGTTGCTCCCTGCACAGGGTGTTTTTTCCCCAGTGGTGCCCAGCAAATGGACCTTTTTCGAGTGCATGTGCTTTTCTTATGGATCTCTGGAAAGGGAAAAACATTTTTGTACAGCTGCATTTGGAGCCAACAAAAAAAGTTTGTTTCCACAGCCATGGGCTAAAGAGGCCCTCTGCAAAAGGACCAACCATGTTTTAGACACACAGAGATCACAAAGAAACAAACCTCCATAATCCACCGCAGATATTTAGAGGTTCCTGATGGCCTGTGAATTTACTGTACATGTGGACCTAGCATTTGAATAGAGCGCCCCTGGGGTGCCTACACGTCACCTTCCTTGCCTCACTTCTTACATGAGTGAGCTGCCTGTCCAGGAGTATCTGATATACTTCTAAATATGCATGGAATGCTACAGAAAAATAGATTACAGAAAGAACAACTGCAAAAAGGCATAATACATGCAGCACCTGCCAGTCTCATCCAGGAAGTTCGCTCTTAAACTCCAAATGGGCTTTCTTACAAGGCAATGCAAAGAAATGATCCACTTCTGTGCTCGCCTTCCTAAAGGAAAACAACCATCTGTACTTTTCCTTCCCTTCCCCCACCACCGGGTTGATGATTAGCCTTTTTTTTTAGACTGGAATTATGGGGTCAAATCAATTGAAAGAAGAAAGACAAAGTTATAAAAATAAATGTGCCAGGTATGCAGCGTGACCAGCTAGAAACCGAATCCTTGGTCCCTGGTGGCTCCCGCTCCCAGAGCTATCACTCTGACCCCTCCCTTGGTAAACCCTATACTCCTGTGCAATTACTGGTTCTCAGTTTGGAGGGCTCAGGCTCTCTACACGCGAATACTTAGGGTGAAAGAGAGAGCACCAGGTCTGGTTCATCCAGTTAAAATCAGTCTCCCTCTTTCATTCTCCCAAACCCTGGATCCTTCTACTGCTGCAGCTGCTGCTCTGCCTTTCTTCCTGCCCTCACGACCCTCTCCCAGGACTGTTTTTGGTTTTATGACTCTTTAGAAATCATGAATTTTGGCCACCCTAAAGAATGGTTTGAAGAACACAGGATGTGAAAGGAATCTCCTCTTGGACTAGGAACCCCAAATCCAAAGCCGTATTACAGGAGTGCTGCTGGGCGGGTAGACACTGCAAAATGCTGCCACTGACAAACTCAGACCCCTGCTCTGGTGCTGGGGGAAATGGAGACAGGGAACTGGACACGGAAAGGTGAAGAAAAATTATTAGCAGGGATCAACTTCTAGAACTGCGACAAAACTCTCCTGGGCACTTGTTCTAACCTAAAGAAGAAAACCAAAATAAGCCTTCTGTCTCTCCCCATCTCCTATTCCTCTTTGGCGAATCTACAAATATGAAGAGATCAGACTGATAAGAAAGAGACAACTGGGGTGGGGCGCATTAACTCCGAGAAATGCTTATATCCTATCTTGGATTAAATATCCACAAAATCCATGTTCAGTAAAGTCTTTTCTGTCCTTAAAACACCCAGTTTTGCTCTTCACATAAAATGTTTTCAGAGCTTCAGACCTGGAAAGTATAACGAGCAGGGCAGCAGAACTGTGCCTACCAGGCTGCCTATTAACTCTCCCCCAAACCAGTGCGCCTGCATTTCCCCAGCTCCATGCAGCAGCCCACTGTTCCTGAAAGCCTCTCTCCAGAAGCCAGAGGCTTTTGCAGACCTCCACAAGCTCCTTGGAGGTGTGTGTGAGTCAGGGGTACCCTACAGGACTCGGGGCCTTCCAGGGCCTTCCCTCTCAGAATTCCAACATATCCCTTAACCCTCTTCCTGAGAAGATGGGCTTTCTTCCTTTATGTATTTACCACAGGGAAAGGGGAACACCAAACACATGTCCATTGAATGCCAAGAACCTAAAATTAAAGGAGCACTTGGGCTGGTCAAGACAGCAAGCTAGAGATTCCCGGGGAGAAAAACAGACTCAGCTGAGGTCTGCAGACTCCAGAGGCCTGTTGGAGGGAAGCGGATGGAAGCAAGGTTTGGGGTGGCGGGGTGCCAGAATCTGACTGCCTTCTATAAAGCGGGGCAGAGGAGAACAGGAGAGGAGAGGCAAGGAGGGAGCCTTTGCTCCAAATCTGCAGTTTAACAGCATGAAGCCCAGGCTCACCTAGAATCCAGGAAACGGCTTGCCCAAGTTGGCCTTCCTCACTATAGGTCAAGTTTTGTTTCTTTAAACTACAGAGACAACTAAGGGCTGCCCCGGGAAAGGTGTAAAAGGACCTGAGCAGTTCTGCAAAAGGAATTGACTGGGCTCTCTAGATCTGGATCCTCGCTATCAGTTTAGAAGCCTTTCTGGCCCTTAATACTATTCTATTGCTTCTAAATGAGGCTTCTTTTAACAAATTACAATGTGTTGAACTCCACAGTCCGCGCTACTAGACAGACTTCAGGGTCGCTCCAGTTTCCCCAGGGCCTAGAAGAACACCTAGCTTGGAGTCAGCCAAGTCTTGGACATTGGCTCTGTCCATGCACGTAACCGTCCCAACCTCCAAGTGCAAGGCTCTCTAAAAGTCCGCAGGCGGTAAAACCCCTGCTGCACCGTGGTGTGTATGCCCGCGTGGATTGTAAAACGGTCTTGTTTCCACCTCTTTACCCGCTGAAACGGAATGTTCCCTCCCTTTAAACTGGGGGTGACAATTTGCAAGCCCGTCGTACAACCCTGCCATTTGGTTTGCCCGAGGCGCCTTTCCTGCGGCCGCCTCGGTTCTATCTGCCAGATCCAGACTGTGGAGGCCGGCTTCAGCACAGCAAGTAAGAACCGGCTTGGCGGGGTTTGAGGAGGAAGTCCCGGCCCCGCCAACCCGCCAAACTTGCCTCCGGGCTTCCCAGGCAGAACCACTGCAAGAGCTTCAAAGTGTTTTCCCCCTCGCGCCCGCCCGGGTCTCGACCCGCAGACACTCATACCTGGCTTAGTGAGCGGCGTCTGCAAGGCCCCAGGTTGGGGCTCTGCAGCCCAACGCAGCGCGGCGGCCGCAGCCAACTCGGCGGCGGGGCGCGGCGGCGGCGGTGGCTGAGACGATTGCGAAGTCTGCGGCGGCTGCGGGGCGGCGGCGGCGTCCCCCGACGGCGGGGGTCCCGGCAGTGCGCGCAGCGAGTCGGGGATGAGACTCTCGAGGCTCTCGTTAGCCTGCTGCCGGCGCAGGGCCACCTGCGCCGCCATGACTCGCTGCCGCTCGATGATGAGAATGCACTTCTCACAGGTGCAGTCCTTGAAGCGGCAGTAGCGCTTGTGGCCCTTGAGCCAAGACAGCACGCCGTGGTTGCGGCAGCGCGCGCACTTGGGCGTGCGCTGCAGGGGCGCCCGCGGCGGCTGCGACACCGGGCCGCCCATGTACAGATAGGGGGAGCCGTAGCCGTTCATGTCCCGGGCACTCGGAATAGCTGGCGGGCTGGCGACGGGAGCGCACCAGGAGGCGCTGAATGGCGGGACTGGGAAGCTGACTCCGGGGAGACCTCCAGACGGCTCGGTCCTTGGTCCCGCAGCCCCGGCGGCCGCGTGCACTCCTTAATGTTCGGAGGTGCAGCAGCCGTCTTTACAGCTTCCGCGGCGTTCTCAGGTTCGGCCTCCCGCGGGTACTCCGCCAATCCCTCACGGGTCGCGTCTCTTCCAGCCGCTACTTTGGCCCGCAAGTCCTCCCTCGCCGAGGCGCGGCGGCGGCTGCAAGGAGCGGGCAAGAGCTCTGGTTAAGGTCTGAGCCAGCTTAGTCTTCAGCTCCCGCGCGCGCTGCCGAAGCCCAGCACCTCCTCCACCGCCCTTCCCCGACTCCTCCTCCCTCTCACTGTCACCCCCACCCCCAGGGTCCCAGTCTACTTACACTCCCCACCTCATCCCACCCCACCCCACGCCTTCCTCCTTCCTTGCGCCCCTCGAGTGCCTACACATCACCTTCCTTGCCACCTGTAACCAGACCGCTCTCGCGGGGGCGCTCACAGCCCCCTCCTCCAAGCTCTGAGCTTCCCCTGTTCCCGGCGGGAGGGACTGCGGCGCTCTGGGACGCCGCGTTGCACTTCGGGCGGAGAAGGGGAGGACCGGCGGGGTGAGGGTGGGGGTGCCTATAGGCAAGTGAGCTGGCTGCTCCCCTTCGTTCCCTTCTCCCCCGGGCCTGATTTGGCGGCACCGAGCCCGAGGTCGCGTTTATCTCCGCACTGACCGCAGAAACTCGGCTCCGCGAAAACCGAAGCCTGCCGGAGCGCTGTGGGTTTACTAGGGACCCAGCATGCACCCAGAGGGTTTTGAGTTGAGGCGAGCTAGGCCCCGCGGCCACTGGGGGGGTAGGGTAGTGAAATTCGTTCAGGAAATTGGGCTCTTTCTTGATTTCCTTTTGCATCTTTTTAAAAAACATCTTATTCCTGCATAAGAAAATGAGTGTTTTTGAAATCCTGCTGGCCCAAAGATGATAACCCATTTTGCAGGCACCGTTCTCCCTCTCTAGCGCTGTGATTATTTCTTTATCCTCCTCCAATGTTTTAATAAATAACATTCTCAGTTTTGAAAGGATCGGGACGCGATCGTGTGGAGCATTTGCGTTAAGTGCTGGGTCTAAACTTCAGAGTGGACGAGGAAGCTACGATAGCCCCTCCAAAGTTACTGAATATGATCTCCCCTCTGCCCAACAGCCATTGAACCATCAAATGGATGTCTGGCGTCACCCAATTCAAATCCCCACGGATTCAGTGACAGTCATGGATAAGGGATGGAATTATTCTCCACACCATTGTCTTTGGGTAGGGGTGGAAGGGGACTCTTGCACAAGATGATAGCATAAAACTTTGTTTAAACTGTGATTTGTCTGTTTTTAATACCCTAAGGGTACCGGTTTAACCTAATGCAGGCTATCCCCACAAATGCCCAGAGATGACTAATCTCCTCATCTCGCCCCTCAATCCGAGAAAACAAAAGGTGGGTACAGCGGCGCTGGGCAGCACCATGGCTTAGTGCAAAGCAGAAGAGATGGCAGTCCCGGAGCTGGGTCCGCATGCTTCTGAGAGCAAACACTGAGCTCATCTCTGAGTGATATGAGCGAATGGAACGCCAGACGAGAGCATAGGAGAGTTCGCGGCAACAGCCAACCTTTCCGCGGCTTAGCGGCCCTGGTCCCCTCGATGAGGCAGCTCTTCTCTGCCCAGGAAGCAAACAAGCAACCCGAAAAAAGTCTGTGTGTGCTGTGAATTCAAGTGAAGCACGTCTAGGAGTCCTAGCAGCCAGCCCTCCACCTAGAAGGTTGATTCTGAGAAGGGAGGAGGGTTTAAAAGGGCATCTGGTTGTGTGTGTTTCCCTGGCCCCTGGTTCCAACCTGTCCGTGTAGTTAGAGATCACTAGGTGCTGCCCTGGTCAGGGGTAAACAAGAAACCCTTGCACGAGTGCTAACCCTAGGAGGTCTTCCCTTCAAAGCTGCGTGAGGCACAGACCCCTCTGTCTTTCCTCTTATCCACCCCACCCCCAACACCACCACCTCAATCCCTACTCTCCCATTCCTCGCTAGTAAAGCAAGTCCTAAAATACTACAACTGGAAGGAACTTCATAAATTCTCAGGACTGGAGGCAGAGGTCACCCGCAGCCTGGTGGGCCAGAGGCGGTGAAGTGAGAAGTTGGCAGCCAGTCGCTTCACGTGACAGAGATGAGGGCCTAGAATGACACTGAATCTGGGAACGTTGGCGCTGAAACTTCCAGGTCTCTTGGGAACGCGAGGACCATGGACATTTTTCAAAGCCAAATTTCTTCTGATTTTCTCCAAATGTTTAGTGAAACCAGGAGTATAAAAAATAGGAGTAAAACATTTTTATTTTAAAAAAGAAAACCAGCAGAGCTCTGTACCAGTTTTGTGGCAAGGGCATTTCCCACTAGCAAGGTGACCCCCTTTTCTCCCTCAGTCATCTAGCCACCCTATTCCTCGGCCACGCAATCTGGTATTTTTTTGGTCCCTGTGCTGTTTCACTTCAGTGCACATCGGGGGCTGAGATTTAAATACTCATGTGATATAGTGCAATAATCCTTTTCTCATATGTGATGGGAATGTTTTCCATATCCTAGTATTTGACAACATCTCCCTATAGGGACAGGTTTGTATTTATGTTGGTAAAATGTCCCCTGCCTCAAAGTCTATTGTAACCCAACACCTGACAATCCCGAGTCCCATTTCTGTTTGCAGAAAGGGTTTATTCAAGCACATAATGGGATCCCAGCAGAAAGCCTTTTAGAACAAGGGGCTATGGTAAACTTCACCACATGAACTCCGTTTCCAGGGCTATTAAGCTTTTAATTGGAAAATAGCAGAGGAAATTTCAAGGTGACTATAACGTCTTAGCAGTTATGCAGAGAAGAAAAGCCGAAGCGGGAATGAATGTAGAAAGCATATGGTCCGAATCAAATTTAGAAGGAGCGGCCTGCTTCTACTAAGTCCTGGCAGCTTATACACTTATGGGAAAAATCATCAAAGACATTGGAAAGGGAGGGGGGAGGATTACAAGTAAATATAACCTCACTAGACTGGATCCACCAGCATTCTGCTCTTGGTAGGGTGTAAGCGTGCGTGCTTTCAAACCACAATTAACTGGGTAGAACTGTGACAGGTACTAGCAGTGAAAGGCTGTAAGATAATGTGTGTATGTGGTGCTCTTTCTCTTGGTGCGCACACAATCCCATGGGGTGTATGTGTGCATCTAAAAGCTCGCGGAGTGCAGATGTCCTCCCCGAGACACTGAGCACGTTCAGACTGCGAATCCTGGGAGTTGCTCCTCACCTCAAGAAACAATCAAAAAGACAATTTCATATTGTCCCGGATGTATAATACAGAAGAAAATTTCCTGCTTTGCTGGAATCTCATGGAGGGGGAGGTCAGGGTTTCTATTTTGCCTTTTTAATCCCCACCACGGTGACGCTGGAAGCCAGGGCTGCAGAAAATCCATTTGAAGCAGGAAAACTAGCCCTGTCTCCCGGCGGCGTAGGAACTACTCAGCTGTCACGCTGTCCAGCCTCTAGGAATCGCCTTTTGGCCAGCTTCATATTGAAAAGTGGGGAAAGGGGTAAATGTCTAGTGAGGCGGTGGGGCAACAGCAATCGAGTTCTTGAGGTGACAATGATGTCCTTGTTCTCCTTCAATTAACTGGAGAGAGACTCGTGTGCACACCGGCCCCACCCCACCCCAATGGATCCCCGAAGCCGCCGTCGGGGGTGTGGGGCAGAGGCCACGTGAGGCCAGGCCACTGGGCGGGCTGGGGGTGCCGCTGAGCACAAATAAGGTCCTGGGCGGTCATGCTTTTGGCAGTGGGAGGCCGGAGGATCTCCAGGGGCCTAGTCCTTTAAAAGCAAACGGGGGGCGCAGACGCCCGCAACCCCGCGGGCCCTGGGCAGCCTTGGCACATGCTGCTGCTCAGTCCTTCCGACCTGGAACTTTGGAAGCGGCTCATGCCACAGAGCACTCCCACACGTGCATATTTCTCAGACCCAGTCGGGACCCAGGCTGTGCCCCGCTCCCACCTTTTGGGGTGGGGTGTCGCTCCGCATTAAACCCACTAAGCAGCGACCTTAACCCCGCACTTTCGAAGGAAGGAAATGGAAAAGCGCTTCCTCGGAGCGCTCTCCATTGGGCCCGGGTCCAGGTCCACTTACCTGGAGACCACGGGCGAAGCCGTTCAGTCCCCTTTCTGGCCTCGGGCCCCAGATGCGCCCACGACCTCGGCCTTTTGGCCACCCTACGGATTCCCTCAGGCCTGGGAGTTGGGGGCTGCGGACATGCGCACAGGAACACGCTCAGGACTCTTTGGCCCAGTCGCACACACCCTGCGGGCAGCAGGGAGACCAGGGGTGGGCTGAGGGCATGGGTCACGTCTACACACAGTTTTGGAAAAGGATGGGAGTGGCAGCCTGCACATCTTGTTTGTCTTCTGTGCAAAGGAAAAAAATAACTTGTGCCCTCCAACGTAAAATGAGAACAGTGCTGGCTTTAAAACAGTTGTAAGATAATGTTTCTCCGACTTTAAAATTCAAAACAAAAAAGGAAATCTTATAAAAACATTCAACGGACAGAAGTTTCTTTCCCCAGTATTCTTAGGGCGCTGGTACAATTCTTCCCTAGTTCAAGCCCCTTTTCCGCAACACTCTGCGGCCTCCCTCTTCCTCGGCAGTGCCGGAACAAAGCCCTGCGGCGAGGAAAGTGGGCAGATGTGCGGGCTTTCAGGAAAAGACGCCCCTGCTTGGTTCACGTTACCCGGGAATTAACAGGGGAAATGGCCGGCGCTGCCCTCCTCCCAAAGAAAGTGGGTGCGAACTCCAGGCACGGAAGCCAGACCAGCAGGACAGTAATGCGGCAAGGCCGCGGCGCGGGGCCTCGAGGGGAGTCCCAACCGGAGGGAGCTGGACTGAGACTCAGCAGTCCCAACACGCCCACGCTTGCACTACCGCACACACCAGTTCGCTCACAACCGAGTCTCTTGGGTGGGGCGACTTCCGAAGCACTCGGGGCTCCGCCCATCCATCCAGCGCCCCGCCCTCAGACCTGCTCTTCCCGCCCAGGTCCTTTCTCAGTAGCCTGGGCCGCAGCTTCGAACTGCTGCTAAGTTTGCCGGTTGTGGAGGGCGACGCAAACTAACAAGTAGCTGAGTCCAGGCGGTTCGTGTTTCTATGAGGGAGAGTGCAGAGGCGCCTTTTAAAGCGAGTCGTGGGCGGCGCAGGGCTCAGCGGGCGGTCTCAGGCCTTGTCCGCGTCTGGGTGAGCGGAGGGAGAAAGGAGGGCAAGGCCCTGCTGAAGTTTCCCAGGCAATGTTTCCAGAGGCCAAGCTGGGGGAGCCAAAGGAAAACCCTCTCCCTGGGCAGGCTACTTCTGTGTGTGTTTTTTGTTTGTTTGTTTTGTGGCGCAAAGCGCTATAGAAAGTACTTTTTAAAGCGTAAGATGCGGTGCAGTATACGTGTACGTGTGAAACGAGTTCACTTAAGTTCACGGGAAGAGGAGAAGGGGCTCAATTTCTATGCGTGGGGCGGGAGTCTTGTTCCTACCACATGCTAGGGAGACGGTGCGTGGGTTTCGGAAGGAGCCCCCGCTGCGGACATGGCAATGGTAGTGACAGGCAGGAACTGTGT
>PVJL010002477.1:0-152500 GCA_004026885.1 Lyroderma lyra | reverse complement strand
TTTAAAACTAAAGCTAGTACTAATTATGACACATTTAAATGCAAATGTACCGCTTTACTTGAATGAATTATCGTGTTACTTGAAAACTATATGTAAACCAGTGTCATAAAACAATGAAGGACATTATTATTTAATATTTAACTCCATGAGCAAACTACTAATTCTTGCAGATGGTAGTCACCGATCCTAAACTATTCCAAATATGTTTTAGCTTCTGGGCTAAGCTCTAAGGAGTATAAACCAAACGCATTCTTAATAAAGTCTACATGAGTCAAGGCAAACTATTAACAACAAACCCTGTGTATAAATGGAATAAGCCTGCTATTCCAAGTGAACTGCCAAAGGCATCGGGCACGGCTTACTTGTCCTCCTCGATGACGGGAGTGACCGCGAAGCTGCTGGGCTCCGAGGCCGACTCACATTCAAGCATGCCCTTTGTGCTCTCGTTACTAATGGGAGAGCTGCTGGAGAGGGAAACCAAGCCAGAATCTTGACTGCTGGGCGGCGAGAAGACTAGGAAGCGAGAGAGACAGAGGGAGAAGAGTGCGTTAAAAGCGGCTAGTCTTTCTATATGCAGTCTTCAATTAAGTTCCAACAAAGAGGCACTCTGCATTTCTATTCCGAGTTGAAAAGTGTTTTCAGAAACACTCATTAAAATCCCCAGCACTTTATAATAAAGAAATAGTATTTCTGCATAATATTATCTACTTAAATGTAGGGTAAGCTAGCTAGCAGAGTTCCAGTTTTCTCTTCATTAAAAACAAATAGTCTGCTCCCCTCTCTTTGGGGAAACTATTTCCATTGTTCACTGAGTCCCTTCTTATGTAAAGGGTGTTAATAGACCCTGTCTTGTCAAATGATCCACCTGACAAAGTACCTCAAGCAAGACTCCACCCACGTATTTCCATTTGACAAGTAACCTCAGTTTCTCAATATATGGCAAGTGAAGATGATAGCTTATCAACTTTCCTGTTATTTCTCTTGGATGTAGGAAGACAAACATTTGGGGCGGGAGGACTCAGCATACCTACCATTTAAAAAGCAAAAAGCAGTAACTGGGAGGGAAATTAATAAACCACAAAAAGTGAAAGAAGTTGAATTATACCACACTAAAACAGAATTTAGGTAAAGATTTTGAAAGCAAACCTGGAACATAAAACTCCACTAGGAAATTGGCAACATTACATATGAAGGATGCAAAAGTAATAAAGTGCTGGACAATTTTTGCAACCTTACAAGCCACAGTAGATACAAAACTTAAGCAAAAGGGTCTCTGACCTTCTTAACCTTAGCTGAGTTCAGATCCACCTCCAGAACTCCCTTCCTGCCTAGTGTGAATGTAATTAAGGGGAAGCTGCAGTGGTAATTTCTCTCCTCATTAACTTCCTGATTGGTTTCAGCCTCAGGATTCCGCCGGGCAGTAGTTTGTCACCAATTCCAAATGGCCAATCGTTAATACTAATGTTTGTGTAACTAACTGCCAGCATCTGCCACGGCTTCTTGTACAACAATAATGGTGAAAGGGTACATTAGTGCGGCTGTGTTAATTCAGCCTGTGTTCATCAATAGCGAAATCTATGATGTAATTAGCAAAATGCACTGGGAGCTGAGTGTTGAAGTCATTTGTAGAGAACTAAATCATAGTAGAAGCTGTACTGGGTCCTGATATGTTTGCCATCAATACTTATTATGTCTGGAATTTAATAAGGTATATTACCATGCTGAAAAGAGACCTTTTTACAAGAGAAAACCATTTAAGCTTGTTATGGGTTTGGAAAAGGTTTGCTGCAGCTAGTGAAACCCACACAGAGATAAAAGAACAGAGCTGGGATTTAAGAAGCAGAACTTTAACCACTCCACTGGACCAAATTATTTCAGAAAGCCCCCTTTTTCTAATGTGACATACGGATGGACAGATAACAGATGGATAGTTTGGTATAGCTACCTCAATATCAAGTAAGGAAAGGCATGATCTGAAAACTTAGTAAGTGAATAAATTTGGGGGGGGTGGGGGGTGGGGGTAGTTTCCTAGCTGGGAATAACTGAATAAATTTGAAAAACAATTTAGGCAATTTCCTCATGAGCAAGTATTTTGATATTGATAGTATTTGTTTACTAATTTAAGTAGAAAGCAAGGGTAATAGTTTATAAGCCTTTTTTTAAGAAAAAGCTGTTAAATAGTACTTTCTAGATGCTAAAAAGGGTGCACATGCATATATATATGTGTATGTGTGTGTGTGTGTGTACACACACACACACACACACACACACACATGCTTTCTGGAAAATATCCAGCCATGTAATATAAAAAACAGAGGCATTTATGGCTGGATTTTTTTTTCAGGATAGCCTTTATATATAGCAACAACAACAACAATAACAACAAAAGAAAATACAACTGGGAAGCCATGAAATCTAAAGCCTTCATTTTACTGCAGTTCACAAAGGCTTCTTACTAAATTTGAATGTTATATGGATTTAAAATTCTTTTCAAATCTGAGATTAATTATGAATTGTGTTACTTGCGCAAAGATGTTTGCACAGACACAGAATTGTTTTCAAACAAGGGCAGTGGACTTTGCTCTGACATCATACTGTACAGAGATCTGGAGATCCGACCAAGAGCCAACTGGAGAGTCTAAGTTAATCGCCCACCACCATTCCTGACCTCAAACCACTGACAAAAGTTCCTCTCTACAGAAGCTATGGGAAGGGAATGAATATTTACTGACAAGTTCCTGTATGCCACATACTTTAACGAGGTATTTATTTAATCCTCAAACTATTCGTTGAGAGAATTATTTTCTCCACTTTACATAAGGGACCCTGTGGAAGCTGTCAAAGGCAGTGTGGCACTGGTCAGCCCAGCCCGCTGGCTTGCTCTCATCCCTGTACCATCCCACCCTTGGGTGCCACATTTAGTCACTGGCCACTGAACCTTCCTAATCTCTGTGAGTTTAAGGAGGCAAAACAGCTGACTCTTGTCAGATTAGCACAGACTATAAGGAATAGGTAGGTGTTCTCTGGACATGTTCTGAGCCCTGGGCCTGCTTTCTGCCTTCAGTTAACAGCTGACCTAGATCCCCCTCAACCCAGCCACACACTTTGCATTCCCCTTTTAGTCAGCTTGGTACTAAAAAAGGGAGGGGTAGGAATTCTGCAAAAGAAAGGAATTTGGGGCTACACTGCTTTTGCTCTCACTTGCCTTGTGGGTATTTCCTTGGAAAGTATTCCTGTGACTTGGGGCAACAGAAACTTGCAGTGTTGTCACCTGCACAGAGTGGGGAGGGTCCAAGCATACTTAATGCATGACTGCACTACAGTGAAGATGCAGATAAGTGAACTCAATCTGTTTTGAAAACTGTATTTTAAAGCATTTCTCCACTCAAAATTCGAATCCATGTTATTTTTACTTCTGTTCAAGGCTTACTATTGTCTTTGAATAATGGGATGTTGAAATTAGGGATAGTATCTGTTTAACTCATTTTGTGTAACACCTCATAAAATTAGTTCAAGTGCATTTAAGATTTTGTGTTTATCTTAGTGACTAATGTTTAAAATCTATTTTACTACCATCCTTAAAGGTATCCTTTTCAATTTTAATGCAGCTTCATTAAACTTTGTTGAAGAGTAATAATTCATCACTGTAAATCATTTTATACCAATTAAAAATTCAAAAGTCAAAATTATCCTTTTTGCTTTTTAAGTTCATTCTAATGAGCCTTGCACCAGATAATTTCAATTCAAAAAGTTCTTTCTTAATTATTTTGTAAAATGCTAATGCTCAGTGTCAGTGGGACTGTAAGGAAAGATATGCTGCTGGTAGCATTAGAAATTGATTCAATCTTTCTGGACAGCAATCTAGTGACATGTAATAAGAACCATAAAACTGTTCATACCCTCTGACCCTTATAATTTCACTCTGGGGAATAAGCCCAAAGAAAGAAAGAATAATTGGCCCAGAGATACTCAACCCACCACAATGTGCATCACTGAGGATATTAGTGCTTTGCTCTAATGCTGAGGGGGTGGAGGGTTAGGGTGGGGATAACTGCATGGGGTTAGGGAGCAGGAAGCATTCACAGGCAATAAACACTTTAGGATTATGCTACCCTGTAATCATCAATAAGCTCCCAGCGCTTACAGAAATGGAAGAAATGACTTCTAGAGACCAAAGTAGAGACTGAAAAGCAAGAAATGGGAAGAAAAAGGAAAAAGTGCCCATCTGATCTTTTTTCATGTTACAATGAAAGGTGGGTAGTAAGCCTCTGGGCTGACCCTTGTTTGAACCAGCAAGCCCAGTATCTGTTTTCTCTCAAGTAGCCTATTTGTCTACGGAAGCTAAAGGTGCTTTCTTATTATTTAAAAACAAAAAACCTTACACATAATCACTCTTACCAAAATGGGGGAAAATCCTAAAATAATTTCAGTAATACCATATTATATACTACCAACCCCCCACCCACCCACAGCTCTGAGAAACAAAATAAAAACCACTGGAACTGCTAAATCTTTTGACATTGCAAAGACCCCTGACTTTTAACTTGAATGATCTGTTGGAAGTCAATGAACTGGAACAAATAATTCTCTTCCAGTGATGTGAGAAAACAGGATATTCATGCTTGAGAATACAATTTTCTTCCTCTACAGTATAAAGTCTAAGAAATCATTTAAAAATAAAATGCAAGTGGCATTCTTCACTTGTTAGCAACTCTTCACCTAGATGCTGACAGGGAAAAAGAAACAAAGATGCTGGCCTCTGGTTTCCTAGAGTTTACAGGCATAAGAGTCTGATGAAAAGCTGATGAAAATTTCTGAAGTCCTTATACTTCATGATAACTCTAGTGTTTGGAAGTAAAATCATGCCCAATCAATACCCCTTAGCAGATATTTAATGTTTCACAATAGAACTCTTTTCCAGAGTGGAACTACTGCCCTTCTCACTAACTTAAAATAATTAGGATTATCTTAACTGGGCAAAGTTTGGCAGATTCAGTTTGTACTTTCAAACAGCATTAATTCTTGGCACTTAGAACAAGGGATAAAAGGTAAAGATATGAATGGAGATCTTTATTCAACCTGATCTATCATGGATTAGCTCATTCTTTTCCAGTTCATGCCTGCATTCTAGTTAAGAGGAAGGCTAAGCTGTAACTGATGTAACTAGAAACCATAAGCTGAGAAAAAAATAGCCCTTTCTTATTGTCCCCATTTATTATGTATTTACTAAAAACAAAAAACAAAAAAAAAAAAACCAACTAAAAAAAAAACCTTTGAAACAATAAAATGTTCTTTCCACGTAAGTGTAATGAAAAAAAGAGTAGTGACTAGAGAGGGGGGCTGTTTAGGATTATGCTTTCCTTGAAGACATATCTTAATGATCAGTTCTAAAATCTAACAATTTTGAGGGCTAGCTGCACTTTGCATATTGTAGAAAGAAGTGGCTCAGCCACAGTCAATAAGAGCTCCTGTAGCTGGAATCAGGTACATTATCAGTGCTTCTTCATTGATACAACTATCACAACCTTTGTAAGCACTAGGAATTAAAAGAAGTGAACTTGTAACAGACAGTAACTATTTATGTAATATCAACGTACCTCTTTCCTTTTAAATTCCTTGTAAAACATGTATATACAATTCACTAGATAATACTAGAACAACTTTTTAAAAAATCTTTTGGCCCCCTTCGCCCATTAGGAACAACTTAATTCTTAAAACAAACAGAAGTCTATCAAACATCCTTTTGCAGCATATCACACAGACTGAGGACTTGGGCTCACAGCCTGGCCCAGCCACTGCTGCCGACTAGCTTTCCTACCACTTGAGAAACAAAGGGATAAACCTACTCCCTTACCCTACAGAACTCAACACAGAAGGAAGAACCCTTTTTGTCTGTGTTAATGCAGTACACAAAAAGGAAAGGGGGAGTTCCCTGGTGGTGTAGTGGCTAAGGCTTCGGCGCTGGTGCTGTCAATGCTGCGGCCTGGGTTCGATTCCCAGCCAGGGAACTACCCACATACTACAAAAAAAAATAAATAATAAATAAAAAAAATAAAAAAGGAAAGAGAAGGGATATCATTCAGCCTTCTACCCCACCTGGGACCCAGGCAAAAGCACCTTGGGCCAGACATTTCTCCTCCACCCCCTGCACAACAGACCCTCCTGGACAACAGTATGGCAGCTGCTAGAATACCACATTCCTTGCTTATTTCACAGAAGGGGTTATCAAAACCAAGTGAAGTCTCAAAGCAAACCCCAGACTCACACCCTCCAAGTATCTCCTCTCTCCTCACCTCCCAAAACACTATCAACAGCGGCAATGCTCCTGGCTGATCCCTCACTCCCGAACTGTCACTATCAGTCGTGGAGACTTTTCTCTCACTGATTTCTTTCTTCCTGATTACTTCCTGAACTGAGCAAGTGTGTACGTGAGGGATTAACTCATTAATATTTCCTCAACTGACGATTAACTCATTAATATTTCCTCAACTGACGCATCCAGGCAGGAAGCCTTTGGCGATACACACAATCCAAACATTCAAAGATTCCCTAATTCACTTTTTGGGTTTTGTTTTGTCTTCATGAAAATATACTCGGTCTCAAAACCCAAACATAATATGGCATTTACTTCTCTTTGGTAACAATATGCTAAGGTAAATCCTCACTTTGGCTAACTCTGCTCTTTTTTCCTTTTCAGTGAAACCACTGAAAAGCAGATCATGAAGAAATTCTCTCTCCTACGTGGGCAATGAGCTTCACCATCCTGAGCCTCCGTTTCTCAATCTGTGAGATAAGACCAATAACAGGTTGTTGTGATAATTACTGAGTAATATTAGCTTCCTTACTTCCTCTGTCTGCAGTCTAAGACTCAATGTCTTAAAGTTGAAAGACTCTTGTTTTTGAAGATGCCAGAATCCAAACAGGATTTAGTATCAGGTCCATTCACTCCAGACCACACATTCGTTTTTGAGAGCCAGGAACCAGGAATACACACTTATTTCATTTTGGATCTATGTAATAGTCTGAGTGTCATATCCAGGAGGCAAAACCTATTCCTCAGTGGGGCAACAAGGCCCTCTTACATACACTCTGCTGTTTTCATTTTTTGAGGGTAGAGGTGAGAAGACAGATGGTGTCAAATCAAAATCCAACAGCAGAATGTCTGTGGACATGCTTTACAAACCATACAAAAACTAAGTGTCATTATCCCGTGATCAAGCAACCCATCCCTTCACACAGCAGTATGTCGAAGCAGGAGGAATTTCCTATTTTTGAGCCTAAATCTGTCCTAAAACTTGGTAACTCTGGAAGGTACTTGGCATGGGCTTCAACATGCCAGAAGAAGTAAAGGCCTCACGGTTCCTAAACCACAGTTATCAGGTACCTGGTACCCTGACTGAATGAGACTTGCTAGGGTATCGGAAACTCAGTGAAAATGCAAAAAAGCAGAGCTTGGCTTAGGTGTGTGTGCTTTGGAGGCAGACCACCTCTTACTATCTGAAGACCTTGGACAAGTCCCTTAACCTCTCTATGCCTCAGCATCTTCATCTGTAAAACAGGAGCAGAGTAGAGCACTTAGGATGGTTCCACGCAACTGTCAAGCCTAATGCAGCTGAAAAGCCCACATTACAATCATGCACAGCTTCACCACTGGGACACCCTCACACGTGGCCTGGCAACTGCAGCACCTCAGCACTGGATACCGCTCGAATTAAGTAAGCCCTGATCTGGCATCACTTCCCAGCCGCCATCTATCCTCTCCGCTGTCCTCACCTACACTCGCTTCAGCCCCACTTTACTGTTAGAGTGCTTGAGGAGTAGAAAAGCAGCTGCTGCTCCTGATCCAGCTTCTCACCTGAGGGTAGGTGGGCTGAGAGCGGTCCTGCTTCCAGGCCAGGCTCTGCTCACTTTGGACCAGCACCAAACAGCAGGAATTAGAGTGGAAAGACAATGAGGTCTATCGTCAGACACTAGCACCTCAATAAACACTGTTGAGTTTCAGTTTCTTCCATTGTAAAAGGAGAATAATACTCATGTATTTCCCAAAGTTGTTTTTTAGGGTCAAGGAGATGATATATGATAAAGTAATTTGCAAACTTGAAAACTCTATATACCAGTCAGTCATTACGTTTTTGTCCCCTCTCTGCTAGTCCTTCTCTAGAGAAGAGGGGTGAGTTAGTCTCTGTATTCCACTAAGACAGGACTAAGAAATGAAAAAGATTTTTATTAAATATTGCCTGGGGGAAAAAAAACTAATGACAACACAGCTCAAATATCCCTGGATGTTCTGAGACAAGTTTCAGTTCTGATGTTCAGGGGAAGGTGACTTTTATTTCATTCCTCTTTCTTTACACACAAGACTGAAAGTTAAGATGAATTCCAAACTGAAACGCGAGCCTGTTATTTTGTGCTTTTTACAGCATCATGCATAGGACTTCAGTTACATATAACATTTCCTGAACCAGGACCAACAGGCAAGAAAATGTGGTTGAACTATGCCGGGGCTGAAAGTCATGAAAAACACCCCGTGACAGAAACAGAAAGTCTACAAGGTAAAAGGCAAACAGCTGGCAAGCTGAAATTAAGCTGAGAACATCTACCATTGTCTAGCACAGTGCGGTGCACACAGAGAATGACCATAGAATTTAGTCTTCAAAAGACCTGCTGCAAACACAAAACAGGGCTGACCCACACAGTGGCAAAGAGATTCTCAAGTCTAAAACCAGTTTTGAGGATTTTTAAAGTGCAAAGGGTTTTGTTTAATTTCATCTATATTTACTGCACAGAGACTCTATGCCAAGGTTGGGCCCCGAGGTAGAGAAAAGTGGCATCAAACACACCCTGGGACAAGTGATGGAACCAGGATCTCAGCTCCAGCTCTTACTGAGCATGCAGGACTATATTCCTTGGGTGTTCTTTAATGCAAACGAGGTTTCAAGTCCACGTTCAGTGCCACACCTGGATAGTCACAGGGACAAATGCATTTGAAAACAGTTTAAAAAGTGTTCTTACCAATGTGACCCCAATAAATTTAATAAAAAAATAAAATAAAATAAAGCAATACCTCCTCAGGAAAAAAAAAAAGAACAAAAGCGGTTTCAATACATGTTGATTATGTCAGATACTAAGGCAGACCAGGCAAAGAAGATGCTCTAAGAATCGTCTCTGGAATAGAATTCCCCTATGATTCTGGGAAAGCTGTTTTTTCAGATACAAAAGGAATCAAATGCACTAAGCAGACTGTATCATTTACCATAGTAGAAACTAAGTTAGCTCTGTCCAGATATTTTGAAACAAACAAACAAACAGCATTTAAAATAGCCTTGCAGTGTGTTTTCTTCACATTGAGAAGAGTCCCAGATGCTTCAAAGGTTAACATAGAAATCTCAACCTTGATGGGCATCTTCTTAAGGCTAAGAGAAAAGATTAAAGTTTTAGGGTCAACACTACCGGTAGGGGAGCTGGTCACAAGGAGAGAGTATGCTGCCTTTTAACAGTGGGCCCCAAATGAGCCAGCCCTGTTTCTGTAGAATCTACGAGCCTGAAGTCAGCCTTTCACTGTGGAATTACATCATCTTCAATACAACACACTGTTTAACAAAATATGTGAGGTGTGCAGCTTTAGCTATATGGTTTTTAAGAAGTCTTTATTTAAAAATATCCCGAGACTCTGCAATTAAATGGATGTAAGAGAAAGTTCATGAGTCATTTTGCAAGTAGAACTTGAATAATACTTGCAGCTAATATTCGAAAGTAAATATTGTGCCCCAAATGATATGCTAATAGCAGGGCAGAGGACTGTGTCAGGTCAATTATTTTATCTTAACTACCAGGAGACTCTGTCTTCTGCAAAAAGCAAATACAAAACTCCATCAGCGTTGGCTATCATACTATGTCAACTTTTCCTTTTCTTTCTTTCAAACTAGCAAGCAAACATCAGGACACATCTAAATAAAATATATACCAAATGAAATCAATCAGAATAGAAAATTCCAGGCATTTCCAGGCAGGAGAATACATGTCTTCTCATAGTTGTGCAAGTTATAAAGACTAAATACAACACAACTATCACGGGCAGATAAGGTAGTTCAGATTACAGGAACAAGAATACACTCTTTTGGAACAGTTCTCGTTAACGGTGAACTGACATAAGAAAATAATAGAACAAACTATGTGTTCCCACTTTCTGTAAGACTACAACAGCTAAAGTTTTAAAAATATATTTACTTCTTAAAACATTATTTTTGTTTAAGTTGCTCTATTTAGTTAGTTTGCAGGAAAGGATGTCTGCCCTAAGAGGTTAGCCTGTGGGTGATATTTTTTAACTGTTTCAGGAGAGAAGAGCTCATGATTTGACAAGTATTTTAGTTTACCTTCAAGAAAAGGATGTTCTTTTTTTTCGCAGCGGTATCCCATCTGAAACTAAACCTACCTGTAACCTATCTTTAGGGGTTTCTCAGAATAAGCACCTACAGTCTCTTTGTGTGAGAAGCTCCTGGACAAGCTCCTGAGGGCACTGGTCAGCTGAGCTCAGCTCTGAACAGAAATGAAGGAAACTAATACTAGGCATTTATCAAAATATGACACAAATTTTTATTTAATTCTTCCTTCCACTGGTCAAGACAGTTGTTTTCCTTTCAGAATTTAGTGTTCTATTTTTAATCCTTTTTATTGTGGCATTAAGTATGTTCACAATGTCGTGCAACCATCACTACCAGCCATCTCCAGAACTTTCTCATCTTCCCCACCTGAAACTCTGTGCCTATTAAACACTAACCCCACATTCCCTCCCTTGGTAACCACCCCTTCTACTTCCTCTGTGAATCTGACTACGTTAGGTACCTCATAGGAAGAGAATCATACAGTATTTGTCTTTTTGTGACTGACATTACACTTAGCATAGTATCTTCAAAGTTCACTGAGATTGTAGCATGTGACAGCCTTTCTTTCCTTTTTTAAGGCTGAATAACATTCCACTGTATTGCATATGACACATTTTGTTTACTGATTCATTTATCAATGAACATACCTTTGGTTATTGTGAACACTGATGGCATGAACTCTGGTGTTCAAATACCTGAGTTATTGTTTGCAATTCTTTGAGGTGTACACCCCAAAGTGGAATTGCTATTATAGCATACAACAATTTTTAAGTTTTTGAGGAGCTGCCCTACAGTTTTCCACAGCAGCGGCACCATTTTACATTCCCACCAGCAATGCGTAAGGATTCGAATTTTTCCATATCCTTAGAAACACTTGTTTTCTGGTTTTTTTGTTGTTTTTTAAGAACAGCCATCCTCATGGGTATGAAATGCAGGATTTAGTTTTTGATCCTTTTCTATTAATCCCTTCCATAGTATCTTCCCCAACCCCGACCTACTATCTTATCTTTATCAGCACCAAACTTAACTGAATAGTCAGCCTTGCTGCCCACTCACCAGGTTACGCCTGGAAAACTAGTCGCTGTCTTATTCCCAAGATAGTTTTCTCAAGGTCTCCCATAACCTGCTGATCACCAGAGCCAATGGCCTGTTAGGGCATTTCCTCCTCTCTGAGGCACTGGACACATCCGTCTTCCCCTCTCATTCTCCAGGCCCCCTCCCTTCCTCTGGCCATCTCTTCTCCAACCGCTCTCCTAAGTGTAGACTTTCTCCAAACTGCTCAACTTGGTCCTTTCAAATCACACAAGCTTTAAATGTCACTTCCCTGTTGATGACTTCACAATATATATCTCTTGCCCTGACTTCTCACTGAGAACTACTTCTATATTTTAAGTATCTGGTGGACAATACTATCTGGCTGAGCCTCCTGCAATATAAACTCATGGTTTCAAACTGAACCCACCACATCCTCCTCCAGCAATAAACCGGATGTTCCCTGCCCTCTTGGGTCTTGAGCATGCCCACTTCACCTGCTTCCTCAGGCTCTGAGCCTCAGGTATTATTTTAAACCCCTCAATATCTTGTACTTAATCCGCTAGCATCTGGGTACCCAACCAGTCCTCTTTCTCTACTTCCCTTTATCCAGGATGACCTGTTACTCTTCCAGAAGCATGTCTCTAAAAAGATGTTTTTCATATAATAAACACTTTTGGTGGCTTCTGAAAAAGTCCAAACTCACCGTCCTGGCATTTGAGGAGCACCCCGATTTCCCATCTCTCCACTGCACTTAAGCAATGTTTCTGACTCACTCCTGCTCTAGATCCTAGCACAGACCTAGGTTTCCTGCCTCTGACAGAGCTCATGTTGGTTCCACTGTCTCTAATCTCCACAGGTCAAATCTGAGCTCAAAAGTCAACCTTCCCCAATCTCTCTAAACAAAACAACTTCCCCCTCTTCTAATGCCTGAAGTACTGGGCCTTTACCTTTCTGTGGCAGTATCACTGTCATCTTCCTATCACCTTCCATAATAAAACTAACAGCTCTGCCACAGAACTGGATAGGATCCCTGTCATAGTTGTCTTTGAAGCCCTTTGGTGGCTACCTGTTAAAAGCCTTACCCCTAGTAATCACTCAACAAGTAGTAGTTGGTGAATGAATGAAAGTAAGTCTCACTTGTCAAAGCCAGCTGACCTGTTTCCGAGACCCTGCAGCCAATCATGACCAGTATACTAGATGAGCATGAAAGAACGGTGGAGAGGCAACTATAAGGACAAGAGAGAAGTGACAGCTCCCAGGCACATCAAGGAAGGAGGAAAACTAAAAATCAACTGGGGAATCAGTATAGGAGTATAATAATAGAGGTGACAATGGACCTGAACCCTCAAGAAAGGTTCAGCATCTTGAAGGCAAGAAAGAAAAATACCTATTTTATAAACTTTCTATCATCAATGGTTGGGCAGCAGAAACTCTGGCAATTGCACAAGAAATCAGTTACTTGGAAAACTCATTTTTAAGAATCAGATCATTTTTTAATAGCAAATTAATGGGACCACACAAATCCATTCTTTAACCCAATCCTTGGATGGACAGACCTTCACTCTGAATACTACCAGAAACATGAGAACAAGCTGGAAGACAGAAAGGTATACAGACTTTTCTGCTCCACAGTAAAAGAAGCTCATTAAAACTACTACCTTAAAAAAATAGGTGTTACGGTGCCATCATTAGGTTTTACATAGATTGCTTTTTATTATTGATTGCTTGAATGATGATTGATTGAAGATATAAACAACACAGTAAGTAAGCTTGATTCAAGAGACATACACAGAACTTGAGCCCCAACGACGAGTGACTCCACATTCTTCACAAGCACACCTAAAACATTAATACAAAATGTGCTAGTCTACAAAGCGGCTCTCCACAAATTTCAAAGATGTGTATTTTTCAAACCTTCAATGTAGTGGAGACTTGAGCCTATAGTCTATCAGAATAACTACTAAGAAAAAAAGAAAAACCTTCCAGCTTTAAAAAATGATAAACAGTAAGAATATAAATTTCAGAGACTCTGGCTAACCAACAGGCCAGCATTTGGTCACAATATAATTGATTTCCCCTTATTGCTACTGTTGAAAGTATTTAAATGCCCAGGCACTGGCTCCCACCCACACACTCTTCCTTGATCCCACATTCCAAGTAGATCAGGGATTTTCACACTTGGTTCATCTTTCAGTGAAGATTGTAATTAAATCTTTAATTTAAAAACAAGAAAGTTTACCAGTCACTGCATTGTTAGCTTCCCTCAAAGCTTAGAGTAAATAATAATCAAATAACAAATGGTGACCTCAGCTCCATCAAATTTAAGTAATCTGCTAATTTCAGAAGGGCACAGCTTATTTCAAAAATGACCAGTTTACATATGGAAATGCTTTCCAGTCACCTGCAATCTTCCTGGGAATCAGATACGTTACATAAATTGCATAAATTTTCAAGTTTACGTGCTGCCTGGCCTTTTGATTACACCGTAACTTTTAAAACATGAATTTCAAAGCGCCCTTTATTTCATGTCAAGCTATTGGAAGAGGGCTCTTAGTGGAGTACTCTCAGGAACATGAGACTTGGCCGCTGTTGGTTCTCTTATTTCTTCATGTAACCCCAGAACTAACCAAAACTCTTTTTTTTGTTTTTTTTTTGTGTTTTTTTTTTTTGTTTTTTTGCTTTTTGGTATGTGGGTAGCTCCTTGACTGGGAATCGAACCCAGGCCGCAGCGCTGACAGCGCCAATGCTGAAGCCCAAAACTCTTAAGCGTAAGAGAAGACAGTGGGGCGGGGCCAGCTCACGTCCCAGGAAGCGCTGGGTATCTCGGAGCCCCGTCGTTGGGCCCGAGTTCAGGGTTCCGGCTGTGCACAAGGCAAGATGTGGAGGCGCAGCTTGGAAAACCGGGACGTTCAAACCAGACAACTACAAGATGCTGCCCAAATGTAGAGAAGCATTTTGGAGAGTTGTGCCAAATCTTCGCTGCTTATGTGCGGAAAACTGCCCTGTGAGACAAAGCAGACCTCCTGGTGAATGAAATTAACGCGTATGCCTTACAGAGACCCCAAATTTAAAGCAGGGCCTGAAAAACTTTCCTGATGAGTTTGCCAAACTTCAGGATTATTGACAAGCAGAAGTTGAAAGACTTGAAGCCAAAGTCGTTGAACCATTGAAAACTTATGGAACCATTGTAAAAATGAAACAAGATGACCTCAAAGCAACATTAACACCAAGGAATTGAGAAGCTAAACAGTTAATTCAGAAAGAACACATCAGAGAAACCCATCAGATTGACATGTTATTTCACAGGCAGAAACTGAATTACAGAGAGCTACAATGGATGCTTCCCAAACATCTCGTCATCTGGAAGAAACTATTGACAATTTTGAAAAGCAGAAAATAAAGGATAAAGGCTATATTGTCAGCATTTATCACTATTGAAATGTTATTTCATAGCAAAGCTTTAGAGGTCTGTACTGCTGCCTACCAAAATATACAAAAGATTGATGAAGAAGATTTAGAGGTTTTCCGAAATTCTCTGTATCCACCAGATTATTCATCTCGTTTAGATATTGTAAGAGAAAATTCAAAGTCGCCGCCTTCAGAGATTACTGTCTGCTAAGTGTGTATCTGTAACAGGACAGGTACCCATCTATCGACTTAGAAAGGATCAACAAGATGATGATGATGATGAAATGAAGATGAAGACTTAGATGAAACAGAAGAAGAAAATTAATTTTCTTAAGTAAACTCTGAATTTCCATTTTCATCTCGAATGACTTGGAATCCAGAATTACTAAGTTATAAAACTTTATACTGGCTTGATACATTAAACCTCAAAATGAATTCTTAAAAAAAAGAGAGAGAGAGAAGACAGTGTGGTGCTAACTGGTTACTTAATTCATGGATTATTTATTGAGCATCTGCTACATGCCCAGCACTGTTGTAGGTAAAGGGAATATAGCCACGAATAAAACAAGTATCTGTTCTCATCAGGAAAATGCCAGGGACACCTGTAATCAGGCACCTGGGACCATACTGATCATGTGACTGTGGGCAATAATTTAAAAGCGCTGTACCTCAATTCCTTATCCATTAATGAAAAACAATGTTAAAGGCTGTTGTAATTAAAAATAAAATATACCAACTATTCAATTGATACTAGTTCTTTTCTCTGCCTGTCCTTTTCCATATATAATAAGGGATTGAGTGTTTAGCAAGTGTTTCCAATCTACATCAGGGACCATCTGAAACAAAATATGGAGGAAAGTGACATTTTTCTCTCAATTATATGTTTGCTAAACCTTTGCATCTCCCTCATCTCCTCGCACGTATTTTCTCTTCTTATCCTGTATTACTGTATCCTGTATTCCTGGTCCTCTCCTCTCTGCCAAATTACACCTTACCCCTCCCCTCAACTCGCTCCAGGAACAGCTCAGTTCTTTCAGTATATTGCTTGGAGTTCTTGATGAAAGCATCCAATTAAACTAATTCACCCAAGAGGACAATGCTGGCTTCACCTTCTAACCCTCCTGTTGATATTTTCATTTCAGAAAAGTGGCTTCTAGACAGTGCAGAGATGTCATCTTTGGGAACAGGGCAAATTTCTAAGGGGTTGCCTTACACCACTCAGTACACAGAAGGCAGTATTATTAAGTGGGTAATTCCTTGAGTTTCAGTTTTACTTTGTCAGGTTTTCATAGTGTACAGAAAGGAGGCATTCTTGTTGAGTGAGGTCCAGTCCACGCCTGGTCAACGGTCCACCCTAGAAACAAGTCATAGACTTTCAAGGCATCTACTAGCGAAAACATTTCACGGTGATAATCAGCTTCCCTTTCGCTCTGCCTTTCAGGAGCTTAATTAGAATGTAGTCCTATGGCTAACCGGAAAACTGGTAAAGAAGAGAAATTACAAGACAATTATTTTCCACTAACAGTAACTCTCATGTTTTCTAATGCTACAATAAGCCTCCAGAATTCTAATGAGGTATTTGTCAAGCACTGAATAAAATGAACTTCTAATTATTTTTGTTAAGAAATATTGTTAGCCGTAACACTAAACCAGATAAAACTGAGAGAAAAGAGACACAAAAATTTGCACTAGCTAACAAACGTGCTCGGTAGTTAATGGGGGGGGGGGGGCAGGGGGGCAGTTATTTTATAATGCTAAACCAAGGTCATCCATTTATTTAAAAAGTACTGAGAACCACTGTATCAAAACAAATGAACTATCAAGTAACACAGGATTTAATTTGCTTTATAAACAGGTACTATTTTTGTAGTAATAAAACGTGACATATAAAGACAGAAGGTAAGGATGAAAGGAAATTTAAAGAAAACAGAGGTTACTGATGGAAGCACAGCTCTCTTCCCTTGAACTGTAGGAGCGAGCTGCTTTCTTTAACGAGGGCAGACTGGTGGACACGGAGAGATGAAACACGAATTCTTAGGAAGGCTAGACCACCCGCCTTAGGCAGAGCTGGTAAGTGCTGACTTAGGTCAGCAAAGCTCATGAAATGAGGTTCAGCCCACATTATTTATTAGCATAATTATTAATAATAATCTTATTATTTGTTGAGCCCCTATCATGTTCCAGGCCTTGTACTTACCTTCACACAAACCCTTTGGGGAAATGGGTAATAATATCCTCATCCAACAGATTTTAAAAACTGAGGTTTAGAGAGGGTGATTGGCATCCAAGGTCACACCAAGTGTTTGGTGACTGTCAGACTATGTACTCAGGACTGGAACCTGGGACTGTCTACCTCAAGGCCATGGTACTTTACATAGGTTTGGTGGTTTGATTTCTCACCCTGCCTATTTCTAACAACACTCAGGGAGCCCTCTGCTTTGAGCTTTGTTCTTAGCTTTTTTTTTTTTTTTTTTTTTTCGCTTTTTGGTATGTGGGTAGCTCCCTGGCTGGGAATCGAACCCAGGCCACAGCACTGACAGCGCCAGTGCTGAAGCCTTAAGCCACCACACCATCAGGGAACTCCATGTTCTTAGCATATTCACAGAGCTGCTGCCTGAGTTCTTCTCCAGAAAGCCATGATTTTGCTGAAAAAGACAACTTTGAAGTCCAAGCCTCACTGAGTTGCAGGTTTGCTTTCTAAAAATGAATCCAGGAAAGTAGCTACCTAAGAAACCCCAATTCCCACATCTTTTAAATCTACTTTCCAAGCAGAAAAGACTTCAGGGATCCATCATGTGATTTGGTAGAGTGAAGGGTTGGTGAAAACTCATCTGTTTGCACACTATCAGATCCTGGGTGTTTCAGAAACTAAGGTGGGAGTCACTTGGCAGAACCCTACATTCTCTTCAAAAGCAACCTTTTGCTGTAGAACCTTCTGAGCCCCAAAGCAGCAAAGCACAGAGGAGGATGGTATGTCCCGGGCCATGGAGAGTGCTGACTTCTACCCAAACTCCTGAGCATCTAGCAGGAGAGTCTGAAACACAACCCTAAGATCTCAGAGTTCGAGAGCTCTCAGATACTGAGATGCCAAAAAAGAGTGTCCAAGGGATCTTATTTTTCCCAAGTTCCATGTGTCAGGGGAGAAAAGAGGAAAGGGGACAAAAGACCCTTTGTAATGTAAAAGCTTTGCGTTTCCCTTCATTGGATTTAGGATGACAATGATAGGCACTTTTCAGCCAAACATACATCTAACAGAGGAAGGAGGGCAGGAATGGAGCGGGCAGGGGGTGGGTGGGCATCAGGGACCCACTCTGCAGGTCTCACCTTCACCATCATGTTCCCCAAGAAGCACCGGAGGGCCAAATTCTGAGCAAATCCACACAGGTGAGTTTTTAGAGTAGCTAAGTAATTATCCTACTCTACCTCCTGTGACCCTCCATGAAGTCAGGGTGGAGACAATGAAAAATGAACCAATTCACCCCAGCAGGCTCCAGCACCTCCCGGTCATCAGTATCAAGGGCTCCTGATACATCTAACAGAAACGCCATGGTGCCTGACCAAGGCCACCAGCAGGAAATACCTATCAATCAATGAAGCTAACACGGAGTCCAGTCCAGATCTAAAACCAGAGTCTTAGGAAACAGTGCTTACTACAGTTATCAACTCTCGGATTCATGTTATTTGTCTTTAAGACTCCTGTCTCTTGGGCAAACCATGTTGGAGCCTCAGTTTGCACATCTATAAAGTAAGGAGGGTGAACTCAATGACTTCTAACTTCTCTCCCAGACATAAAAATGTTTGTATATTATGATTTCTCACTGTGTTACAATTTCTCAAATCTCCATTTCTTTTGAGCTCTAAAAGTTTAAGTGCCTGTTCAAAGTCAGAAGTAACTGAATACAAAACAGAGTTGGGTAATTTAGTATCAGCTGATTACTTCCAAAGCAAGAAATTAAGATATTTTCTTCCCTAATACAGACATTAACGGTTTCTGTCAATAATGGACAGAGCTCTTTCCTATAAATGGAATTCAGGTGCTAAATGAGAGGCGGTTCAATTCCTCCATCTTTGTGCTGCTGTACAAAAGCAGCTTTGGGTGCCATGTGACAGCCTCTGCCTCAGAACTAAATGCTGGTTGTGTTACGATGACCTGGGGGAAATCAGAGCATTAACTGTCACAATGACTTTCCTAACACTAGCGATTCTTCAGTATCTCCATCAGCTCAGTCTGTAAGTCCAGTCCTTGGCAGTGTCAGTCACTGCTCTCAACCCTTTCCTACAAAGGAGACAGCACATTTTTAGCCTCATTGAAAACAGTGGTCCTTACACTATGTGTATGTCAACAAGAAAGCAGGTGGAATCACCTTCTCCAGTCTGTTTTTTGGACTGTCTTCTGTTAGAATAAGTCCTCTAGTAACAAGAAAGCAGCTACAAGAGATCAAAATAGCTAGGGTCTTTACAAGCACCTCTGCTTGTACAAAGGCTGGTATTTTTATGTGGAGATTGATTGGGATTCAGTGCAAGCAGGCTGTTAGGCAGAGATGAACTATGTTGGAAGGACTTGCCTATGACCTGTGACCCCATTCTTGTACTTTTCCTGAAGGGAGAGGAGGGAACAGTGGTGGACAAAACGGTTGTCACCTGGCATCTTAGGCACTGCCCAGATGCTGTATGAGGGCACCTCCTGAATTGCCAGGCCACTCAAGAGGTACTCTGGCTCTCTGATGGAAATGAAAACTACTGCTAGACTCCATTTTCCACCCACCAAATAGACAAAAATGTAGGTGCTCAATAATACCATGAGCAAAGATTTGGGAAAAGTGATACTTTCAGACACTGCTGGTAGCAATGCAAACAGGCACAGCACAGTCATGGGGTTCACTGGCAGTATTTAATATAATCTAAAGCGGGCTTTCTTTGAAATGCCCCTTCTTGGCATCTCCCCAGAAAAACACTTAAGTAACTGGATGTTCAAAATAAAGTTAACTGTATGTACATAAATGTTCTGAAAAAACAAAGTTATTTTTAACTGTTCTCTTATAAATCTTTGACTTATAAGGTACTTTTTAGATGAATAAAGCACAAATGTTAGCTGTATAGCAAGTTTCATCTTGATGTAAGTATGAATGGCTGATTACAAACTATAATGAAAGAAAAAGACATTAGAGTTTAGTTATATTGTTAATGTAAACCACTTAAAACTATTTTCATTTTTGAAAATGGTACTTTGTAAAATATCTAACTTACTCAAAAAATTGCATTATTATTGTAATTTGTTATAATACAGCAGCACGTCTTTACCCAATAGAGAGGTCTTCACAATTCTTTAGGTTAAGTTAGTCATTTGGGGATGTGTACTTTAGACAACTAGATTACTAAATTATCTTGGTAAGTTAATAAGTAGTCATGCACCTTCCAAAGCAATTGCAATAAAAAATACTATAATGTCTATATTTAAAACATTATAGAATAGTAACATTTTTACGACACAGAGCCTATTATTGTAAGTGTATGATAGTATAATAGGGATGCAAATACAGTATTTGGAATAAATCCAAGTAGTTCCAAAACCAAGATGCTTGAATCAGGCTTGGCTCTAAAGATGTGGTTACTTATTAAAGAATGATTTGAGATTCAGGGGACAAGAGTTTCTGTCCTCAAAATATGCCTGCCATCCAAGTACCAAAATATCTGAAAATTCATGATTAAAAGATTCAATTCTTCAGAATAAACACTGATGTCCTTTTAAAATGCAAATAATCAGGAGGACTAAGACATAAAATCAGTATCATTTCACCACATTGTCAAATTGTTTTTTTCTCAAAAGAAGAGAAGAGGGAAATAGGCTACCAGAATTAAGAAAAAGTCCTATGTGTATATGTGCCCTTATTGTGAGGACGGTGGAGGAGAAATGACAAAAGTCCAACCCTACAAATCGTTTATTTCTTGGATTTAGTCTTGCCTGGAACACTTCCAACAGTACTCCTAAGAATTTTGTGCAGGCACAAACTCAATCAGGAACATACAATTAAGAAGATTGTGGGAATGCCTCAAAAAGGATAAAAGTGCAAGTTAGTAAGCACTAATCATGTGTCATCTGCAGTGCTAAGTCCTTTACATATATTATTTCACTTTAATTCACACTGAGAAAACACTAATAAAATGCATACTATAACCTCCAACTTACAGAAAATAAAGTTCAGAGAAAGGAAGATACTTGCCCAAGATCGTGTAGCACTAAGTGACAACGCAGGCCTGGGAGACACCAAATTCAATGCTCTGAACCATTAGACAATGGTGCCTCACACCCCCTCCAATACAAAGAAAAAGAAAGTAATTTGAACTGTGAATCAGTGCTTACGCCCCAAAGCCAACCATATTCTCTGAAGGGTTACTTTAAATTCATCTTTTCTTTAAATAGATATATTTGGTTAAGAAAGGTAAGAATAGGTTTGTTCCCAGGGTGCTTTTCTGCCTTTCTAACCAAAAATAAATCTTCTCTAGAATAGGGTACCTCATCAGTAAATTGGAATCTGCTGGCAAATCTTCAGCATATTATTTTCAACCCCATTATTTTCAACCAATCCCCCCAGTCCCTCTTCCCCTGGCTGATGTTCCCATATGAAAAAGAAGTCCATCCCAGTGACTTTCAGACTTTAAGGAAATGAAAACAACTCACGCTACCGAAAATCCAGGTCTTACGTGTTAGATGGCTATTTGTTACTTTCATGGAAAAGAAAGTTGGGTAAATGCACTGTTGTGTGCGAGTTCGAATGATATTCCTATAAATACACTGTACTAGGTGCCTTTAGTGCAGGCCTCACATCCTATTGTTAACACCTCTGTGCAAGCTTCAACTCACCTCCTTGTGACAGCATGTTGCATCAAGAGTGGACCATGGGTCACTTACTTCCTGCTCCAGGGCTTCTCTGATACCACATACACAAGGGTAACTCAGAAGCAAGGGGACTTAATGCCTCAGCCAAGGGGGATGGAAAGCCATGGATAAATGCTAAACCTGCTTTATCCTCAGGTGGAAAACACTGAGAGGCTTTATAGGAGCTCCTCAGAAGGTTCCAGACCTAACACCTGGCTGTCTCCAGTGACTGCTAACAACACAACTTTACGTTGCCTTTTCCTCCTTCCCTCACTCTTCCTCCTGGGAATTGCGATCCAGTATACTACAGCACGTAAGACCTTGTTGTCTTGAGTTTTGTTTTTGAGTAGAACTGGAACTAAGAAACAGACATCCTTTAGACCTCACCATGCAGCGTAATATGGGAATGGGAGTAGAGTGAGCTTTAGCGATAGATCTGACTTTGAATCTCTCTTTGCCATGTATTTGCCACATTATCTAGGGGAGAAATTAAGCCAGTTCATTTTATTACTAGAAGTGCTCTCTTTTTTTCTGGTGGAATTGAAAGAAAAATGTAGAAATAAAAATTTTCAAAAAATCTATACATGAACAAATAAATTCATATAATGGTGCTATGAAATGATCAATAAAATAAACCAACCTTTGGAAAATTTAACCAAGAACACAAGAAAGCATATAAAGAGAAAAACATTAAACATGAGAAAGTGGATATAACCACAGGTATAATGTTTTCAAAAATTTAAGAGATCTCTGTAATTTTTATCAGAAGGTTTGAAAATAAAAGCAAAATGGAAAATTATCTTCAAATAAAAACAAACTGTCAAAAGTGAGAAAGAGAGCTCATTAAGCAGATTACCATAAAATAAACAGAAAAGATAATCAAAACGTATGCCTCATCTGAAAAAGGACGCAGGCCTAGATGGTTTTATGGAAGATTTTATTTAAATACAAAGACATGATTCTATGCCATTTAAACTTCTCCAAAGAATAAAGAATGATGAATGACTTCTGTTTCATCCTGTGAGCTTATAACCATGACACAAAAACATGGTAAGAATACCACAAAACAGGAAGGACGGCAAAGCTCACTATTGTCTAAAAACGCTAAAGTCCTAAATAAATACAGGTAAACTGAATCCAGCAACGTGTTAAAGAGATAATGCCTCATGACCAAGTAGGATTGATTCCGGGTATACAAGGATGGTTCTACAGTGGGAAATCCATTAATGTGACTTAACACACTAAAACTATTTTGATGGATGCCAAAAAGACATCTGACATAAATTTAATGTCCACTCTTACAGGTATTAATATAAAATCATAACATACACTGGGGAGGAAAGAAACACAAAATGTGTAGTATTCGTATGAAAGAAATTATAAAACTTCATTATGAAATTTCTGGTTTAAATACATTTCTGTATTACTTTTCCCCAGTGAGTGTGTATTGTTTTTGAAAATATAATGATAAAAATAACCTTGCATGAAGCATTGAACTAAGTGTTAGACAGAGAGTGCAAAGCCTTCTTCAGGCAGTTGTGGTCTGTTATCAGTGCTGATAAAGAAATGATCAAGTTCAAAGAATGAATGAAGAAAAGGATTATATAATAAAAAATAGGACTAATTATTTTCAGTATATGCAGGAAAGTTTCATTTTCAAAATAGCAGAACCAGGGAAAATTAACCCCACTACTGTAATTAATTTTGGAAAACATGATGATATTGGACCTTCAGAGCTGGCTAATTAAAGACGAGGACTTGGTGAATGAGGAAAGTTGGGAGCACCAGGCAGGGAGAAAAGATTGTTCCTGCTATATGGTATAACCCTAGGAGTCAAGTTCAACAGGAAAGGGTAGACAGTTAAAAGGACGTCCTTGGTGGCCCAGTGAGTGGTCCTTGGAAGCACAGAGTAGGTACCAGGGTTACCATGGTTACCTCAGAACGGAAGATACCGAACTATCCAGAGCACATAGAAGATAAGCAGGGGCAAGGTGAGGATCCAGCAGTTGTGTAAACAAAGAAGATTCTTAGGAAAAGGATTCATAAGGGATGAATGGGGTGTGGTACCCGGGAGACAGCCCAAGCACGCTGTGGAGAGAGGCAGCTCAACCAGTGAGGGGGAAGGGCAGGTTAGAAGGTCACCCTGGAATTGACAACCCCACCACCCCAACATCTCACAGATCGATGACTGCCTTAGACCTTTAGAGATGGTTATATGACATTAAGAATGTACTTAATGCCATTAAACCCTACACTTAAAAAATGGTTAAAATGGCAAATTTTGTTATAGATATTTAGCATAATAAAAAGTATATTAAAATAAAAGATCATTAGTGCTTCACTGAGAGAGACATTATTAACCTGGTCTAACAAGCCCTATGGAAAAGGTAAATGGAAGAAGATAGTGGTCCAACCAAAAAAAAAAAAAAAAAAAAAAAAAAAAAAAAAAAAAAAAAAAAAAAAGGAAAATAAATCATGAGATAGTTTCTTTAACTAGTACAAAATGTGAAACAGGTGTTTCCTAATAATAGAGCCACCAAAACCAAACTCTGCAATGTCTGCATCCCAACAACAAAGGGTCAGGGGACTGCGAACTTTAATTTGCAAAAGCAATGAACGCAGCCATTTCAATAGTTTTCTCTCAACAGCCCAAATGAATTTAGTATCGGGGGGTAGCAAACATCCTTCATGAAGGAGTAGAGACGTGGAATCCAAGGAGAGAAATCCATGTTCCAAAATTCAGTTTCTTTGCTTAGGAACGCATGCGGCAAGAAACCACACTCTTTTTGGAGCTCAGTGTATCAGGGCACATATTAAGTAGGGGTTTAAGACAAGGTTGACACACAGAGTTGGTATAATTATAATAAAGTGTCTCCAGCCTTGAAAATGGCTTTTGGGTAATGTCCTTTACAGGAAACGGGGTGGAATGGGGGAGTGGGGGCGTGCTTTCCTACCTAATAATACACAGACTTTCCTCTCTGGTTTAACAGCAGTGAAGTACTATTCATGGGATTTAAAAATGAGCAAATCATTGGCCTCCATTTCCTGGAGACAAATACTTGGTTTGATAAGTAAATAAAAGTCATTTATACTGAAAAGTCCACTTGGATGGCTATAACCAGTTCTAATTTACTCCAGTGGGTCTGGAGGGCGTGCAATTTATTTCAGCCCACTTAAAGCTGTAACAACTGCTTTTCAAAAAACGACATTGATTCATGAAAATGAACAAATGGACTGACTGTCTTCGCAGTATAAACCCCAACAGCCTCAGGCAAGTGCTGATAGAAATGTAGTACAAGGCATTGCAAGGCCAGCATGTGGAATTGAGCAATTACGCAGGTATTTAACCCAATCTATTGCTCATCAGAAAAGCACTTAGCACAGGAGTCAGACCCAAAGGAGCTGACAAGGAGCACAGCCACTTAACTGTCCCCTCCAGCAATTACACGCTAAACCCAAGAGTGTGTCAAATTAAAACAACTACACATTGACTTTTCACTTCTGTAAACATTATGGGGTGACTGACAACTTCAGCCAGGCGAGCAGGCATTATCATCTGCTCCTTTTTGCTTATCAGCTCTCAGCTCCAGCAATCTGTTTCCTTAGGAATATTGCTATAGGACACGAAAGGATTTCAGGGCTTTCCACTGGGCCCACCCAAAGAGGTTCTGCCATCTTTTATATATAAGCAGCTTCAGATGACCTTAAACAACTGAGTATTTTAAGTATCAACATTTGTCACATTCTATTAGAAAAACTTGCAAATTAGAAAAATGGGCAATCTTTCTCTTTTTATATGAAAAAAAAATGAAGAAAAATGGAAAACCAGCCTTTTGCATACACTTCTATTCTCACAGCTCTACTATGATCCTGATTTGGGAAGAATTCCCTTCCTGTGTTATCCTATTCTCCTTGAATTCAGAACTGTAAGGAGTGGAAAAAAGATACAGTTGAGACGGGAGGAAAAGAAGTAAACAAAAGCAAAAAACAACTGAGAAAATCTGATCACCACAGAGATCCACGTGAATCATCAACTGGCAACTTCATAGGCCTGTGCTGCAGATCCAGCACTCAATGTCTAATGTTCTCCAATGATCACAGAAAAAGGCCACAGGCAAGTGTCAAACTTTAGCCCTCGGCCATAGTCCCTTCTAGGTGCCCAAACCGTTCAATGGGGAAAGGATAGTCTTTTTCATAAATGGTGCTGAGGAAATGATATCTACATGCAAAAAAAATGAAGTTGGACCCTTACCTTACATCATATATAAAAATGAACTCAAAGTGGATCACAGACCTAAACAGAGATCGACACTGGGAAAGTACTATCATTCCTGGACTGAGATCAACCAAATTCCAGTTTGCTCACTCACTTGTCTCCTATTTTTAAAAAAGTGCACCATAGTTAGATCCAAAGATCAGCTAACATTTATCAGCCTTCAATTACTCCATCTTAAATTAGTCCTCCTTATCCAGACAGGCTCTTTGAATAAGGGCTGATGTTTCCACAAAAGTAAGACTTTTAAATGGTGTTTCCGTCGCTTCTTTGTCTCAGGTTTAAACCCTGCACTCCCCCTACCATCACTCTAAAATTAGTCCATAACAAAATAGTCTTAGCCTACTTGTCTGCCTAATGCCATCCAAAAGAACTGCCTGTGAGGAAATGTTCTCTTATGCTTTATCCAGTATGGTAGTTACTAATCACATGTGACTACTACTGAGCACTTGAAATGTGGTTAGTGTGACAGAGACACTGGATTTTTAATTTCAATTAATTTAAATTCAAATAACCCTATGTGTCTAGTAGCCAGTCTAAGACAGGCTAACAGTAGGAGTTTTAATATCGGTGACAATCTGAGGTTGGGTAATGCCGCAGAGAGACATCAAATCCGGAGAGAGAAGACCATCCAGCTCCACTACTAGCCGTGTCACCTATTCTCTATTCAGTGACTAACTCTGCTCTAAACCAGGGACAATGATTTCTGCTCTACCTATCTGTGGATTCACAGAAAGGTATTTTGGTCCTTGTCCCTGGTTCCTGACACAGAGCCCCTGCAACTCTTGGAATTTCCTGGGTGATACAGGTGATAAGAACAAGCTTCTTTGGTTCTGATGAGGTGACTCTTGGTGGGCTCCTTGATAGCTTTAGCATGGGTGCTGAAAAGACCCAGCTTGGAACATCCAGTGCTGTCCCAACATCTAGGGAGAGAGGAAGGGCTGAAGACTGAGCTAATCACCAATCAGCAAAGATTTAACCCAAGCTTGTCCAACCTGAGGCCCAGGAGGGCTCTGAATGTGGCCCAACACAAATTCATAAACTTCCTTAAAACATTATGAAAATCATGCACGATCTTTTTTTTTAAGCTTACCAGCTATTGTTAGCATTACTGTATTTTGTATGTGGCCCAAGACAATTCTTCTTCCAGTGTGCCCAGGGAAGCCAAAAGGTTGGACCCCTCTGAATTTTAATCAATTGTGCCTAGTAATGAAGCCTCTAGAAAACCCTCCTAACAACAGGGTTCGTAAAGCTTCTAGGTTGGTGAACACATCAAGCTGCTGGGAGTGTGGTCTACCCTATGCAACTCTTCCATTTGGTTACTCCTGAGTATACCCTTTATCATAAACCTTCATAATAGTAAGTAAAGGGCTTTCCTGAGTTCTACAAGTCACTCTAGCAAACTATCAAACCTGAGTGAGATTCTAGGAACCATCAAATTTGTACTGGACTGGATAAAAATGAGGGTGGGCCTGGGTACCCCATTTGTGCCTGGCTTCTGAAGTGGGGGCAGTCCTATCAGTCTGAGCTCTTAACCTATGGGGTCTGGGCTAGCACCAGTTAGCGAGAATTAAACTGAATTGTAGGACCCCAGTTGGTGTCAGAATGGGTTGGTGTTTGGAAGGAAAAACGTTACTACCTAATAAGATGGTTGTTAGGAGTAAACAAAATGGTAATGTGTCAATATGCTTCACAGAGTAAGAGATTATTTTTCTTATTTGGCTGATCTGTAATGAACAATAGCTAATTCATGAATGCTAGCCATGATAAGTTTCCTGTGAAGTAACCCTTGTATTGGTTCATAATAACAACTGGAAGCAATGCACTGCTTTCTCCTTCATTTCCTATGTGGGAAGGCCCTAATGTATTTGCCAGAAAAATTGGTAAAGATCCTAATTTGTACCTGTATAATCAGAGTAAACTGCTTAAGGTTACACAGAGCACTTCAAGGGCAAAGATGGCAAGTAACTGGAAATTCTTACCCAAATTCATAGAGGGGGAAAAAAAGAAGAAACCAAATGCCGGGGAGGCGATGAAGAGCAAAATCTGGGGGGCGGGGGAAAGTGCTCCCGGTGAGTGGGATGTGCTGAACTTGGGGTTCTCTGTCTCTGAAAAAGGCCGCTGCTCTTGAGACCCAACCTACAGATGAGGGCTTGCTACAGGCTAAGCTTGGTGTGGCGGCGAGCTTGGGATGTGAGTGAGTGATCAGGAAATGCCAGACGTTAGACCAAGCAAGGTATTCCATTCATTCTACACACACTGGCCCACCAAATCTCAGCATCCTTCTATTCCCAAGAACCTCATCCAGAAGAGTAGACAGGTAGTGTTTAAACCCTTCAATAGTCTTATGGACTGAACTGGGTCCCCTCCAAATTAGTATGTTGAAGCCCAATCCTCCAGTGTAACTGTATTCAGAGACATGGCATTCAGGGCAATAAATAAGGCTGAATGAGGTCTTAAGGGCAGGGCCCTCATCCGATAGAATTAGTGGTCCAAGAAGAAGAAGAAGAGGGGTTGGGGTGCTCACTCCCTCCCTCTCCTGACACTGAGCCCATAGGTGAAAGGACAGGCCTCGCCAGAAACCAGCCCCCACAGTAACATGATCTCAGACTTCCGCCTTCCTAAACTGTGAGACAATAAACTTCCTTTTTCTTAAGCCACCCAACCTCTGATATTTTATTATGGCAATCCTAGAAGTATAAATAGTATTAGCATAAAACAGGAAAATAACACAACCTGGCTTGCTTACTGTCCATACTACACATTTCTCTCATGTCATATAGTAGATTCTACTCCTCAGAGAGACGTTCACGTCAATGGGAAGAGATGGAGATTAATAAAGTGAGATAAAACACACAGTTCACCTTAAGAATTTTATAGTTTAATAATTTTGCTGGGCCCTACAATAGTTTCTAAACTCAACATAAACCAGGTCTTTCCACATAATGAGACATTGTTTGGCCATTTAAAAAAGTGAAGCACTGGGACACGCTACAACTGGGATGGACCTTGAACACATTACTCTTAAGTGAAAGAAGCCAGACACAGAAGGTCACACACGTTACATGACTCCATTTATATGAACTGTCCAAATAGGCAAATCCGTGGGGACATAAGGTCTAATAGTAGTTCCTAGGGACTAGGAGGGAGATGGAAATTAAAAGTGACTGCATGTGGGGATTCTTTTAGGGATGATGGAAATATTCTAGCATTAGATCATGGTGATGGTTGCACAATTCTGTAAGTATACTAAAAACCACTGAACTGTATGCTTAAAGGGATGAATTTTATGGTATGTGAATTATGTACCAATAAAACTGTTTGGAACAAACCACCAAATCAATTAAGCCCATCCCACCTCTATAACCATGTAACAAACAAAGGTGAAGCCTGCCTGGAAAGGGCTAATTATTGGGAAAGTCTTGTCCAAATCACAAATTTGCCTGTGATCTTCTTGGTTTCTCTAACTTGACAAGGAAACTCTCCCTTAGGTTTACTGAGAAGACTTCAACCAAGTCCTGAGTGACAGGAAGATAGATGGGCACATGGCTATTCCCTGGCACTCCCTGCACAGGTGAGGCAGCAAGGCTGTTCTGTGTACAGGAATGGAAGGGTGTGTGTCCCCAAGATCTGCTGACATTTAGGGATCACTGCAGCATGCTCTCTGCCATAGCATCTCCTAGGCATAATGCTAAGTCCCCAGACACGTAATTGGCACTCAATTAATTTATTACTTCTTTATTGACTGAGCCATCAGTTTATATGCTTGGGGAGGGGCTTCAGGAAAGAGACAGAGGAACTAGTCCTGTTTGAGCATTTCAAGGGTCACTGTTATGGCTGAAAAAGCCACCGGGGACAAGGGGACCCAATGCACAAAAAGTATAAACATCCATTTTGATTCTGAGAGACAGCGGGTTCATTTTTATTTGCTGTTATATTAATGGAGCTAACTTATAAAATATGGTAAAAAGAAATGTCTGAACCTATGAATTACTTAAACAGAAGAAGAAACAACGCAGTTAACATGTGCAAGGATCAATTATAACCCAAAAACTTTTCACTAAGGAACCCATGAATGGTTTCAGTCAAAATAGGAACTGTTTCAAGCATGATCAGCACTGTCTCTTGTACTATTTTTGTAGAAATATAAATGAAACAACTCTTAAAACTGCTGACTATGCTTAAGGAAACTGCTTTTCTCTATTTTTTATTTTTGCCTTCTACCCCAGGTCCCTAAAACTGTGGTTCAGAGAAGACTTAGCTGAAGCATAAGGTTGCCAGATTTAGCAAATGATAACACAGGATGCTAAATTAAATTTAATTTTCAGAAGTAAATAATTTTTAGTATTAGGACATGCTTATATTAAAATAATTTTTGTGGTTTATCTGAAATCTAACTTCAAGTGGCCATCCCATGTTTGATCTCGCAACCCTAATGAAGAATTACACTGGGCTGACTGGGGGCCATTTTCTCCCTCTCCTGTAAGAGCCGGTGGAAGGCCTCTGGCCCCTGTGCCACCCTGGAGGCCAGCACCTCACACCTGCAATTGTTTCCTGTGCTGCTTCAGGAAGCTCAGAGGTGGCAGCATTTATCAATCTACAGTAAAAGGACACTGCGACTAAGAGGAAACATGCCGGAGAAATTGGAGAGGGCAATGGTGGGAGGACTGCTCACCTCTGCATTTAAAGTTGGGGGAACCCCTACCCTAGACTTAGTGTAAATGGGGGAAGAGTCTCTGGATTCAATGTAGCTCCAGATGCGTAAAGACCCCAAAACTGTTATCCTAACAATCCCGCTACAGTGAAAAAATAATTTTAAAATATGTGCTAGGAGGTGATCATGGGACTGCAGGGCCTGCTGTTATCTCTGGATATTATTTTTTATAGAGTTCATTTTTTAATATTGGCACATTTAGGGTGAATGTAAATAAACCTGATCATGCAATAACAGTGTGCTCTTTCATTTTGCAGATTTAAGCTAAAACACCATAAATCTCTTGGAAGCAGCATCTTTCAAGATAGCAGAGGCAGCACAGAGAGTTTGGTACCCACTAACAAAATATTAAATAAGCAACTGACTTGAAAGACCTCCCTAAGTGCATGTAATCAGCACGACAGGCAACGTGCTTGACAGCCGGAGGCAACAGTCCTGTGAGGTGTCTTCTCTTTGCCCTCACATCCAAGGGATCGTTCTAGTGTGCAATAATCCCGAGAGAGAAGGGTCCTTGGTTTTGAAAAAAAGGATGGTAAATATGACCACTTTACACATACCAAAATCAAACCCATCTACTCTAGTTCCCTCAAATGACTCCGGTTATGCCCAATTTCGATAAACAGCAGATGGAAGGTACAGAAAAGCTGGTTGCCTCCTTTACAGCAGAAGCTCAGGTGGAAGCTGACCCCAACTATACTGTATACCCGTGTATATGTGCAAGATGAGAAGTATATGCCTATATATAAATATAAATACACATAAAGCTAACTTTCAGTGTTCAGAAAACAAAAGCTATCCCCATATAACAGCCAAATTCTGACATAACTCAGTTTGGACACCTCATCTGGTGTGCACTGCTCTCGTTCCCAGTGTAAACCCCGCCGCGCCGGGCAATGATATACTGTAATGTCACATCGCAATCTGGATTTACTATAAAGGGCCTCCGACGAGCTTCAGAGCAGTAAACATTGCAGCGAGGTGTATTTCACACTGAGCTGGTTTTTATGAAGAACACTTCACCGCCCAGGCACGGCACCTGGATGATGAATGGTGAAGGATGCATGACAAGCTTCATCATTGTTTGTAAATCTTAACTGTTCCTGCTCACTAACTCTGGAGGCAATTTTCAAAGACAGCGGCCGACAGAAGGACAGCACAGCTTTCCTGAAGGTTATTCAAGTTGTACTTGGCCTGGGCCCTGCCTCTGAGGAGCTGAGCAGAGAAAATAAACTCCTGAGTTACTCCATGCCCGAAAAACATCGCTAAGGCCCAATGCATTCAAGTCAGATGCAAATGAAGAAATCCCATGTGTGATGATGCTGGATGCTCTCATCAGAGTGGCTACTGTCAGGTCCAAGTTACTGCTCACATGGGCACTGCCTCTTCAGGGTTTTTAAATACAAGTAGTCACTGAATGAGTAACAGAAATAGCAAACCCCATGATGTGTGATGTGCCTGCCCACAACAGACCGGGGTCCCTGCACTGAGCAGACAGGTTGAGGGCTAAATGTTACACCTGACTCTTATCAAGATGAAATGAGCATTGAAAATACAGACAAGCAATGTTTTGTAGCCATTATGGTTAACGTGGTTCTGTCGGGACATTTACGAGTTCCTAAAAGTATACTTTCCTGAGCTTGCTCTCTGGAGCCTGCTGCATAGACGGTAATCTTTAACCCAAAAGAAATGCCAGCAAAAACCCCTGGATATTGAACTTAAGAGTTTTTAAAACATAACTTAAAAAATGTAAAAGCGATCTCATAATAAGCCACTGACAATGTCTCAAAAATCATCTGGGGAAAACAAATAGGTTTTTAATTTTAAAATTATAGCTTATGTCCACAGGGGAAAAAAAAGAACTATTACAAAGTAGTTGATTGTGTTTCTATTTGGACTTAATAACTTCAAAGCTCGTAACTAGTTATTTAATTTTATATTGTCTGCCTTCATCAAATATTAACAATTATACTTCACCTCCCTCCTGTTATAAAAAGAAAATTAAGTCATAAAGGTGTTTTAAAGTTTGTACGTAGCTTTGGGAATAGCGATGTAAACACCACACCTCATATGCTGGTGGATTTTATTTAAAGCTGCTTTTTGTTTTGGTTGTTTTGGTTTTCTGTTTTTGTTTTTCTGGGACACCAACAGGCTATAGAAAGAAACCCCTAGGTGATGGTATTTCTGCATGATGCATATACTGAGGGAGAGCTTCTGGACGTTTATCCTTATGGCACAAGAATTCCTACTGCATCCATATTTTTAGTCCTAGCAGATAGTATATTTTCAAGTCCATTCTCAGTCCCCCAAACAGCTATCTTTTCCTTGAAAATATTTCAAATGTGAGAATGTGACGCTGATACCCAGTGAAGTCTCAGACAAACTAAGTCATCACTGTGCTGTTAGGACCCATTGCCTCCCTACTTCACAGACATTCTCTCTGTGCCTCAGTATCCTTGTCTGAAAAATGGGGATAGTATTATGGGGATACTACTACTATAAGAAGTGAATGAGGTATCCTCATAAAGTGCACAGAACATTGCCTTTCAGGCATTGTAAGAGCTGTGTAAAACTTGTGAGAAAAGGAAAAGGAAGAGAGAGGAAGAGGAAACCACAGATATACTAGCAGAAAGAATACCCAGGGAAGTGGTTTAGAGACTTGAGTTCCTGTTGTGGTTCCTCTTCCTTAACACAAGCACCAAGGCTCAGAGAAGTCACAGCATTCGGCCTATAACTCTATCCAATCTATTAAGTGTGAATAGTGATTAAGTTCCTTTCAACCTCTCTTGCATGGCTATGTTATAAACTGAAAATCAAGGGTATGTAAAGAATTAAGTCTTTAGAATGCAAGTTTTCCAAAAGGAAGATTCTACATGCTATAAATCCAGAGTATGTTTTGTAGCCTGGGCAGTGAGTGCTCTTTTCTTACATGAGCGAGTTTGACCTCCCTCAAGTAGCCCCTGGGAAGTGACTGCTATTTCTCAAGTGGTGTTGGTTTTGTCAAAAGTCACAGTTTACAGAGAGGACATGTTAAGGGCACATCAGTTCTGAGTCTTATGTACAGCTTGCCTTGTATGGTGCTCTTTTCATGGAGGAAGAAAAAGAGCTTTGAAGAAAAGACAGAAACCTACCTGTCCTCACCAAACAGCATTTTAGCTTCCCTTCTATCCTATTCTTTACGAATAAAGGGACCTGCTGGTGTCCTGACATACCATTCTTCTCTATTTCTTTTGCTTTACTTAGGAAACACACCACATGTGTGACATATTAAATATAAGTCTTCAAAACTGCCATTTCTTAATTTTTATTATATGCTTAAAGTTGTTATGCTTCATCTTCCTCACTCAGCAGACCATGATGTCTAGCTAATTTAAAGAAACACAATCCACATATGGTTAGTTTCAGACAGGGTCCCTTTAGAGCAAGCGTGTCCAACCCGTGGCCCAGGATGGCTTTGAATGTCCAACACAAACTCTTCACACATTATGAGATTTTTTTTGTGACTATTTTTTTTTTAGCTTATCAGCTGTCATTAGTGTTAGTGTATTTTATGTGTGGTCCAAGACAATTCTTCCAGTGTGGCCCAGGAAAGCCAAAAGTTTGGACACAGCTGCTTAGAGCTAAAAAATAAGCCCTCCTAAATGATCAGTTACTTTCGTGTGCACAGCCCACTACCAGGCACTTGTTGAAGTAGAAAGATATGTAAGAAATGATGTTGAATCTTCACATAAGAGAAAGGGAGTTGACAGCTTCTGCTATACTTTTACATAATTGTTTATGTGATCCACATATAAAAATAAATAACGCTGTTACTTTTTTTCAGCTTTCCAGATGAGAAAACTGAAGCTTTAAGAGGTTAAGAAAGCATCTTAGAATCCCGCCCAGAGTTGGGGATCTGAGTCAGATCTCCTCCCTGTGGTGGGACCCACAGGGTCCCATTCCCTGAGTGCACTGACCTCCACAGTCAGCGCCAGTGAAATGCCCCCCACCCCCTTATCTCTCTGTTCAAAGCTAAGTTGAAAATAAAAAGGTCACAGAAGGAAAACAGGTTTACGAGCCGAGTGTTCTTTTCTTTGAATTTAGCAAGTGATAAGTCACTTCCTTAAAGTACCAAGTTTAAACTCAACATTTTCTAATGTTGCATAAGATGTGCTCAGCTTTCTTTAAAACATAGGGAAAGAAAGGGGTCAGTGTTTTTCTCCCTACCAGCTTGCCATACAATGCAGAGCAGAAAACCCACACATAAGCAGCCCTCAGATTTCTTGGCCTGCTCTCCTTCCTACCGGAGCAAGAAGCTAAAACATTTCTGAACATCTTTTTCTCCCTGACAAGAAGAAATGCCTGAACCGTCAACACAACTCTGACAGAAAGGAAGGGTCAAAGTAAGAATAGTATCCTACCATTTCTTGTTGCATTTATTTATAGAGCTTGTTTATATAAGGGACACAATTTCATCCTCCCAACACCTGTGTGGGTTTGACAGGGCCCACCTCCTCAGACTCCTCCAACAGTAAGGAAACCAGAACTCTCAGAGAAGCTTCTGAGAGCCACAAGGCTACACAGCTAGTGATCCAAGGCTCCATTCAGATGCTAAGCACAGAATCCTAACCTCCCTACCCCACCCACCAGCCACCCTGGCAGAATGTCACATCTCTTCACAGAACAGGCAGCGCTGGCATCCTGGATGTGAGGAGACCTGAAGGTGCCTCCAACAGATAGCACCACCTCTGTTCTCAACTACAAAACTGGGAGGTTTGTGTGGATGATTTTCTGCTAAAATCCAACTCTAATATGCAGCATTAAGCAAATCCATTCCATGGAGTGAAAACTTTTTGCATTTAGTCATGACCACTGTGAGGAGGTAGCATTTGCCACCAACAAAATCAGACACTTCCAGATTCACTGGTCTAGAAAATTGCTAATGCTGAGTAGATTCAACAAGTCGTATTTGGGAATACACAGGCCTCTGCAAACTGCCCAGACATTGCAGAGGGGCATGAGGCTTTCAACTCAGCCTTTTCCAATGACCTTGGCCATCTAACCTTTATGTGAAATGTAAATACTCTGCACCTCACTTCACAGAGCTGTTGACATCCTATGTTTTTTAGACAAATGATACATGAATAGTTCATGATATATAATAAGCACCCCATCTGTACCTAACCTTTGTGTGTCTTTCTCCTGGAAAGAGCAGAGGCTGAAAGTGAAGAAAGGAAGGCTGAGTTTACACAGGGGCCTGCCTCTGTGTCTAAGCCAGAAGAGTCCTGAAAACCAGAAAGAACAGGGGGCATCATTTCTAACTTTCAAATTGAGATCACAAAATAAACAGATAAAAAGATCAAAGTATGTTCACCTTTCCCATTTTAAATCAAAACCTTTTTGCAGGGGTTGGCCAGCCCCAATATACTCTAAGAACTTGTACTCAAGAATTCAACATATGTAAAGAGATGCTTATTTACAGATATGAAATTCCACCAACTTACAGATATGTGTGTGTCTATTAACACAGAGGTATTACTGTGCAATCTACCTCTTTATTAACTGTTGAGGAAGGATGATTTCCAGGACGCTTCTACCACTATTTCTTGAACAACTTGTATCAGTTGGCCACAGTCGTACATATAAGCCAACCCTCACTTGGGCACTAGTTCTGTGCTTCTCAAACTATCTGTGCAGAAGAACCTGGTTTTTTTTGTTGTTGTTTTTCTTTTTTTACCTTTTTCCCTTTTAGTTTCCAATATACCATAGTCTGAAACTTTTATAAAATATAACAAAAATGAACTACCAGAATCCTAATTTGAAAATGGAGAATAACAAGTGTTAACAAGAGAAACTGGAGTGCTCATACTCTGTGATGGGAATGTAAAATGGTGCAGCCCCTGTGGAAAACAGTGGGCAGTTCCTCAAAAAGTTAAACACAGAATTACCATATGACTCAGCAATTCTACTTCTAGGTATATACCCATAAGAAATGAAAAAGGGTATTCAAACGAAGACTTATACAAGAATATTCATAGCAGTGCTACTCAAAATAGCCAAAAGGTGAACAATCTGAATGTCCATCAACTAATGAACAGATAAAAACATACATGATACACATACCAAAAAAAATAAAAAAAGGGAGTTCCCTGGTGGTGTAGTGGCTTAAGGCTTCGGCGCTGGCACTGTCAATGCTGCGGTCTGGGTTCGATTCCCAGCCAGGGAACTACCCACATACAAAAACAAACAAACAAAAAAAAACAAAAAAAAAACCCACATGGTATAGCCAGCCATACAATGGAATCTTATTAGGCCACAAGAAGGAATAAAGTACTGCTAGATGCTACAACTTTTATGAACCTTGAAAGTACTATGCTCAGTGAAAGACACCAGTCACAAAAGGCCACATTTTATATGGATCCATTTACATAAAACATCCAGAATAGACAAACTCATTGAAACAGAAAGCCTCCTCTGGTTACCAGGAACTAGGGGGAGAGAAAACTGGGCATGGCTACTTAATGGCTATGGAGTTTCCTCCTGGGGTGATAAAAATGCCTTGGAACTAGATAGAGAGGTAATGGTTGCCAAAAATTGTGAATGTACTAAATGCCACTGAATTTTACACTTTAAAATGTTTACTAGTTAATTTTGTTCAGTGTATCTCACTTCAATAATAAAATGAATTACTAGAAAAATGAAAGACAAAAAAATACAAGTCCCAATTTTTTATTAGATTCAACAGACATAAAAATTGCTCTTTCAAGCTGCTAAAAGTTCATGTTTACTCTTAATTTCTTTACGTATCTCTTCTTAGACAAGTAACAAAGCATCCACAGGCATAAGCCAGTCTAGGGACCACTCTGGGGGACCACTGCCTTAGATCCCATTCCATCTTGCTTGCTCAGGGAAACTGCCATTGTCCCTAGCAATTGTGCACCCCCTCCCCCCACACACACACATACACATACACCTTATACCAGCTGATTTTCCTTCCTTTGGATCACTCCCAACAGCAAAACCAACTATCATGGTATCTCTCTTCCTTACAAAAGGAGAAAAGGACCTTCCTTGAACTCGCCTCTTCTTGCAGTTAGTGCCCCATTCTACTAGCCCCCTTACAGCTAAACTCCTTGAAGAACTGTATGTACTCACTGCCACAATGCTGTTCTCCCATGCACTTCCTCCTCACCAGAGAGGTACTTGTCAAGGTCATTGATCATTCCTACCTTGCAAGCGGCCAATGGCCAATCCAATTCTCATCACATTTGACCTACCAATTTATTGGACTTTTTTCATTGAAATGCTTTCTTTTTACTTGGATTCCAAGACACCACCATTCACCCTTAGTTTTCCTCTAACTCAAAGGCTGCTCCTTACTACTCTCTCCTTTGCTGATCTTCATCTACCAGAGCTCTAAACACCGAAGGGTCCAGGGCTCAAATCCTGTCCTTTATTCTTTTCCAGGTACATTCACTTCTCTGGGGACAGCTCATCACATTGACTCCAAATAACATCTGTGCACTGAACTCTCAAGTTCTTGTTTCTAGCAGGGAAGGATTACTTCAATTTCAGACTTCATACATCCAATTCCTACTTGACAATCTACTTGGATGACTCACAAACAACTCAGACTTAGTATGTGAAAAACTAAACTCCTAATCCCCACAAATCTGTTTTTGGTCTTCTTCACCTCCATACATGGAAATTCCAATATTCTACTAAGTCAGATTAAAAATTACGGAGTCATCCTTCACTCCTCCCTTTCTGGTACATCTCAAATCCATCAGCAAATCTTACTGGTTCTAGCTTCAAAATACACCAACCACTTACCATTACTACTATACTCGCCCTGACTAAGCCACTATCATCTTTTGCAAGAATTAATGCAGTAGCTTTATAACTGGTCTCACTGCTTCTATTTTGCATCCTTATAGTCTATTCTTAACTGTGTTTTTTTTTTTTTAATCTTTTCTTTTTTTTTTTTTTTTTTTTTTTTTTTTTTTTTTTTTTTTTTTTTTTTTTTTTTTTTTTTTTTTTTTTTTTTTTTTTTTTTTTTTTTTTTTTTTTTGCTTTTTGGTATGTGGGTAGCTCCCTGGCTGGGAATCGAACCCAGGCCACAGCACTGACAGCGCCAGCGCCGAAGCCTTAAGCCACTACACCACCAGGGAACTCCCCTTATAGTCTATTCTTAAACAGCAGCCAGAGTGATCTTCAAAAATCACAAGGCAGACATGGCACACCTTTTGCTAGAAACTCTCCAGTGGCTTTCCAGCTCACTTGAAATATAAGCCAAAGTGCTTGCAATGGTTTACAAAGTCCTACTTGACCACTGCCATTGACCGGCCACCACCTCTCTGATCTACCTTTTAACGCTTTTCAGGATATGAAAAGGACAGAGAATGGCTACTAAAACCTTTTTACAAAGAACATTAAATAGTAGCAACAAGGCAAAAGGAAAACTTTCCCTGTAACTCTTTTCCCCTTTATTCTATTTTCATGTTTCAATCTTCAGCAAAGTCAGACGAAAACACTGAACTTGGACTCATTTCTTTGGATGGTAAAAACAGGTTAAGCTTATCTTTAAAGAAATTGAAGAAAAATGAATTAAATGGACAAATTTGTACTTAAATAACATGTTAAAATATTAAACCTATTGAAAACACTGTTTTTCAAATTACTTAAAGTCCCACTTAGAATAATTGATGTACTATTTATAGATTGTAACTTATTAACACAACCAACCAAAGAACCTTAACTCAAACTTGACAGAATATATATAACTGGTTATCAGCCAGCCTTTGCTACCTTCTCACAAATGAGTATACTGATGTCCCCAACCCCACCCACTGCACTCTCAGCCTCACTGAAGGACCTAACTTGCCCTCAAAGAGCTCCCCATTTGTGCCAATGCTGATGATGAAACTTAGGATCCAATGCCCCAAGAGTTGACACCTGGGGTGTCCTTGTGGACACCCAAACACAATTTTCTTTTCTCTTCCCTTCCCACTAGCACTGTAAAAACATGCAATGTAAAGCCCATGATAACTTATATTTGAAACTCATAAAGCCACATTTCTTTAAAAATTTAGGTGATATAAGAAAAGATGAAATATTGCCATTTGCAACAAAATGGATGGACCTGGAGATCTTCATGCTTAGTGAAATAAGCCAGACAGAAAAAACAAAGAACTATATGACTTCACTCATATGCGGAATATAAAACTGAAAGCAAAGAAAAAAGAAATGAACAAACAACCCATGGACACAATCAATAGTTTAATGTTTATTTGGGGATGAGTGGGTCAGGGAGGGGAGAAAAGGGAGGGGGTGGGAGAGGAGCGGGGGAAGCTAAATATAAGGTGATGGAAAGAGAACTCACACTGGGTGGTGAACTTATTATACAACAAGCTGACAATGCACTGTAGAATTGTATGCCTGAAACCTATGTAATCCTTGCTAATGGATGTCACCCCAATAAGTCTAGCAATAAAAATGAATTAAAAAAATTTTAGCTGAGATTTGAATTTTCTATCACTGTATGCCCCCATGTATAAGACAACCCCTACTTTTCTAACCCAACATTAAGAAATCCTCTCACCGGTTACTCCCATCTATAACACAACCCCCAATTTTTGGTCTAACAATTTTAGACGAAAGTATCAACTTCTACATGGAAAAATACAGTAAGTCATATTCTCTTTCTCCATGACAATTCCAAAATAGGTATCACTACTGCACTTCTTCCTAGTGAACTCTGTCTGAAGCTTGAACCTCCTGATCAATTATCAGCGAGTTAGACGGGTATGGGAAGGTAAAATCTGAGGCATTCCGGGTGTTTTTCACCCAGTCCTTCCCTCTCAGCACTGGTATAGCTGCTCTCTTCTTTCCTGGAGTGTAAACTCTTTCCTTGTGATCTTTTCCTTTTCTGCCATAAATTCAAATGCCTACTGTTCCTCTCCAAATTCATTCTTTTCTGCTTTAATAAATTTCCTCTTATCTTTTTGACTTATTGCCTTCCTCTGAATTTACACCTTTGACTCAAGAATGCCAATGCTTCTAAAAATATTACATTATTCCTAGAGAAAGAAGCTCAGGCAATTTCTTCCTGAAAGTTAGGTTTCATTGCTAATTTTCTATATGAACAAACATTTCTTTAACTGCTTCATCTCTAAATTGTGCACTGGCTCCAAACAATAAGGATTCTGACCTTTCAGAATTATGTTCCCTTACAGAACAAGCTCAGTTAAAAATAATGCCTCATTCATTCATTCATTCATTCACTTAACCAATAAATATCAAATAGAGGCATCATAGATAGAAAGATATATAAAATGCATTCTCTTAAGGAGTTTACAAGCCAGGTAAATATATAGAATCAAAGACAGTGTGAAAGGAAGACCATATGGGCATATATTATATGGTATGAATACTTATAATACAGAGTTGTGCTTATCTACTCCAGATAAACAATTATTATTAATAAAAGTCAAAGTGCTTTAACAATGTATACCTCAGTCTCTACAGTTCTAGCTGATCAGTTCCATATTAATGGAATCCCTTACTTTATTTTAGCATGGTAAATAAAGCATAACTTCCCCAGCTTTTTCAGATTTCATTGTTCTTAAAAATCAAAGCATAGTTCTAAACAATTGCTTTACGAAGAAGCAAGTTCTCTACAGTCAAGCTGCTAAAAAAGCAAACCTCTTTCATTTAGCACAGGGTTAGGTTCCAGGAGTTAAGTTTCTCTACCAAGTCATTCACTATTGCCTGATTTCTTCTTACTGCCTTGACTGTGTATGCTTCTTATTTGCTAGATCAAAAGATGATGCTTAAATATAAACACCTGAAAAACCAGGCCTGGAAATGCAGCAGCCATAAAAGACCTGCCCTATCATCACAGTGTAAATGTTCAGGAGAAGGTTAAAATTGAAGTGAGCAAGTGTGTATTTCACAGTGCTTTGGTTCATTAAACAGTCATTTTTATTTTAAAGCCATTATATCAGAGTTATTTGTGTTGCTACTGCATAAACTCTGAGATCTATTGTATTCAAGAATGTTTATTGTATTATTTTATTTCTTCCTCCAAAAGATAAATACACCTTCAAGTTTAAAATGGAAAAGTTTTAGAAAATGAGTATACAATATATAGAAATTCACTTTACCAAAAAATATCAGAACTTGATCCACATTTAAAGTGCCCTGTATTTTATACTGATCCTCCAGAGAACACATTGTTAGCTTCAGACGAGTCTCTCATCTTATTCTTGTCACTCCAGGTATCCAGAAAAGAGAAACACATATTAAGAATCTAGCAAAGCAAAACCATCCCATAATAAAATACCATAAAGGCTACCTTTCTAAGAGTCACATAGCAATAAACTTTCCAACAGCTCCTAGCTATAAGCCCTTAGAAAGCCAGGGACCCAGTGCTGGATATTCATCTTCTCACCACCCCAAATCTGGTCTTTGTAACCAGACACCTACCGCTCGCTTTGGCTTCCACGTAAGAGGGGCCATCCTCAAAAGTGAAGATCTGGGACACGCTCTGGCCCAGGTAGGAGGGAGGCGGGTAGTAAGAATGCATCCTGTACTGGGAACTCACTGCGTGGCGGTTCTCTGAGGTTTTCATCTGCTTAAGAAGAAAGAAGGAATATAATGAGACCAAAGTTTACAATCATTACAAGAATTCCCTAATTCTTTAAATAAAGGAAATAGCTTCTTCTCCATGACTATGCCCTCCAGTGCACAGATCCTGAAAATACTACAACTGGGCATTCTGAGGTGACTTTTAAATCTGGGGATTCCAGCTAAAGCACCCCTAAAATCCCATCTTGTCATATGATGCTTGATTAACAAGTGCTAAAGAGAGCAGGGCGGGAAAGATGGGAGAGCATGGCACAGGAGCCAACACAATCCGCAGTAATCCTGCAGAGCCTGTTTGACAAGAAGCAAGTTATTTAACTTGCTCACGTCTCTTCAAGTATAAAACTTATCACCCTAGTTACCTTACAGTGTTTTTTCAAAAAACAACATGAAAATAGTGTGAGGATAAGCTGTTGTCATTAGCACGATGCTGGGCTAGATACTGTCACTCAGCATCCATTATCCAGCCCCCACTCCCACGCTTTTCCCTTTAACCAGGAACAGAAGTCTGGTGTCTGTTTCCCAGACTCTCCTGTCACCAGGGTTCTGCAGGTGATTTGGATTCTGTTAATGGGACATGGAATGGGATCTGGAAGACAGAAGGGAGCCCAGGTTGTCCCTCCAGTGAGTAGCTGACACTCAGCAGTCGAGCATTTTTTCTAGCAATCAGACCCTGCTTTTGGGACCATGGAGCAACAGCTCTTACGTAAGGAGAAATTCACATAGCTTTTTGGCTTCTCATTCAAAGCTAAGGAGATGGGACCTACAGGCCTAGAAGGGGATCCCACTCCCTCTGACCTGGCTCTTCCCACCCACAGACACCCAGAATTGTTCCACATCCTGCACAGAATCTGGTACAGACCCTGAACATTAAACACATGATCGCACCTTAACAGCAAGAACACCTAGACTCCAATTATTTTTACTGCTTTAAAAATATTCAATTTAGATAATATTAACTTCATCCCAAAACAGTCAATCTAAAGGAATGTTCAAATAAACAAATTCTGTTCAAGAACTAAATAATTTTAAAATCTTATTTTTCAATCAAGTCTCTAGAAAGCTACCCACTTCAAAAAGTACTACTAACCTGACAGATCACAACACAATAAAATTAGGTGCTGGGCTTCCTTAAGGTTTTCTATGAACATCCACATTTTGGACAATTTCTCAAGTAATATAGGCATAAGTGTATTCTGAATGTTATGGCATTGCTTGGTGGAAAGGCCTAACGCCTTGAGTTCCATGTGCTGCTCGAAAAGTTCAGGGGGCTTGTTTTTGAACCTTCCACACGTTCCCTGGTGTAAATGTATGCTCTGATGAGTGAATTATTGCTTCTTGAAGAAGCAAAAATGACTCCATAGACTCCATTCCACTTAATTATTGCCCTTCAAGTGAAGTTTATCTGACAAGTTCCCTTTAGCCTTTCTAGTTCATTTTTCTGAAGCATACAAGCTGGTATCTTTCCAGCTCAATCACCCAAATTTCATTTTGTACCACCATGTAAATCTTCACAAAGAGGGCAAGCAAGCTATGAAAGAGGGGAAACTTGCTGCCTTAATGAGTGAGCCCAAGTCAGAAGAGCCATTAAGATGCCATGAAATCATTAGAGAGGGAGGCAACTGATCAATAGTATTACTGCACAGTTATCAATTAAACCAGTGATTCCCAGTGCTCTCTTAATGTGCATACAAATAGCCTGGGGATCCTATTAAAAAATACGGATTTTGTCCGGTATAATGCACTCTGGTATATAATGCGCACCCACATTTTGGGCCCAAACTTTCAGGGAAAGAAATATTTTAATTTTTAATTCAAATTTTTATTTGTTTATATTTAGGTACTTGTTTTTTGTATTATGAAGAAATTTTAGCATTTATTTAACTTATTATGGTACAATAAATTTTATGTTAACAAGTAATTATAAAATACAAGAATAGATACAAGGTGTAAGAAATTTTATGTATAAATTTTTTATATAAAAAATAATCATATTTTAGGGTATTGTTTTGCATATGGATATCATTATTGATTTCTAGAGTTACACTTTTAACTCATAAGCATAAATAAGATAATTAAAAATATTTATACAGAGATGGAATTAGTACTAGTCATGTGTGGTGTGCATCCTTATTTTTACTCTCACAAATTTGGGCAAAAAAGTGCACATTATACACAGCAAAATATGGTAGATTCTTATTCAGTAAGTCTGGGGTGAGGCCTCAGAATCTGGCATACTCCCAGGAGATGCCGATTCTCATGGCTCAAAAACCTTGCTCTTATGACAAGGGACTAGAATAAACGATCCTTTCCATCACTTAGCGCCGTTAGGGGCCATGACCTCTTTTGACCAATTGTTTACAACCATGAACTTTCCACCTGAACTGAAGGAAGGCAGAAATGATGTAAACAGCATTTAAATTTTTTCATTATTATTTTCCATAAATGAGATTCCACAGAGCCAAGAGATTTTCTTCAGGGGTGTACTGCTATCTGGAATTGCGGTGGTGGTAATAAACTCAAGTGCACTTTGCATGAGTCATTTCTGCCTCTACAGCCTTCCCTCTAGTCAATTACACAGTCTAAGTAATTAACATTGAATTAGAAGACAAATGCCGACTTTTAAGTACAAAGCACCTTAACATAAATAATGGAGACTCCTCACCATGGGTGGTGAATTGGTCACATCTCTTGGTGTGGTAATATCTTCAAGTCAGTTCTTCAAGAAAAGTGCTTTTCAATTTTCTCAAGGTACAAGAAAACATAGGATTTGAACCTGTTGGCTCTGCAAAATGCTGGATTTTTTTTCCCTTTTCACTATGAATTTTGTATAAAGCCTCTTTTCAAAATATTTGAAAAATGTTCACTGTGAGTCTAGAGCAGGGGTCAGTAAACTTTTTTGGTAAATGGCAAAATAGTTACTATTTTAGGCTTTGCAAGCCATAGGATCTCTAGCCAATCAGTACACGAATGGGCGTGGCATGCTCCAATAAGTTTGCTTATAGAAATGTGCCCTGGTTCTCACCCTCCACCCCTACTGGACTAAGGCGAGGAGAGGACCCAGCACTGACAGCTGGGTTTCACCCCAGCATCCTGGACTTCTTGGCTCTGAGATGTGGCTTGGGCCCCCAGTTATTTCAAAGCTACCCCAGTAATTTTCATTGAAACCAAGACTGAGAAACAGTGTTCCTGAGTTACCTACATATTTCCCACAGGCCAAATAGTATGAAATCCCAACATCTCCAGTATTAATTGAAAAATGCAAAAGGTTAACTCTGACAAACTGGCCCACTGCTGCAAATTCCAACAGGTATATTATTTGAAAAGAGATACAGATAAACTGCAGAGTTCTTTCCTTCTCCTTTTAACTAAAGCTTACTGGAAAATAAACATAATATCAAATGCATGCATGTTTATTTTCCCCCTTAATCCCTTTTCTGTTTTTAGAAAGCATCAGATAATAGGATTATTTGGAAACAGAAAGTGAATTATTTGAACTCAAACATTCAATTTCTTGAATGAATCCCCAGATCACTGAGCTTTAGAAGACTTCCAGCAAATGAAGAAAAAGATACAAAGGGTCAGTTTCCAATTGAGGTTACCAAAATGTTAACTTACTGAGGTCATTAGTCACTTCAGCTACTCCAACTGGGAGAATAATGTACAAACAACCATTCATGTGACAACTTGGACATAAGAAAGAAGAACAGTTTTATGCATTTCTAAGGTCATATGTAAACCTCTGAAACATAAAGTTAAAATTAAATCGTGATTCACTCAGAAAGCCCATAAAAAGGTGTGGCCCAATGCAATTTAAAACGCTAAATCACTTCTTGCTCCTAACTTAAACAGAAAAACCACAGTCCTGCTATGTTTGGGTTAGACAAAATAAGTAAGAAGACCTTCCAAACTTGTTTTACTTTAAACCAGCAGCACTCAACTGGTGGTAATTTGTCCCTTGGGAGACACTGGTGAAGTCTTAGAGACACTTTTGATCGTCACACTGTCAGGGGCTGAGTGATGCCACTGGCATGTAGTGAGTTGAGACCAGAGATGTTGCTGAACATCCTACAATGCACAGGACAGTTCCCACAACAAAGAATATCCAGCCCAACACTTCAGTAGGTTGAGAAGCTTGTTTTAATCTAACTTAATACTACCCACCCCTTGTGCTCAGCCCTTCACCTCTAGCTAAAACAGCAAAGAACTACTGAGGAACAGAGGGGCACACAGATTAAAGGAACTGTTCAGTGCTACCAAACGGAGGTAATTTTTTTTCCCTTTATGCAATGCTGCCTTGTTTCTTCTCAAGACTTTTATTCCTTTAAATTAAACAAACTTAGTAAAACCTAAAAACCCAGGATGCCAGTGAATTATGACTACTATCATTATTAACATGTGGTAGCTGGCAAGCAAGAGACATGTTTTATATTCTTACTACCCATCCCAAGTCTCTGAACCATAGTACAGCCTATGAATAGAAGCTGGGCTGGCGGAGAATGTGCATGGTGTCAGTATTAACTCTGAAGGAAAACCTAAGTGCTCTGAGTTTTATTTTATTAAACAGTTGAGAACATAGAGCATAATAAATCTCAACTATAGGTTTCCCTTTTATATACCTTAGTCAGCCTTTTTTATGGTAACAGTAAAATCTCAACAAAATGTAAAAATGTTAGACCCCACTTCTTCAAAAAAAAAAAATCCTAAATACTGTTTATTGTCTGTTTTTTAATGCTTTAGATAGGAAGAGAGTTTAGTCACTGAGCTGAAGAGATTCCTGAAGACCAAACTGCCGCCTAGCTGTGCACAAAGTGCAGCTCAGCTACACAAAATTAGAGCTGGGGAAGGGAATGGTCTTCCTGAGAAGAGTGATCATACAGGACAAAATGCCTAACTGAACACTCTAATATTTAAACAACTGTGTGAAGACTCCCTTGATGTTGGTATGTTGCTTACAGTCTTTTAAACTGCAAAAGCCACATCTGGGATGAACCTTTGATATTATGAACAGAAACCTTTTTATAATAAGGCTTCACACGCTGTGGAATCCTAGGTCTCCTGCTGATGCTAAGAGTGAAGGTCAAGGCTGACTTTTGCTGTCATTACAGGATTTCTTTAGTTTTTATAGAAGCTTCTTTTTAAACCATCTGAATGGGGTGCCTTTCCCCCCTCCCTCACCTAACCACACAGAGAGCTGTTCTAGTCCACAGACCTTACCTGTGCAGGTGCTTTACCTGAAAGCCAAGTGCCCATTCATTTCCTCAAATACATACCTCATTCGTCCTCTGAAATGCCACATTGTCACAGACGAAAAGAATTATTTTTAATAGAGGCTAGAAATGATTGCTATAATGTGCGTATTTCAAAGATCACTGAAGGAGTCATGCGACACAGTAGATTCCCTACAGCTACAGTCTGTCCCAAATTTCCTCCCTGTCCTTCTGGGCATGAGTGTTTCCTCTCTTAACTTCGTTACCTTCCTCCACTATGCCTACCTTGCATTCTCTCAGGTGTTCGTATTATGAAATGTCTTCCGCTCCCCTCCCTAGAGGGAGGAAGAGAAAAGGAGACAGGGCAATAGGCCTTGGGAGGACTCAGGCCCCTGGCAGGGGCTCCAGCAAAGCCTGGGGGGACGCCTTCCCTGAGCCAAGAGGGAAGGTGCTGAGTTTGAGGGCAGCACTGAGAGGCTGGAGAACACAGGACCTGTCTGTCCAAAAATGGAGGGGACGCTTCCTCCTCAGAGAAGTGGCTGGACAAAAAACGAGGAAGGGAAGACAGGACGAAGAGGACGTTCATGCACTGTGGAACAGAGAAGAAATCATTTTAAAAGTGATGGATCTCATAAGATGTTTCAGACTGTAAACCCCATGTTCCCCAAAGCCTCAGAAAGTCTGTAACACTGCAAAAGGGAAATAACACTTGGGTAGGCTTTTCAAAAAGAACAGAAGGCGTGGCGCTCAACTCCAGGCTTGGATTAATGCCAGAGTAGATTTTAAAAACAAAAAAGAACATAAGATGCACTATGAAAAAATAAGGAAGTCATTTGGAAATACAGAAACCAAACTGACCATGAGAACATGAAGCAAGCCCCCCACCCCAATTCCCAGAAATCCTGGATAGGGATGGTACAGGGACCCATATGACTCACATAAACTCTTAAGAGATGAAAACCCCGTATGACATCAGGATCAGACTTGTATTTATTAATGGTCTATTTTGCTTGTCCTTATTTTAAAAACAAATAAACATTTAAAATGTGATTATTTCCACATTTTAAAAAACTCAAATTAATTTTTTAACTTGTGTTGCTCAGTTGGTTGTTACCATCTGCATTGGTGGTACTCACAGAAAACATTTATTCCTTCTAGATGATATTTTTCAAAATACAGCATTGTGACCATGTAGTGGACCCAAAAATAATTCCCTGAGCTGTAAATCAGCTAAGTAGGGGCTGTCTGGAAAGTATCCAGCCGTGTAACCATTCCCGTTATATTGACAATGGCTGCATTTTTTCTGCACAGCCCTTGTATATTTTTAAAGAACAGTATGGAAATGAGTGGAATGAAACAGAATGTAATAAAATAGAATAGAAATATGAGAATCCAATGCATATAGTAATGGTAGAAGCTGTTCTATGAAACTTTTCATTTTGTGTTTATATGTGTGTATAAACATACACTGGATCACAATATAAAACATTTCTTACTGTGGGTCTTGGTCTAAAATCTCTGAAAGATGATGATGTATATAACTTAGGTAAAAGGAAGTAAGGACTTTAAAAATAGGTACAGAAAAATAGGTAAGAAAAAGTCAAATGTTAAAAATGTTTCTTTTTCCTGGAACCTAGAGGGTTTTGATGCATCTCAAGGACATTCACAACAGAAAGAAGGGTGGTCTGTTTGGAGACAGTCTGTGGCTGAGACTAGTCCAATGCCTTTCCCATAATTGCAAATCTATGTAAGATTTGCTAGCTCCCAAATTAGAAACTTGTCTAATTCACACATTTAAAACAGAAACCCTAACTTCCTAACTAAAGTCATACAGAGCCAGGCAGAAATGCAAGCATCGTTTACATAAAAGCCAAAGGAAACACAACTTCAGTAAAACAGCTGGTGGAAAAGGGCAAGAAAAAAATTGTATTTTTTTATATTTGGTTACTAACTATCAAGACACAGGACTCTAATACGTCAAGTCTCTAAAAGCATTATACAACACCTCTTAAAACAGGCAGAGAGAGTACGTAATAGTGACATTCTCAACATAACTTTGCTAAGAAAATGGTTATTGATTATAAGACTAACAGAATTTCAGCGGAAGAAAGTGAGCAGTTATTGAGAGATAATATAAGAGACTTGTCAACTTATAGAGTCCTCATAATGCAATCATCATTAACACAGGAAGAAATTGCTCAGAGATAAAATAACCTGGTTCTTCTCAACGCTGGTTTTGTCAACGCTGTGGCCTAGGTTCGATTCCCAGCCAGGAACTACCCACATAACCATATGTTGTCAGTTTGGCTCAAAAAAAATACAAACAGACAAACAACTCATAAAAATTCCAAAAGAAAAAAAAAGACCAACTCTAGCTTTTAACAACTCCTGTTTTCAGTGCTGAGATAAAATAATTTGTTGTTGAATCGTTAAAAAATGAGAAGAAAAGATGCCTGTAACCACACAGTCAAGAACTTTGATTTTAGGACTGGAAGTATCAGAGGCATCCATATCTGTTCTCATTTTGATGGACAAACTTAATTAACCTTTGCTACTCTGTTCCAACCTACTGTTTTAGACAAAACTAGTGACCCACAAACAATATGTTACCATCAGAATCTGAATGGCTGCAACGCGAAGAGATATAGCCCCATCAGCAGTATCGGGAAATAAACCGCTTGGATTAGCTGCTCTAAGAAATATGGATTATATTCATGTCACACATGAGCTGTCAGAAACATTAGGATACTCTTAACATAAATCAGCAGTGTGAAGGGTATCTTATGAGTACTGAACATGATAGACTGACTGGAGGGCAAGGTGAGATCGTCTGGGGCCACCCTCTCAGTGTAAGCACACATACACATTCACGTTACTTTACCCAAACTGGTGTTAAAAACCTAATGCAAGCTGGTGGCCGCTGGTGGGCACAGCCAACTCAAGGTGGACCACTGGCATGGAAAGGCACACTCCAAAACCATTATGGAGAGAATTCACCATTATGTAATGAAAACAATACAATTACCAAAAACCTGTTTCTCTAAATTTCACAGAAGTGTGTGTGTGAGCACACACATGTGTCTCGGAAGGCACAGACCATGCTTAAGAGCTATATGCTTAGTAATGTAAATTTGGTTAATATAATACTATCAAGACTTAGGATTCCACTCTCTCTAACATGTCAAGTTTTTGAAAACTTAAGTTGTGTCATACCTTATAAAATGTTAGTAAGATAGAAGAAAACACATACATACCTCTCAAGGCTTCATACAAGAAAAACCAAGAAATGTTTTTGGAAGGCAGAGATATAATGGGAATGAACATGCCCTCTGCAGTCATGCAAACCGGGGTTCAAATTCCTGCTCCCCCACTACCCAGCCGTGTGATACTGGCAAGTTATTTCATCTCCCTGAGCCTCAGTTTCCTCACCCACAGAAGGGGTAACAACAGTCTCTGACAGGGCCGTGTGTAAGGGTTAAGTGGAACGTCAGATAGGAAGTGCCCAGCACCTTAAGGCTGGTCAACAGCTGTCCTGCTGCGCCTTCGCCTTCTGCTTCCCCACGGGGCCCTCCCACTGTGCTGGCATCGGTGAGAGGGTGTTGCTCACACTCAAGGACGTCTCTTTGGATTTGCTACCCAATAGCTCTGAACCCTTTCATAGATATGAGGGGGACCCCCAAAAAACAGGAATTATCTTTCTTCCATGTGAGAGAGATTGTGCACTTGGAATTTGTTCCTCCAGGTCAAGTGATAAACCAAACTTCTCATCTGGAAGTTTTTAGACGGTTGAGTCACGATTTGACTGGTTCTTCCACCATGACAACGTACCTGCCCACACCGCACTGAGTGTTCAGAGGTTTCTGACCAAAAATGTCGTGACCCCCATGCTCCACTCTATCTCTTCACCCAATCTCGCCCCGAGTGACTTTTTTCTCTTTCACCAGATGAAAAAAGTCATCGAAGGGAAATATTTTGCCAATGTGGGACAGGTGAAACAGAGAACAGCATAAGTTCTAAAAAGCATCAAAATAGACAAGTTCAAAACTGTTTTGAGCAATGGAAAAAGCATCTCAAAAAATGTACTGCATCAATCGGGGAGTGCTTGAAGGTGTCTGAAGTTTAAACATGTAAGAATACACAATTTTTTACAAATAAATTCCGGGTTTTTTTTTTTGGGGGGGGGGGTCCCTGTGTGACAGGAATCCAGCCACAAAGAGAGAGACCAAAAAAACCCATCTACTTTGTACTCAAAATATTTTAAATACATAAACATTTTGTTTGGTATTTGAAAGAAAAATTCCCTGAAAGTTTCTACTTTCAAATTTTAAAAAGTTGAAAAACCTACTCAAGATTGTGTACTGCCACTCAGAGGTGGTGAGGAGGGAGAGCACGTGCCTGCTTACCCAAGACAGGGAGTTACTATGTCTGCCCTCCATTATCCCACCGTTGGCTGTTCAGAACCTGGAGTTGCCAGAAAGAATGTGAGAAGGAATGTGATATTTTAAAAAGTTGTGAAAAATAAAATGAGGAGATAATCTTTTCTGCCCATTCCTCAATCTTCTCATGAACCCCTGCAGGCGGCTGTGCATCTCCAGGCTGATGCCCACGGGGTCGTGGTTTACCGAGGAGGGGGACTGAGAGCACCGTGTCCTGTGTGTAGGCAACAAGGGCCAGCCCTCTTGGTAAAGTATTTTTATGCTTCTCCTTTTTTTTTTTTGTTGAACATACTGGGGTGTCTTCAAAGTTTTTTTAAATAATAAAAATCACTAAACATCGATCTGCTTTTCATTATCACCAGGTAGTGACAATTCTCAACAGCAGCAGTGACAAAATACTGGCCTTGCCCCACTTGACTCCGTGGCACACCACTGCACAGGGCCCAGCTTTCCAGGAGGCATCACAGCCCTCCCCAGGAAGCCTCCGACTCCTGACACAGTCCAACCACAATAGCAATCACAGAATTTCGAGTGTGCTTTGATTCTGTCTCATCCGCCCCACTGAGAGCTGGCCGGTACTTGAGTTTCGGAATAGGCTAGCTTAGAGCTGGGCCAGGAGTTGGCACTTGATAAATTCATGATCAATGAATGTATAAAAGAGTTTTCATACATGCTCTGTAATGTGGTGAAAATTTTTCGTAACTCTATTCTCTTTTTTACTATTGTATTCCTATATGGGTAAAAAAAAAAATCAGCTTCTATTATATTATGCATTGTCTTGATTTTGGTTTTTATTCAGCTGAGAGCCGCAGAAATATAGACTCCCAAGAAATTTAATAATCACTCTTCCACGTACTTAGACATTATGATTAGCAACTAGTTTTATATCATTCATTTCTACTTAACAGGAGAAAAAGTAAGCTAAACAGAAAAACACAGATACAATTTTGGCCACTAATCCAACCAAACTGAATCTGAAAGCTTTCAAAAACTGTGATCTAATTACCTAATTTTCAAGCAGATTTACAGAATCCCCAAATGACTGTATTACTTACCAACCTGATGCTGTTGTGTCAGAGATCAGGCTGTGTAAAAATCTCACAACAGATTGATAATGTATTTCCTTTTGCCTCCAACCAAATCGTGAAACAGTCCCTGGAGTATATTAGCCTTTTCCAAGGTTTTATACTCAATCAAGATCAAACCGGACTCCTGTAAGAATGGAAATGAACCCACAGGACAACCCAGGATTTACTGGAGTCTCCCCAACATTCTTAAGAATCTAGGATTACACTCCACCTGGATTTCCTGGGATGCTACTGAGCTGCTTCAGACAGGCTGAGAAAATAGTCCCTTAGGATGTCCAGGACCCAGTCCCTGCCCCTACATCTTCTCTCAAGAGTTACAGCTGCCTTCCCCAGTGCCCTGGTTTCTAGAGATCAGTTTTACTTTCTTTTATAATGCACACTTTTTTTTTAAAGCAAAATACTCTGCAAAAGTGACTCTACTGTGCACTGCAGCAGTTAAGGAACATTCCTCAGTCCCACCTCTCACCATCTATCTGAGTTCAATTTCTCAAATGCCCACCACCTCCTTCAGCTTTGGTTCCAGACCAAAAGCCACCAGGAATATTGTCATTGCAGGCACCAATTTTTACAAGGAAGTGCCCTCAATGCAAGATCGAAATCATACCAGAGATTACACTTTCTATAAAACAAAAGAGCAATTCCTTCAGGAAAAGGTGTAATGAAAATTCGATGACCATCACTTTTAATCATCTAGAACAAGATAAAATAGCAATTCCTTTGTGAAAGTGCATCTAAATAGATGGTAGTTTAGAAACAGAAAGCCAGGACTGCATTCACTGGGGCTGCACAGTCCAGAGGGGGTCCTAGGATGGCCGGAGGACTACTGCCGCCCTCATTGTGTCTGCTGGCAAACAGAAGCTTCCTTTCAGCAGGACTGAGAATGTGTTGTGAGGCCCCAAGAGAAATGGGTTTTTTATTTCTTCTTAAAAGAGAAGAACCTAGTGAGGAATTATGCTTCAGAAGAAAAAATTACAGACGTGGCTAAGACTTCACAGGCCATTTGGGGTAAAGTTCATGGTAGATTTTCCGAGACCGGCCTTCTGACCTGGAAGGCCCTGTGTCCTCACTGTACTCAAGGCAGGGCCTGCTTGGAGGACAGTGAAGGACTCCCCCAAAATGATGGGATACCATGAGGGTATTCACAGGACTACCATAAAAAAGAAAAAGATCAAAGCACTGTGCTTGTAAGGAGTTAAGCTGAGAGTTAAGTCGACACAATTGCTAAAAGAAAGCATATTAAAGACCCTGAAAAACTTTGCTGTTGTCATGGTGACAAAATGACTTAGGCAGTGGTTTCCAGACTCTCTCTGGACTTCAGACTGGTAAAATGTAAACAAAAAAAAGAAAAAAGAGGGGGACACAGGGATAATTTTGCCAACTTTTTACATGGCCAACTGCATGCCTTTACAAAAAAAAAAAAAAAAATCCTGCCATTTAATCAGATCATCATTTTATTTTTTAAAAAAGTTGGAAGGTATGATCTCAATAAAAACAACTTTTTGCACTGAACAGTCTGGCTTTAGGAAAAACCCACTTGTCCTATTTTCTTCATTTCTCTGTAAACCAGCGCAGATAACATCCTGCGTACACCATAGTGAACTGACAGACAGATTCCCAGTAAAAACAGGAACAAGGTAACACTAGCATTCACTACTGGTATTTAAACTGAACAATGCACTCAGAACATAAATTAGAACAGGAGGTGATATTTTTAGGGCAAAGAAAAACATCATTATCAACATTTTTCTATGAAATGACTAAGTAGAATCCCCAAAATAAGTTAACTATAAAATTATAAGAATTACAAGAGTTCACAGAAGATACAATATAAATACACCACATCATAGCAATAAAACGTGTAACCCTTTTAGTTAAGAACAGAAATTTATGATTCTTCTTTAAGAAATCAAATTATGGTTGTTAGCCCTACTTGCCCAAGACAAATGCCCTATCTATTTTAACTACCCTTTCCTGAGGAGAGAAATTGCTTTAAATGTTTTAAACCAGGGCTGTCCAATCTTTTGGCTTCCCTGGGTCACAGTGGAAGAATTGTCTTGGCCCACACATAAAATACCTGAACACAAATGAAAGCTGATGAACTAAAAAAAATGTCCATGCATAATTTTCATAAAGTTATGAATTTGTGCTGGGCTGCATTCAAAGCTATCCTGGGCTGCAAGGTGGACAAGCCTGTTTTAAACTGAATTATGTTATAAACCCTTCTTGTGTCTGCTTGTAAACTTTGTCAATTTTTCTTTCCAGAAGAAAAAGCCAGTCAATGTATGTCCAGCAACAGATAGTGACCAATGAAAAGGGAAGCCTGGGGCAGCAGTACTGGATGAACAGCCTAGCAATTACAACATTATCTGTAGAGAGAACACCTGACCAAGGGTAAGAAGGCCCAGGTCTGGGGCCTGGTTCTCCATTAACAGCTGTGTTCCTCAGACAAGTCACTTACTTTCTCACTCCAGAATTACCCAGGGGCTTGAGGTGAACAGATGCACATTATCCTGGGGACCTGAAGGTACAGCTTCAGACAAAAATTTACCCCAAGTCTCCAACTTCATCTTAAAATTGACGTGGATTTTGCATTCTACCCCCTGACATATCATTTTTAAATTTTGGGAATATTTAAAAATAACAATTGTTCATTATAATTGTCTCCCTGGGAATGGGTTAAACCTTAGATTCACACCCCCACCCCCACTGCTGGACCCTCCTGTGAAGCCACCAGGGCTGTGGCCGCTCCCACAAAGCACATGCTCAGGGAGTCACTTCTCAACATTCTTTCAGCTAACAGGTTGTCCTGATGCTTAGCCCTGCTACTAAAAGAGGAAGCAGTATGAAAACAAGGGCCCTGTCAGGGTGCTCATTGTAGGATCAAGAACGTCCGCGGGCTCTCGGGCCCTCAGCCGGCCAACGGTGCTGGAGGGCCATACCATGAGTCCTCACAAGGGGGCGCCTTTCTCTGTGCTCCAAAGCGCAGGTGCCAGAATCTGGTTTGCCTCCTCCCTCTATCCCTGTTCATAACCCAGGGCTACTGAGATGGTCCCCAACTTCCCTTCTCATTTTCCTGATGATCACAGTATCCTTCCCCCAAGACCCACTTTTCACATTTTTGTCTGTTTGGTTCGTGGTAGAACCCTAGCACATAGTAGGACCGCCATGCATGTTTATTTAATGCATAAATGCATTCCAGCAAGGTGCATAATCATAAATGGGCAAGCATATCATAAGGCACTCCAGGCTGAGCCCAAAATAACCACCAGAGGAATGAAATTACCTATGTTGCCATTTGACCACACCCTAACTGTGGTCAGAATGTGACTCCACACCTGGTAGCACAAGCTTCTGAAAAACAATCAAGAGGGTGCCTCATGCAGGGACCAAAAGAAGATCCCAGGTACAGCTCTGAGCCCTCCCATATTTATTTGTTCACTTGATATGCACCTCTCCCTTGTCAACCTGGTACAACATGTTTATTTAAGAGATAATGTTGCTGTGGAGGAGTGCACAAGGCAATAAACAGCTTTTGCAGGCAATTAAATGCAGAAGTGAAATCGAGCCTGGTCAGTGGAACCAGCCATTCATTGTGAGTTTGTTCAGTGTCACAAGTGTTATTCCTGTTTCACAACAGGACAGGAATCTATGATTGGACTACAAATCTCCAAGGCTGGAGACAGATCTAAAGCGATTAAAGCAGCTCTCAGTATGCATGGTATTAATACGAAAGAGCCTTGGGATTCTGGGATGCTGCCCTGTAGACTATTCTATTTCTTTTCTTGGAGGTTTTGCATTTAGTAGGTGCTCAATGATCATTTGCAGCTTGCTTGATTTTTATAGGGAGACTTATTACATGAAGTCTCGACTATACAATTTCTTTATGTAAATAATTCAATACCCTCAATACGAATCTTTCAGATGTTTAGCTTTAAAAAATTATGGTTGAGGGAGTTCCCTGGTGGCTTAAGGCTTCGGCGCTGGCACTGTCAGCGCTGTGGCCTGGGTTCGATTCCCCACCAGGGAACTATCCACATACCAAAAAAAAAAAAAAATTTATGGTAATCTCCACTAGAGTTGATTTTTTCCCTAGGAAACAGAAAGAGGTTCTGTTAAAAAAAAAACATTCACGCTGCTCCTTGAAGTTACCCTGATACACAAAGCAGCAAGGGAGGGAGGATAATACAAAATGGTGACTCACTCTGGGGAAGAGTTAAGAGGAAGAAAGTAGGGTCTTAGCAATAGAGAGTCAAGAAAATAGATGGCAAAGACACTGCCTAAGATTCAAGCCCTTTGGATCGAGACAGGATTGGACCAAAGGAAGATCCAGTCAGGAGATACTTGCACAGGTGTTCTCCAGGTGCAGCTGTGGGACACCTTCCATGAAGGAGACAGAAAAGCATGGCAACAACCATGGCAGAGCCCCCACCTAAGCCCTCTCCTGGAAGCTTCCACTAGGAGGGTGCAAGGCATTATCCAAAAAGCAGAGCCAGGGCACCTTCCTAAAACAGCAGAAACACCAAGGGCTGGGAAGGGCGCACGCCAGATTGCTGCTCCTTACACCTTTGCCCTAAGATAAGCCACCTACTCCCTACCCCTTCAACATTGGTTGTAAGTATTATCTTAATAACATATGCATCTTACTAAACATATTTTACACCATGATAATCCTTGTCTATGCTGTTAGGTTTGTATTTCTTACATGGATCAAATTCTTCCCCAACCCTGATAAAAATTATTCTACATACATTAATACTTGGGTCCATATTCACATTTCACAGTCCTTTAATAATAACTGAAATGTGTACTCTATATACCCTATGTTGTTACACAGGGGATCTGAGGTAGCTAAACTAAAATGCATATGAACAAGAGACTGAAATAGAATGAAAAAAAAAGTAAAGACAAGTAAAAATAATGATTAATGAAATAAAATTCACTACTGTTAATATTGGCGGAGCACTTCTTGGTGTACAAAGAAACTTCCACATACAGCAATCATCTATTTCAGTTACTATACTGCCTTATGAATCTATGCGACAATCCTATGATGGTAGTACTATGCCCACTTTACAGACAAGAAAACAAGACAAAACAAAACAAAACAAAACAAAAACAAAACACTGAGATTCAGAGGATTAAGTATTTTGCTCAAGGCCACAAGTTAGAACTGAATGTATCTTCAAGCACAGATTGCATGTTCCTCAAAGCACATCCTATTATTGCTTCCCTCACTAAACAGGCCTGGTTTCTAGTCTAGGCTCCGCCTTCAACTAACTGTGGGTGCTAAGAAAATCCCTTCAGCTATGGACTCCAGTTTTCTCTGCAGCAGGTTGAGTAGGTGTATGAACTAGAATTCTGTAAGGTCCATCTGTAAATTCTGTAATTTCCATCTGTCATTTTGTAAATTGATGACTTATATCTATGTTAGCTCTTGTATTTTTAATGTAAGAGTTTATTTCCAAGAAAACTAATTTTTGTGGGCATGACCTCAAGGTTGTAAGTCAAGCTTGTGCTTACTTCTGGTTACAAGATTAATCTACAGACTCCTTAACTATTAGACTTAGAAAGCATCAAGTTGCCATATGGTAAAGCCCCCTCATATCAATTGTTAGGATCATTTTCTATGTAACACACACATTGCAGGTGCACCTAGATATGCTTTGTTGATAATTACATTCATAGAAAATTTGTATGCAGATTCCCAAAACAACTTCCAAATAGCAAGAATTCTGGCATATTTTAAACAGTAATGGCCAAGACTGCATATTTCAGAAAAGCACTGGAGGCTCCACCCTCAGCCATCTGAAATAACCATACATTAGTGCTGTTCTAGAAGTTTCTGTGTATTTCCAACTTCCACAAGTGAAGAAAGAAAATCAGCAGAGGGTTTCAAGAAAATGCCCAATGAAAAGCTAAGGACTTAGGAAGGAATTTCAAGCCCTAGAGGGAGCCTCTATATTCGTACTTAATTTATGGCAGTTTCCATAGCCCTGCATTTGTTGCAGACCCAGTAATAAGTGGGCAGTGCTGAGAAACACACTTTGGAGTCAGAAAGATACAGATTCAAACTGCAGCACTCTCGTTTGGTGGCTGTGTGAGCATGGATAAGTCAGCCTTTTGATTGCAATGTTCTCACTTATAAAAAGGAGAAAATACCATCTGCCTTCTAGGGGTATGAGGAAGATTTACCACGCAACAAATGATAGCTATCATTATTGGTGTTATTATTTACTAAGAGGAATGGGCACCAACCTCAACAGCAGAGAGGACATAATTCTGCAAAGCAATTTGTTATATAAGAACATGTTACCAAAGGTGACTGGCTAGAAAATAGAAAGGCTTAAACCCAGCTAGGAAAACGAACTCATATGTTAACTGATGCCTCAGCATCTCTCCTAGGTCTCAGACCAGTGACACTTCTCTCTAGTCTAGTAAACAGTGTTCTAGAGAATAGATGAACAGTATCAATACCACATGCCCCTAGATAGGACTCAAAAACTTTAGGCAAAATTTTTCCTCTCACCTTTATAAGCCGGGGTACAAGAACCTACCCTCAGGGCAATCTTTCCTTGCACACAGGGGCTAAGGCAGCTCCCCAAGACCAGCAACACTGCCCTTCAAGAGAACTCACCACCTCCTGCTATCCTCAAGAAGGGAGGATCCTTGGTAATGGACCCTCAAGGAAAATCAAGACTTTGGCCATTCCCTTCCCAGCTTTCCCAAGTAAAGTAAGAGTAAATATTAGTGTGTCAGGCATCATATGCCATCTGCCATCATATGCCTCCTGAAAGATTTTGACAAAGTAGAAAGATAAATTAATTTAGGATATTTCTGGCTTTACAGTAAGGCTAATTGCGAGCTTTCCTTAAGAAAAACACTTAAGATTTTTCTTTCTCATCCTTTTACTCATAAACCAGCAAGTCACAGACCCTTCCTATTTTATCCGTAAAGCCTGGAGGTGATCAGAAATCCAGAGCACTCTAATAGGCCCTGGTTCCCGGGAATCTGCAGAATAAACTGGGTTTTTTAGAATTACAAGATACTTCTTTTTCTCCTTTCAGAGAGAAGAGACTCTACTAACAATCAACTTAAAGTCTGCCCCAAATCATAAAATCCAACTGGTCCTCTGAAAAGACCATAGGGGTCTGGCTTGAAGATCCACAAATCATCACATTTCCTTTATACTCATATTACCTCTCAATTCTAACATCAATAAGCCTTTAACTCTCTTTTTAAAAAGTATACCCCAATAAGTCTAACAATAAAAATGAATAAAAATAAACAAATAAATAAAAAGTATGATTCTAGAAATAAAATGTATGGAAAATATATAAAAATATGTAGCCCAGGGGATTAAAACTCACATATTAATATGCCAGAAAAGTCAGATCCCTAAACATCGTGAGAGAATCCAAAAATAAAAATGGGGTGACTTGAATATTAACAATTTCCCCACATCCAAAAATGCAAAATGGAATAGAATTACTCAGAAAAAATTTCACCTTACATTCTTTAAAAGCAGGCATAAGAAGGTCAAAGATTTGTTCTAAACTCTCAAATATATACACTGCATTGTGCTAGAATCAAAGCCTAGCTGAGAAAGCTCGACTACGGTAAATGCCTCCAAAATGAAAACCATTCTTGCAGAATTGTAACATCTGACAATCAGAACGGGGCTTGGTGGTGTTGAGCCCAAGCACTCAGGTGTACACCTTCCCACAATATGGTAATTCCACCTGTAAATGCTTTTGGTGCCTTGTATCTGCTACCAATATACTAGCATAATGGAAATGGTTAAAATTGAGGGAGCTGAACAGCTCTAGATAAATGCTCCTTCCCTGATATTGCAAAATGCTTTGTTTTACCCCAAATATTAAAGGCTCTTGATTGCACACTCTTTTAAAAGTGCATACTCAGAGTATGAAAGACTGGCCTCCATTCTCAGCTAAACACACACCCACATAATAAATAGAGAGATAGATAGATAGATAGATAGATAGATAGAGCACCCACGTTGGCCCAGCACAACAGTAACCTAATTCCTTTCCTTACCTTTCTTCCATGCAAATATACAAATTACATAACACTTATCCCTCCCATAGTTCAAATTCATCATGAAGATTACTGCCACCAGAAGGCTGCACCCAGCTGTTCTAAGCTACTCAAAAAAAGTTGGGGCAAAGCTGAAGAAGATGGGGCCTCATACAGTAAGTGACTTGTGAATCTGACTCTAGCCAACCAGGTATTTACGTAAAATGACTCTGAAAAACGAAGAAAGTAAAATTTGGAAAAGAAAAATACGCGTATTTCTTTATAATTTCTTGCAGCCAACTTCTGGGATTAAATGATGCTATAGGTAGAGTGAAAAATTCTTTACATGTTTTGTATAATGTGCACACATGTAAGCCGAGCTGTGTGTTTGTGAGTGTGTGTGGGGGAGGGTCACATATCCAAGTCACTCTCTGGGTAACATCTTACCTGCCACTGGTTTCCTGTCTGACCAGGCACATAAGGTGCTGGGAGACTCCGAAGGCTGTTCTTCACAGGGGATCCCCCGAGAGGGCTTCCCACATCCCCGGAAGTGGAATCAGCAGCCAAGGCCATGGAGTACTGCGGGTAGTTGTACAGATTGTTGTAGTAAGGGAACAGAGATGGCTGGTAAAAGCTGCTGTAGTAGGTGGAGTCTGAAACCAGATCAGAGGTGTTCTCCATATGCCCTCTGCTGGTGACAGCAGGAATATCCTGGATGACCATACGTCCCTCTAGAAGAAAAAAGAAAAAGGCAATATGGTATTTATTAATCTGGACACCCAGAAAACTTTACCTCTAAACCAGGAGTGTCCAATCTCTTGGCTTCCCTGGGCCACACTGGAAGAAGAATAGTCCTGGGCCACATAAAATACACTTACATTAATGATAGCTGATGAACTAAAAAAAAAAAGTCACAAAAAAAAAATCTCATAATGTTTTAAGAAACTTTATTAATTTGTGTTGTGCCACATTCAAAGCTGTCCTGGGCCACGTGGGTCGCGAGTTGAACAACCTTTCTCTAAACCTTGGCAATTCATGGCAGTTCTCAAAATCTGCAGAGCTGAACACGCTACTTCTCCTGCAGCCAAGACAAAGTAGGGTTTCTAAGGTTGGCATAATTTTGGTGCCAGAGAAGAGAGACTCTTGATGATTATTTTTGCTGAGAATATCAAACATACTTTAAAAATCAGTTTAACTGTATAAAGCCTGACCAATAACTTCTACCCAGAAATTCCCATGCTAATGTCAAGAAATTAAGAAATCAAATTTAGTTAACTTGGCTGTCTGCAACAATCTTATAACAAAATTAATTATATTCCATTTTAAATAAGGTAATAAAAAGAATTCCAGTGCCCTTACTATGGCAACCACATAGATACATCAGAAAATCAAAGCAAGAGGTCAAGAGTTTAAGGATACATCAGTTTCTTCACTTTCTTCCACAGCTGATACCTTATCCTTCTGAAGTTTAAACAATGGTATAGACCGAGGTAGACACTTCTGAAAAGGTCAGTTAGTAAATAATTTAAGCTCTTTGGGTCATTCAGTTGCAGAATATACAGGTTGTTTTGTAGTTGTGCTGCAATAAAACTTTATTCACAAACTCAGGCTGTGGGCAGAAGTGGCCCTAGGGCTATACAATTTGGCAGCCCAGGGTCTAGACATTAAACTGTCAATTCCAATAAATAACTGAATACACTCCTAAGTCAAGTCATCCCTCCAATGGACATTTAGTAAACAATGTTTAAAGAGGTGGCCCGGGTGTCTGAAATGGCTACAAGGGGTCAGGATGCCCTAGCCCAGCGGCAGTCTACAGTTTAGGATGGAAGATATAATGGGATTACAAATAATAACAAGGATTATTATACAGGAACACCCATATACTTTTATGGAAATTCAAAGGCTGAAAAGATGTCTTGCAACCTAGGAAAGAATTCTGGAGACCTTCATGACTGAATCTGAGTTGCACTTTAAAAGAGGAGCGGGAATTAGGTGAAAAATAAGAAAAAGAGCAACGAGAAAAAGGCCCCAAGAACAAAACAATGGAAGCAGAAATGTAGAACTTGGGAGTAATGGACAAGGTATCAGGTTGAAGCTGAGTACAAAAAGGGAAAGAGGTCCAGTCTGAGAGGTGGGCTGGACACAGAGAGGAAGGAAAGCCCCAGTCCCGCACTCTGGCCTCTCGTCAGGGTGTGGCAGGAACCAGTGAGGATATCTGAGCAAGGAGCAGAGAAAACAAAAGCTGTGCTTTGGGGTGATTTATCTGATGACAATTCATTAGACAAGTGAAGGGAAGAGAGACCAGAGGCAGGGAGATCTACCAGGGAGACACTGAAATAATCAGGGAGAGACCTACAAGACTTATATAAGAGAGGGGACAGGACCTGTGGGACACAAAACTCAACAGAGCTGGAGGATGGATGGGACATCAGGAATTACAATTCAGGAGAAGGCAAAGAAACATAAAGCAGGGGTCAGGGAAAGCAGGAAGCCTGTGGTAGAGAAGATGGAGGTGGTAAGTTCTGCTTAATAAAGATGCCAGAGAGATGCACAATGGGGGAGATGAATGAGGGTGAGAAACTTGACACTTGCACTCCTGGGAGAGGCTGAGGTTGGAGGCTGAGACTCAGGAGTCACTCTGGGAGATGACGGCTGCATCTGGGGACAACAGGAGGGAGCTGTTACAGAAGAGCATGTTCTCAGAGAAAAGAGTCAAGGCTAAAGTCATGAAGTACTGAGGAGTAATGCAATGTCACAGAGGCATGACTACAAGTGCAAGGTTTGGGTGAGATCCACACTTTTAAAATCTTTAAGCACTCTTTAAAAGTGACAATTTTAGAGGCATTAAGAGAGAGGACCTATTCCAAGGATACATGAAACTACCAAAATCTGGATTTTATAAATCACCAAACAGTATTGTAAAGTTCCAAATTAAAACTGTTGGTCAATGTTAAAAGCAGCTTTATGACTACCAGCCTCTTTGTACATGCCACTAGTACATGAATTTCCCGAGGTTGAAATAAACACCCATCAAAGTATATATGTCTAATCCAGTGGTACTCAGCATATGGTCACCGAATCAGCAGCATTCACACATCCTGGCAACTTATAGAAATGCTCATTTTCAGATCCCAACCCAGACCCACTGAGTCTGAAACTCTGAGAGGCAGGCCCAGAGAGCTAAGTTTTAGCAAAGCCCTCAGTAGGTTTCGATGCGCTCCAAAGACCAAGAACCACTGGTCTACTACTAAGACCTAAAGCAACTGCTCCCCAAATTATTCCTAAAAACATGTGATCACTGACAGCATCATTATGAAAGTCTGACTGGCTGTCTAGTAAGAGTATACAAATGAATTCTAGTGAATAAAGAATATGGGCTCCTACCTAAATCACCATGGACCTCAGACCACAAACTGTATGCTGTAAATATGTTGCTGCCAAATGATTTTCATGGCCTACACTCAGGCTTCCTTCATTTATTCTAACCACAAAAGCTTAATTCATCTATTCAAGCACTTATTTCATTTCTCAGGCACCACTATTTACCAGGCCCTTTATTAGGTGTAACAACTGCAATCAAACTTTAATATTGCTCATAAGGATTCTAGACAACACAGAGGAGTGGGTAATACACAAATCATCTTATTCTCGACTTTAAATTTATTTTGTATTTGTATCTGATTCATTCGTTAGTTATCACGTAACAACTATGTCCAAAGCTTTGCTTTAGAATTCAGGGGTATCCAGCCTTTTGGCTTCCCTGGGCCACATTGGAAGAATTGTCTGGGGCCACACATAAAATACACTAATGATAGCAGATGAGCTAAAAAAAAAAAAAAAAAAAAAAAAGGCCCATGCATAATTTTCATAATGTTTTAAGAAAGTTTACAAAGTTGTGTTGGGCCACATTCAAAGCCATCCTGAGCTGCACGTGGCCCGTGGGCTGCAGGTTGAACAAGTTGGCTTTAGATGTTATTAGAGGAACAAAGAAATACTGAAAATGTTTCATTTTTTTAAGAATGTGCCATCTATTTTGGAAAAAATAATTAAGCATAGACTGAGAAACTTCAAAGCAGTAGTCTAATTAGCACATATGTAGATGTCACCATCAGCAAAGGCAGTGGAGATATGAGCCAGGATGGAAATGACTTAGAGATGGTGGGAGTGAGGAGGCACTCCAAAGAGGAGAACAGTATCAACAAGATCCTGAAGGAGGCAACGAACAAGGCATGTTTCAGGGACAGTGACCAGATGACCCTGGCTGGAGTGCAAGTTCATGTCAAAGGACAACGAATGATGAGAATGGAAAGTTACACTGGGTCAAATTGTGGAAGGCCAGCCAAGGACTTCTGATTTCTCCCCAAGCTGTAGGGAGTCCATGAAGGTTTTCAGAGTAAGGGCATAACATAAAAACGTTTTAGGAAAATTAATCTGATAGAAGGACAAAAGACAGTTCCAGGAGAATAAGAAGGCAGGAGAATCAACAAGGCTAGAACAGTCTATTCTGTGTATGTATGTATATACGAGGGCTGTCTAGAAAAACCCAGCCATAAATGCCTCTATTTTTTTCCTATTACATGGCTGGATACTTTCTGGACAGCCCTCGCATGCTCTCTAGACTACAACAGACTAGGCTCCTCAAATACACATACCTCAGGCCTGCACAGGTAACGATGAGCTTGCACATGGAGGCAGCAGTAATAGGGGAAAAAATGAACCTCATGAAAAAATCACCAGCACATCTGGTGTGCTGGAACTGCCCTTAAAACAACCACGTTCCACTGATAAAGCCCATCACCTGGGGCTCAGGGAAGCCACCAGCTTTCTTTTCAGACCTCCTCCAACTGCTGAGTGATCAAGCGATACTCACTCCAGTCTGAGGAGGAGTGTAAAAATGTAAGCAGAACATACCACCTCTCCAACCTGCTACAGGATCATTCCCAAAAGAATAACTAGAGATATTCTCTTCAACACGGGATGTCATCAAATCTGCTAAATCAGGTAAGTTGACTATTAACTGGAGACAAACCTGAAAGTAAGATTTCCAACTTACAGGCCACAAAATAGACAAAGTAACCATACAAATTTTAAAATATGCATATGCATATAATCAAAAGTGGTTTTCTATGTACTAATTTTTAATAGGCTACTAATTATTTTCTGAATCACAGAAAAAATAAAACCACAGTAAAAACTGACAATTGGTTCTATAAACCTGAGCTGAATGCACCAATACATTATCAGGCCCCTCCGTGTGACTGTGACTCCTCCTGCCCATCCCATGCCTAATGCACACTGTGACAGGGATGTTTAAATTGCATGGCCAGTATCACTAAGTACAAAGACCACAGAAGTATACTGGAAAGGAAATATGTTAGTGAGTTTGCTGAAATTCTTTCTTTAAAATCATAGTTAATATCCATTACAGGCACTCCTCACCTAACGACCGAGTTCCTTTCCTACAACTAGGCTGTTAAGCAAATTGGTCGATAAGTGAGGAGCTTAAAGGCAGAAGCCTTGTGATGTGTCATGGCGCCATATGGTGTCTGTTTTTCAGGAGATATCATGTGACACCACTCTTAAAAACGAAATATGTAGTCTTGTGTGCTGGCGAATGCTTCATGCAGTGGATTCTAACCAACTGTGAGAAAGAGACAAAGACTGAGAAAGGAGATTCCTAAGACTCCCACAGACTGAGAAAGGGGATTCCCATGCAGGAGAACTGGTTGTAAGTCTGAGCAGTTGTTAAACAGGTAGGTTGTTAAGTGAGGAGTGCTTGTATTCTATTAGTTTCTCGTGTACAACATAGTGATTGAACATTCATATACTTTATGATGTCATCACAATAAATATAATAATCCTTTGTCACTATATAAAGTTATTACAGTATTACTGACTATATTCTGGATCTCTTTTATTTTTCCAGAATAAAACTGGCCAAGGTTAACAATAATATTAATAATAATAGAAAGAACAACAGCATTATCCCCAAGAGAATGGGGTAGCTTTCTTAACCAAGCAGTTCCTTATAGGAATTATCTACACTTGGCCCCCTGTCAAGATGCAAAGCATGACCTCAGATGCTAAGGTGTCACTCTTTGGGGAATTCTGCTGCAGCAAAGGGTGGAGAGATGGCATATTCTGCTTATATGCTTACTTCCGTCAGCATGGGTGAGAGCTGTATGTTCCTCCTCAGACTGGCGTGAGTATCGCATAATTTGTTACTGGTATACTCCTAATTTGTGCTTCAAGGAAGAAAAATCAGCAGGAGTGGATTCAACAGCTAGGGAAGGAATGGGAGAAGCACGTACTACAAAAATGGCCAACAACATTCGTCAGCAGAGTCGCTGCTTGCAGACTCAATCCCTTCTTACTTCAATGCTCACATTTGTGGCTCTGTACATTTACCTTCCACAGCTCAGTTCTTTGATAAGGTTTCCCAATCCCTCTGCTACTTTTCTTGCACTAACATATGCAGCGTGAAATATGATTCACTCCTTCATGAGAGATCAATACACACACATGATAAATACCCTTATTGATCTTACAGTGTTATATGCTGGTCTCCCAGCCCACGGCATATTAATAGTAGTTAACCAGTAATTCATTTTAAGGTATGTGAAGGCTTTTTCCCCCACTCTTCTCCAGTGTCAAGACTCACAGAGTTGTTGCACTTTGAGTCCTTTATGTTCAAACCTGGAGCCATACTCTCTTCCCAAAGACAAAACCAAACCTTATATGGTTTCCTATATGGAAGATTACATATGAAACCAAAATTTACAATTTACAATGATAAGACTATTTGTGATTGACAAGGATCTCATGTATATAGTTAATTTATGTATATCAGGTTTTGTCTTTGTAATCTATACCTTGCATGGAGCCTGCCTTACTTAGCTTCTAGTTTTAAGTGTCAATCGGGCAAAATTTTTACTGCTATATCTGAGATAACAAAATTATCTGCCATCCGCTAACATGTTGTGCTGAATAATAGGAGGATACAGAAAAAAGTACCAGTCATTTCCCCCCATTTTTTTTAAGGAAAATTAAGGTCTTAAGCAAGTCTACGTCATTTGATAATAGAATGTCACGTAATTTAGAGGATGACAATGGGGTGTGTCCTCACTGTTACAAGAAGGTTTATCTTAGCTTCAACTTAACTCCCTGCTTTTAGCATTATTCTCTGCAGGGCAACTTGCACCCAAATTAATCAGCTTCTGGCATTTCTTAGACTTAGGAAAAATTGAGAAATCCAGTGTGATGCTTCAGGACTCTCTTTCTCAACAAGGGAGAAAACCTAGAGGGAGATCCATGAGGAGAAGGTGTTCTATGACCTGACACCTGGGCTCTCTCAGCACTCATACAATTTCGAGAAGGAAAGCTAGCCCTGTTGAATGAGGAAATGGATTAATTTTCTGAAATAGAGCAGAGCTGGCGGGGGGGTGGGTGGGGGGGGCTGATAACTGAGGTGGTGTTATGCCTGCTACTCATACCACTAACCAGTGACTGTGATAATGGAGGAGGGATGTCGCGACACCTGTCACCTTCTCCTGCCAAGGAAACATTCATGCTCCATGTGATAAACTTGCTGAGCACCTAGTATATGCAAGGCAAACTGTCCAGTACCTTGGGGCCCTGACAAAGGTCGTAGTCCTTGACTGCAGGGCTCAGTAATAGGGGAGATTCTGAAACAAACACAAAGAAAGAAAGACTGACCAAGGCTATCAGAGAACACAAAACTGTTTGGAAGGGAATGCAAGATTAAGTCCAACCTTCAAAGTACAAATTCTGCTGATGGTGGCTCACCAACATCACTCTTGTACACAGGCATGCAATATGTTACAGCCGATTTCCCTTTTTTCCCCAAGGAATTTTTTTAAATGTACTTTGGTCCTGCAGGAATGTGTTAAGTTCAATTTTCTTCGAAGACTTTTCATAAAAAAAACAAACAAGGAGGGTTCCCTGGTGGTGTAGTGGCTAGGTTTCAGTGCTCTGACCCTCCGGCCCTAGGTTCAATTCCCACTCAGGAAACCAACCAAAAACAAACAAACAAACAAAACCTGAAGTTGGCCTATAAAGTCAGGAGCAGGCTTGGTTCAAAGGTGTGGGAAATGTCAACGTGGGATGCAAAGGGATCTGGCGGGTGGGGTTGAGGAGAGACAGACAGACAAGCAGGTAGGCAGGCAGAGGCAGAAGCAGACATGGAGGGACAGAGGAAAAGAGGGAGACAGATAAAGAAATAGCTAGAAGCTAGATGGATTGCTAAGCATGACCAGATCAAAGAAACCAACCAGGAGACGTGGGAAAAGATGGAGAAAATACAAAGATGTGGGGAGCAAATACAGGCCTTCCAAGGGAGCTCACCAAGATTTGAAACAGGCTGCCCTGGGAACACTGAAAATCCCAGTAAGTAATAATCACATCTATTGTATGCAGCAAATCCCAAAGTGCTGGGCCAAGGAGGGAATGCCAAGAATAACAAAAGCTAATCTCTGCTCTCCAGAAGTTTACCCTCCATTGATGATGAGCATGCAAGGGAGACCTTAAAGGATCAGAAAAAGTTTTTCATAGGAGAGACAGACAGAAACAGAGAGAGGGAGGAAGGATGAAAGGAATGAATTCTAGATTAAGGAGAGCAGACACCCCTCAAAATGACTCTGAGACTTTAAGAGAACAGCCCATAGAGCAGAGGAGGGGGAGGACAGGGTCCCCCACAGGATGAGGGACCCTGCTGACAGTAATATAAAGTTTAGACTCTCCTCCAAGGAAAAAAAACTAAACTGGATCTGAAAGACACTTAAAGTGCAGGCTTCACTGTGTGGTCCCAAGGACTAGCTATGGCAGCCTGGCAACCTCTCCCTCCTACCCATTTGCTCTATTAGCATTCCTGCTCATGGGTTTCTGCTCTCCCTTCCCTGGCTCCTGCTCCTCTGTGTGTCTCCCCTTTCTCTTCTCCTCTGCATGAGCCTCAGGATTCCCCAGGGCCACCTAGGGAAAGTGAGCCCTACAGTGGGAGTCAGATATGGACAAAATGCCTTTTCTCTGACTTTTCTAGAAAATGTCTCATGGCCATGAAAGCCTATCTCATGGCCAAGAAAGAGGTTTTCTCTCTTTAGGCCAGCTCAGAATTTCCTATCATTGGCAAGGTGCCAGAGATAGTTTAGGACTCTGTCAACACCTCCCAACAGATTGGGGAAGACAGGGCCATACTACAGGCCAGTGACAAGGCTTGCATTTGGGAGCGGGTGAGAAAAGAGAGGGAAGATGACCACATTTCCTCCCCATCGAGTACTCAATTCTAAGAGATCTTACAGAGAATCCATTCTCAAATTTTTTTTATTATCTCTTACACTGAGAAAATTTTAAATGAGGGACATATTTGACAGACTATAAATATATGTAGGTCTCCACAGAAAAAATTTGCTCTGAACTGTATTTGGACAGCTTAAAATGTAGAGGCTTAATATCAGGGTCTTTTTCCTTGGGCATGACAGGTGCTGAACACAGGAGGTGTGAAGGACATATTCTTAAGTCTGTTCACAACCAGCATCTTTTAGGTTCGGGATTTAGATTCTGCTTCTATAGTTTCTTTTAAAAATAAGATCATAGATGTTCGTTGTTGCTCCTGAAGCTCCAGATGGTGGTCTAAAGTGGACCAATCCCAAAGTACATCACATCACATTGTTTCACAAGGCTTTTGTTCAACTCAAGATCATACCAGTTCAATTTCATAGCACTAAGTTTTCAATCTTGTAAAATGTTTAAAGTCATCACCACTAACGTAATTCCTGGACTGCAACCCCAGGGACCAACTTTCTAAACTAGCAGCTCTCACCCCTGGCTACAACAGGAGGCAGTAGGGGCTAAAATTCCTGAAAACCAAGCCACACCCAGACCACTCTGCATGAGAGCCTCCGGCAGTGGGGCCCAGGCATCATAACTGCTCCGAGCCGCAGGGTGACCCCAGCACCACCAAGTCTGAACGGCTGTAAATCCACCAGAAGCTGGTGTTTTAATGTCATCTTACCACTGTAGTTCCAAAAATGTGGTTGGAGTCCCCCTGCCCACAACTCCCTTACAAGTATTTCCACAGTAATGTAAAGCTGTTATCGGCCTTTTTAAAAACACTGTGTTGACATGTGCAGCGATGCCATAGTAGCGATGGTGGGGAAAGCCGCTGGTACCTTGGCAGCTCCACCAAACCTCACTCCTTACTACTACCAAGTAAAATACTAAAAATAAAACATTTTTATGTCAACCTTGCTTAAGATGTCCTTGATGAAGCAAAAAAAAAAAGAAAAAAGTTTGATCAAATCTCTGCCTCCGAGCGTGTCTTTTTAATAGTGTATGACAAGATGGGAAGCACCCATCGAGCATTTCTGCCCACACCAAAGCGGGTGGTGGACTTGAAGTAAGCAATTGTGCAAATGTCTGAATTAAGATCGAAACTCACAGGCTGATCAGATCATCAATTCCTAACCAGGCAGGTTTTGGTGCGGAGTCACGCCCCAGTCCTATAAGTTCTTTAGTAAAAGATTTATCTTTACTTTTTAAGCAAGCCTTGTCCATTATTTCTGTGCATCTAAGCCAGTGGTTCCCAACCTTTTCCCACTTGTGCACCCTTTTGCAACCCATTTCTATAAAATGTACCCCTTGTTTTTAAAACAGCTGTTTTTAAATACTAACACTTTTTTTCAGTGCCTATCTTAATGTAAAATAGTGGAAATGAGGTACTAAATTAGGAAAGAGAAATTACATTAAAAGTACAAACCACAGATTTAATTTTACAATATTTGTAACAGTTAAACATTGATAATGATGATCAACTATTTAAACATTAAATTAAAAAACTACTTGAGAAGAGTCATGATTAAAGACAACGCACTTTTACTCAGTAACTAAACTGATCAAACAGTCTGGCTATGGATGTATTTTTATGTTTGAGGAAGTTCTAGAAACGTCACAAACAGACTGTTCTGAAACTGTGTGTAATGATTAGTAGAAGAGTGTTATGGGGGAAGATTCATAGCCTCGCCACTACCAACCATCATTACCTAATGTGATTTAATTTTGAAGTGTTTCCATTAACAGTGATTCAAACTTAACATTTATTGTTACATAACTAACATTTTTTTTTACTTTACTTATTTTTTCACCATCACTGATTATTTTTCGCATACCCCAGAACAGCCCAGCATGTACCCTTCGGGGTGCACGTACCACTGCTTGGGAACCGATGATCTAGGCTAACACACCTTTAAAGCATCTTTTCAGACCCTTCAGAAGTGTAATCATGCTCATGAGACCACACATTCTTGTTAACCATCCTGTAATCCAATCCCCGCTTTGCTTTCTCCCACCTTCATGTAATCTTCCTTACATTCCCTCCTTAATTCCAAATTCACAAAAGAAACTGCAAAACTTATTCTCTGGAGCATTCGAGATCTTGCTTCATGGCAACCGTCATCAGTTTTGGCTCGAATAAACTCTGAAAGAAATTCCCTACAGGTCTGGATGTTTCTGACATTGACAACACCAAATACTTGAAAGAATGACTGATGACAAAGCATGGCTGCTGACACTTGGGTACTTGGCAGACATTTTCTTGAATTAAAAAATGAGCCTGTCACTTTCAAGAAAAACAACTGACAGTATTTACTGCTAAAAATCTGAGCTTTATGACCACCATGTGTTTGATGGCTTCTCAAATTTAAAGACTCTTTTGATGAGATTAGTAAGATTAATGAATGAAATATTCTAATATTATTATTTTTTTAACGAAATGTGTCAACATTTGGAAGATGCCCTTAACTCAGAAAACTAATATTTTCTAAATGACCAATATGTGAGGTTACGAAATCATGCATGGGTGAAAATTCCATTCAAAAGGCAAGATGGACCAAATTAAAAAAATTAACAGAATACAATCATTAGCATGGTTTCAGAATCATTGCAACTAATTTTTAAGAAATTATTCCTTGTCATCTTTAGGTCTAGTATCAAAGAACAGTCACAATGATCTAAAAAAGCTACTCAAATTCTTTTGTCCCTTTTCCAACTATTTACCTATGTGAAGCTGAATTTTCTTCATGTCTTTCAATCAAAACAATAGACTGAATGAAGACACATATATTAAGCCAGCTGTGTCCTATTAAGCCAGATGAAAAAGATCTGCAAAAATGTGAAACAATGCCACTCTCCTCACTCATTTTTTGGGGACAAATACAGTTTATTTTTCATTAGAATATTTTAACAAATAATGAATCCGCTATTTCAAAGAAATTGTTTAATTTCTCAGTTTCAGTTTCTAATTCAATAAATATTAATAGGTATAACTCACATAAACAAAAGCTCTTTGAGATCCTGGATCATTTTGAAGAGTGTAAAGAGGGGTCCTCCAACTAAAAAGTTTGAGACCCTCTGTCTTACAAGCTCTTCTCCTTCCGGGGGGACCGATTTCAGAGCAACTAGTCTAGTGCCTCATTTGGAGCTGGCTTCCTGAGCTGTTACCAATCAGCAATGAAGTCCCAACTGGGATGGATCTCTGGCTTTATCCTTAAGCCTAGAACATTTCTTTCAGCAAAAAGACATTCATCACTACACAGTATGCCAAGCAGAACTTTGGGCTGAGAAAACTGGCTACCGAGAAAAACTGCTTGATCAGATCTGAAGTTTGCTGCCCATATCTTGGGACCAGTTACTTAAGCCTTCTGTGCCCCAGGGTCTACAGTAATGTGGGGATCATGTTGCTACCTACACCACAGAGGGCTGAGAAAGCTCTGACATACCATAGTGTGCGATAAATGTTAGATACTGTTTTTGTCACAACACAGTGATAACGTTCTTTGCCAGACACCCAGCGAATAACTACAAAAAAGAAGTCCTCCTCCCTCCAAGTGCTCATCTTCAGGGTGCCACGGGAGGGCTGGGCTGCACCTGGTGTGGCTTCCCGAATACGAATGCAGTTGGAAAGGGGCAGAATCCCCCACTCCCGGCCTTCTCTGAGGTCAGACATTAGCCTTGAGAGCAGTCGGTGTGATATCACTCCCCAGAGTCACAATCAGGAAGTGAGGGAACAATCCGTTTCTCCCACAAGGCAATCATGACAGGGCTGTTTTAAATGTCAAAGGCAAGCCCGGCGCCAGGAAAGCGAACAACCTCTTCACTGTGTACCTGCCTGGAGGCCCAGAACCATCACTACTTAAGTGAGACAAATACAGCCAGGGGGAGAAGAGATGACCATTCTCCAAACTCGTCTCCCCCAGCCCCACCTCCTCTTGTATTCAATTTTGTTACTATAGTGCTTCCTCTAAGTAAGCCAGGGATTTACTGGGGGGCGGGGCCTGCTGTTCCAGGGCTGAATTTTCAGCTTGCTATAAAGTTAATGTGATATTTGATGTTCATTCCAAGCTAGACTGTGGGGTTGTGTATTCTCTGCCACCCCCAGAAGGCCATTATCGGTAATTGCCCATTACCATGCATAATTATTTCTCCTAGCTTGGTCTATGACCTCCAGGGTTGCACGCTGTTACAGCTAACTGCTCTGTCTGACCAAACTTGTGAAGGAAGCTTTTCTGATCTTTAGTACTTTTAAAGGTATCTTCCAAAGCCAACATCAGAATGTTTTATAGGCACACTTATCTCAAGTCAGGAATAATTCAGATCTCTTCCAGGTGTACTTTCCGGTCTCCACAGACTTTTACCTCCCCTCAAATAATGGAAAAAATAAAGCATGATCAACTCTCCATTATGTGGGAGCTGATAACCCAAACTGGGAATTATCTGGAACCCTTTATACTCCCTTTTCTTTGCTTTGGCCTTTAACTGTATCATGCTTTTAAAGACTGCTACTGGGAGAAGGTAGAGATAGGGAAGAAAATAGCAAGAGTGAAACTTCAAATCTTAAATTCAATATATATGCTCCCACATTTAGTGTTTTTTGAGTGGAAGGAAGAACTATATTCAAATCAGTGGTTAAAATGACCTTCAGGGATTCCATGTACATTTAAAATATTAATTCTAAAAGTGACATCTGGTGATAATAGCCCAAAGTGTAGCTTTCCAGTTATCTCACTTTTCATCATTAGCAGGGAAAGATAAAGGGGTGGGGACTGCTGGCAGGACACAAGGGTGCTGAAATGCCTGGCCACTAACCACCACTGCATCTGAGACTCCACCAGAATCTCCTTAATGCATGCACTGTCTGCACATGCCGTCTTGATTTTCCTGCTGCCTCTCCCTCCTTTTGAATAAAGTTGCTCTGAAATTAAAAGAAACCAATTCTAAAATAAAAACTCATCCATTCTTTCAAGTATCATTTATACCAAAGTAGGTAAGGCGAACCAGAGAATTAATCCTAACAGCTTTTCACAGAATCAGACAACAGAGAAGCCTCAGGAAGTAATTCTACCCTTTGTTTCAATGCTTGGAGAAGTTGAAGTGACAACTCTAAGGATGCATGTGCAATTAGCAGAGAGACCTCTGCTGAGGTCCCTGTCTGAGACCTCCTCACACTTTGCCACCACTCTGTGTCTTTAAGAGAAAGGCAGCTGTGCAGATGTGGCCAGTAAACACCTTTAGTTCAAAGTCATCTGTTAGACCGACAAGGAATCAACACTGACGATTTCCTGGAGAAGAACGTAAGTGACTATATCCACTTACATTCTGTTTCAGTGCTGTCAAACACATAGGTCAAGAGAATTCTTACTTTTCAAAGTCAGAGACCATAATGGTCAGGACCCTCATCCTTTCCATTGGGGAATGTCAGACAGGACAAGGTCTTGGCCATGATTTGGTCCAAGAGCATGTCACACTGGACCAAAGCCCCTAACTTGTGGTTCTTCTGAATCCTCCCTGAAGCAGCCTGCTCCAACCCTGGGTCCTCATTTAGTTCTGCAAGTGCAGCACTGTTTGCCAGCAATACCCAAGTGTGGTGTGCTGTTCTCAAAGTACAAACACACGTCACTATGTACCATAAAAGATGACAGCCTCCAAACTCATGTTACTTCCTCACAGCTAACTGCTCCACCAACCATGTCACAAACCACAGAAATAGGTGGGTGCCGCAAAAATGGTCCTACCTGTGACAATTCCTGCCTTCCTGCCTTCCCAATGCAGGGGCCAGAACTCTGTAACTCTAATTCCCAACCTCCATGCAGTGAGGGCCTAGGCATGCAAAATGCGCTTTGCCTATCAGATCACCCAACTGAGACTTCAACTGTGACAATGCCTTTTTATTTTTTTGGCTGAACCCAAAGGCTTGTGGCTTTTGATAGTGCCAAAGGCAGCAGTTACAAGATCCTGAAAACTCTGCCCACTTGGCATATGTATATGTAAACACACACACACATACACATATATACACATACATACTCACACACATATACATATATATGCATACACACATATATTATCATCCTCCACGTGAACACACACAGATATCTATCGACATATCAATCAAAATTCTAACTGAAAGGAAAGTTAAATCGTTTTTTTTTTTTAATTTGTCTCTTAAGCTATTCTTGCTTTTATTGGTTTTATAAGTAGTTCAGTTGACATTTGAGAAGGGATGGTAAAATCAAGGAGCTCGGAAGTTTCTGAAAGTCAGGATCTTGAAAATCTTTCAAAAAGATGTCATTGAAAGTGACTTTAAACTCTTGATTGAAAAGTATATTAAGGAAAGTCAAATCTTAACTGAAAGAAGTGATTACCAAGAACCAAGCTGGGCCTGTCAACCAAAATGGCAACTAAGAAACAGCATTACAGAAGCTATGTAACTAGCCAACTTATTACAATTCCAGTCATACCTGCATCACATCTACCTTTATTTTCCTCAATGAAGTGAGGAAAATAGTGACTTGTGTTGTATAGATTTTGTCCATCTGGATCACTAGCAATCTAACATGCTTTCAGAAAGGTCCATTTCACAGAAAGGTCACCAGTCTCAAGAACTGCTTTGGCAGTATAGCAGTGCCCCCCTTATCCACGTTCCAAGACCCCCAGTGGATGCCTGAAATCACAGGCAGTAATGAACCCTACATACTCTATGCTCTTTTCTACACATACATACTTATGATAAAGTTTAATTTATAAAGTAGGCACAGAAGAGATTAACGACAATATCTAATAATAAAATAGGGCAATTGTAACATACTGTAATAAAAGGTCTGTGGATGTGCTCACTCTCTCTGAAAATGCCTTATTGTTCTGTACTCACCCTTCTTCTTGTGATGAAGAGATGATACAATACCTACATGATGAGATGAAGTGATGACGAAAGCATTGTGACACAGTGTTAGGTTACTACTGACATGACAATACATGACAAGCTCTTTAAGCTTCTCTTTGGCATACCTGAATTGCCAGAGTCATTATTCTTGCACTTTGGGGCCATTATTAAGTAAAATAAGGGTCCCTTGAACAGAAGCACTGAGGTACAGTGATAGTCGATCCGATAGCCAAGACGGAGGGTACTACGTGAGTGTTGGTGGTAGCCTGCACAGCGTGGAGACACTGGAAAAAGTGACGGTTCACCTCCAGTGTGGGACTGCGTGAGACTTTATCACACTGCTCAAAGCAGCACACAACTGGAACCTCAGAAAGTGAAACCAAAGACCAAGGAGGACTACTGTACTCCAAGTAAACAGAACCTAAGAACATCTCTGCCATAGGGAACCCTGTGGCATGGTGGGAAGAGTATATAAACTCTAAAACCAGGGGGCCTGCATAAAGGAAGCCCCCCTCTGCAGCAAAGGAATCAGCAAACTCTGGTATCTTTTGTGGCTATGTCAACCACCAGCCTTACCTGTGCTGCTCAGGATTTATTCCATCACATGACAGAAAGAACTGACTCTGAGTATGAACATATAACACAAAACATCGATGATGTATCGTAGAACTATACACCTGGAACCTATGTAATTTTTACTAACCAATGTCATCCCAATAAATTTAACAATAAAAAAAAATCAATGTATTACAATAATTTGCAGATAGATAGAAATAAATTATCAGGAGAAAGAAAAAAAGATTTATTCCATCATAACAACAATACTGAACTGACAAGTTAGAGAATAAAAGCATTTTATTAATCAACAATAAGGCAAGGGTCATTATTTGAACAAGAACAAAGCACATACTACTACAAGCACACAATTTTAAGATTAAGTTGGCTTCTTTTTCCCCAGGAAAGGAAACAACAAAATAGGCAGAGCCTCGAGCCTCACCCGGGGGTTCTCAGAACTTCATCTCTGAACAGGACAGACCAGAAAAGCTGCAGCAAGGCTCACCTTGTGAGAAGAGGCTACAGTGCTGTGACTAAAAGCAGAGCCGAAGAGCTGAGCTTAATGAAAAGACGATGACGGATGCTGTCAGGGGAAGGATTCACCAAAAATTCAACCACCTAGAAGCTAACAGAGCTGCTCTTTCATATGCTGAGCAATTACAGTCATTTGCACCAGAAAGGTCAACTTGTGAGAAAAAGCTCTCAAAAACTCAACCAATTCATTCATTCATTCATTCATTCATTCAATACCAACTGGAAGGGTCACTTTACCATGATATTACCATATGCATATGCAGGTGCCTTAAGTTCAGCTGCGTCTGAAACTAGGAAGCCCACCAGCTCGACAGAATGTGTAGCACATTATTTACTGCAAGCCCACATACAGACAGGCAGACTTTCATTAAAATAAAACAAATGTGCAGACAAGGAGAAAAGACTATTAAAAGATGAGACCGAAAACACGACACCTTAAGAAAAACTAAGAAAATACTAAGCAACAGACTTAACTCAGGGACTAAACAATCAAAACTAGGGAGGAGAAACAAAGTCACTGCAGATCAAACATGGAGAGTTTTAAGCCAATTATGAAAGATCAAAGAGAACAAGACGGGGGAGGAGTAGCCTCACAAGTAACGAGATAGGAGACCTTGGGAGAAAGATGGCAGGGAAAAGTCATTACCGTTCACAGCAAAAGTAATCTGGGGCTGACTTTAGCGAGAAGCTCACTAGGGACCACACTGGGAGAACAGCAAGGAGACAGAAATCAAAAAGCTCTTTATTTTACAACTCACACAGCTCTGGAGGAAGGTACTCCCTATATGCAGAACAACAAACAGCACTGCCAAAATGAAACGCATCGCTAACAGAAGGACGGTGCCTTGAGCCACGTTTTGAATTTCTACACCATCAACCTCTGGCTAGGAAACTTGGGTTGGTGTCCTTACCATGCCTCCATGGGCAAAGGGAAGCGGCAACCGTTATGGAATTAGTAGGAGTGTCCTTGACACCCACTTGACACTTTCTGTTTTGCCCCCAATAAAAACCTGACACTGTCCCCTTTAAATAATATCAACTTCTTCAAAAGTCTCAACCATTATTTATCTTAGATTTTCCCCAAGAGAAGCTGAGCTAAGAAATGAGCTGTTGAAAAAAAAAATAACTTTTAATTGTAATGCCATCTTCCACTTATGAAACATTCTCCAATATATACATATTCTTTCAGATGCTACCCACCATTAACTCTATGACGCTGGGACAGCAGGAACTACTGTGCCACCCCCCCCCCCGCCCCCCAAAAGAGATGGCTGTAGCTTAGAAGGTGCCCTGAATGTGAAGGAGTACAGCAGGCTCTGGGGTCTGGATTAAATTCAAGCCTTTGATTCCAGATCTGACACCTTCCTGCAATGACATAAAATACACAGATACCCAGTTCTTCACCTTTATTCTGAGTAGTTAATTCAGTGCATTTTTTATGTTTTTGTTTTTAGTAATCATCAATACACTGAATATTACAAAATATCAGAGTCAGAAAGCCCAGGAAGTACAAAATACTGCCAAGGGACCCCCATTACAACTAGCATATAAGATCAAGGATATGGCTAACTTACTGAACTTTTCCTTCCTAAATGAATTGTATGGGTCACTCTATAACTACAAGGACGACTAAAAGCTTATGGTATAACTGAATTTATAGAATGAGAAAAAGTGATGTAATAGCATAGCAGTTACTGATACTGAGAAAATACAGTTCGAGAAAAAGGAAAAAAAGGAGAGAGAAAGGGAGTGCTAAACTTCAACTCTTACTTACCCTATATATGGATATAAACTTGTTCACCTGACTGAGTAACCTGGCTACCTAGTGAGTCCCAAATTAGTACTCTCATCGCTGGGGTGACAGAGCCCAATACAAAGCATTCAAGAATGGGCTATGAATTGAGAGCTAGGTTTAAATCCCAACCCCCCAATTCAATGCATGTGTGATCTTGAGCATGTTACTGGACCCCTAATTTCCCTATAAATGGGAAAAAAAGTTCCTATCATACAGGGTTGCTGTAAACATTAAATGAGAATATAAATATAGAAACAGCTAAGACCCTTGGTGTGAAGCAGACACTCAGCAAATGAGAGCTAGTAGAATCGTAATTATTCCTCCCACCTCCCAGAGCATAATGCCGGGGTTGGGACTAAACAAACTGCACACTCCGAAGGCAGAACATAACATACTGTCCACTCTACCTCCTTCATAAGGAGGAATTAGGAAAATGTGATTCACAGTCGTCCAGTGGCTCCTCAGTTTGAGAAACATCACTTGTTCCTGCCATTCTGGCCCTTGGTGACACTAATGTGAGAATTACATTTCTGCGTTTAATCACCCTTACTAAGTGTTTTCATTTCTACCCAATTTTCCCCTGCTCCTGGATGCAAGCTTTTGCTGTCAAACTCCTCTCTATTGCTGTAAATAATCCCTCTCCCTCTCTTATACTGCCTTTCAAATATTTATAGACTGTATTCTCCTTCTCTCCAAGCCATACATCATTTTTGTTGCCCTTCCCCTGCATCTCTCTAGTTTATCTACACCTTTTAGAGAAAAACAAACCCAGGTGCTTCATGAGGAAAACAGCACACCCAAAGCTAACAACCCAAACCAATGAGACCCCAATTCAAAAGCCACAAGAAAATCCCTTGATGTGCTTCTTACTCCTTTTCTCCTGTAATTCATAATTCCATCTCTCAGATAAAAACTGAGGCACAGAGTGCTAAGGGAAATGAACACCACCCTGACTCACAAGTGGATGCTGGGGCTCTCAGAGGCAGCAGTTCCTAGGGTGGGACACCGGGGGGCAGTCTCAGACGTGGCTCAGACTTGCTAATGAGTACCTATGCATGCCGTGTGTTGCTGCTACTTGTTCATCCCTTCCCATCCACTGGGTTCGATGTGAGTGTATTAGAACAGCATCCTTGAGACTCCCTTGATGCTTTGCTTGGCCCCTAACAAAAAATCTGACACTGTAACTTTCAATGCACAAAGATTTAGGAGTGTTTTTAAAAATGAAAATTTCCAAAACTAAACATGTAAAAATATTATCCTTATCACTAGGTAGACCCGATTTCATAATGGGTGACAGTGAGCCTCAGCTTTTTCATATTTCTTCTGGAAAGTGGTGATGTCTAAGTGTCTGCCCCCTCCAAAAAGTCTGTCCTGACGTCCCCTGCTTCTTAATCTGACATGCACGTCCGAAAGTTTCTAAAATGTGTGCCTTATGTCCAAACTATGAGGGGCTGTAAGATATCTATGGTGCCTTACCCATTTTGTTGAAGGCAACTTCCTCATCTCAGCATCCAGAGTATCTGTGTGGTTATACAGTACTCCCCACTCCCTTCAGGAAGGATAAGAGATGGCTAACACTAAAGGCATATACTGGTAAAATTAATGAAGTACAAAAAGAAAAGGGGGGCCGACAAAAGAAGGGGGAAGCTTACTCTATTCTAATGTGACATCTCAATGCATTTCTTCTGCCTGAGCATTAAGCTATATCTCTGAGACTCCTGGCAGCTGTGATAGGGGTGAAGAGCAATGCGGTAAGTTACATAATCCTCACCCAGAGACATGTTTCTTGTGATGTCAGTCCATGTAGCTTCATTTTTGTAGAAAACAGTTTTTGGGTGGATCATATCCAGGCTCAGTCATCTACTCGTATTAGTATCTGAAATGTGAGTTCTATGGTATGCTTCTGTATTTCATCATGGCTTACAAGTAGGCTGACCATTTTAAACAGGACAGAAAACAATGGTACTGTCCTCTTTCAAATAGCACGTACGGTCAACCTAGTCTCACTGGTCTAAATTCAAGGTGTCAGTATGCTGACCATAGGCACCATTTGAAACAGGACAGTACCGTTGTTTTCTGTCCTGTTTCAAATGGTATGTCTGGCCAGTCCACTTACAAGGATGTTTCATAAATATCAGCTGAGTGCCACAACAAGTGTGCAAGATAAACTGGGCACACATTATCATTTCACCCATTTATCCTTTGAGGAAATAGACCAGGGCCGGGCAAGACGTTGGCAGCGGTCCAGAGGTGGACCATCAAGCAATTTTGGGGGTGACTGCCTGAACAATAAAATAACTAGTAGACCACGACACCTGGAGAAAATCAGACGTAGCCCTTGCCCTGAAAAAGTCTGCTCAGGCTTGAAAGAAACAAAGAAATTAAGTGAACTGCTAAAAAACACAGAGGTAGTGAGTATCTGGGCCAGGTCTTTGGACTCTAGATCTTGGTTCTTTCAATGGCATGGAACTTTCTCCCCAGGTACAAAGTTACTACGGTAACACTCTTTTTCCAGGTGTCTTCAAGCTCCAAGACCTTAAACCAAGCTCCTACTACCATATACTGTTCTCTCGGGGCAACCTGGCACTGCCACGAATGAGTAACTCACCCTGGGGGAAATGGGACCCTGAGCATGCTCTGCGTCAGTCACAGAAAGCAGTAAAATTACTTTAAAACAGATGGCAGATAACATGCTTTCTAAGTTCATGTAACATTGGTAAGAATAAGATTACTCTCTAGTAGCCAGAACATCTGACCAGACAACATATCACACCCCTCAGTCATGAACATATCACTTTATTATATACCAGATAGTACTACTGCAACTTCTAGACCACAGCACTAGACATGACTGTGAAATGATTCAATCACTGCCAGCTTGAGATGTGCCTCTGGCTAAAGTGAAATGAGGAGCAGGATTTGGAACAATATAAGAAATACATCAGGTTTAGCTGTTCTAGTACATTCTATCAAGTTTTCAGTTGGCATGGCTAATGACCTGCTAACCAGGATCTAGAAGAATCATAGGCTTCTGCTCCTCTGCTTGCCCTCCAAAGAGCAGAATGACCGGGGCTCAGTCCTTGAGCTCCTCTTATCTATGTAGTCTGTCCCCAGTCAGTCTCATCTAGTCTCATGGTTTGAAATACCAAATAATGGGGGGATGGGAGGTTGCAACTCAAATTACAAAGGGCCAAACTCCATAATAAATAAAGGTCCCACTGGATGGGTGGAATTCAATAGAGAAATGAGCTAAAGACATTCACAGATGGTTCACGGAAAAACAATACAAGTAGCCCTTAAACATATAAAAAAAAGTTCAAGCTTACCGATAACAAAGGAAATGGGAATTATAAACTATATTAACTGCATTTGTTTTCTATTGCTATATGACAAATTACCACAAATTTAGTTGCTTAAAACAACACACATTTGTTATCTTACAGTTCTGTGAGTCCTAAGCCTGACCCAGGTCTCTCTGGGCTAAAAGTCAGGTGTCAGTGGGGCTGCATTCCTTTGTGGGGGTTCTAGGGGAGGATCTGTTTCCTTGCTTACTCGGGTTGCTGACAGAATTCAAGTCCTTGCAATTGTAGGACTGAGGTCCATTTCCTTGCTTGCTGTCAGCTGAGGGCTATTCCAAGCTTCTAGAGAACTCCTTCATTCTTTGGCTTGAGTCCCTTTTCCTCCATCTTCAAAGCCAGCCACAGTGGTCAGTCCCTCTCATACTTCAAAACTCACCTTCTCCTGTGTCTTCTTCTGTTGTGGCATCTCTAGTGCACCCAGGAAAGGTTCTCCACTTCTAAGGACTCTGGCTGTTAGAATGAGCCCATCTGGAGAATCCAGGATCACCTCCCCATCTCAGGATGCTTGATGTCATCTCATTTGCAAATTCCCTTTTGGCTATGTATGATGATACCTTCACGGGACACATGGACTGGGGTGAGGCATCGTCTGCCTGGAAGGCTCTTTCCCCAGACCTTGACCACAAATGGCTCATCACTCGGGACTAGCTCCAATTTAATCTCCATAGAGAGGCCCTCTTTCCCTAATCACCCGATCAAACAGCCACGGTTCCTTCAGACACTTCCATCATATCACGTTATCTTTCTTCATAGCTCTTACCACTTTCTGAAAATATCTTGCTTACTTACTGGTGCACTTGTTTACCAACTGCCTCACTTGCTAGATATATAAAATCCACCAGAGACAGATGTTTTTTATGTACCATTGTATACCCCGTGCCTAGAAAAGGGCCTAATGTCACACAATGAATACCTGTTGATTGGGTGAAAAATAAAATAGGAAAACAGAAGGAAGAAAGGGAAGAAGAGAGGGAGAGAATCTTACTCAAATAGGAGACCTGCCAGCAAAGATGAACGCATCGGTTAAACAAACATTTCTGGTATTTGATGAATCCAGTCTGCTTCCCTTAATTAATGCATATTTTATATTTTAGATAAACCCCCAAACCTCTGGACAAGACTTAAGGGGTGCTACAAAAATAGGAAATCATTTTATAAGAGCTGAAATCAATACTGAGTCACCTGTTAGTGTCCATTGGGTTGAACGAATGTTGGATGGATGAAAGCAATGTCTAAGAACTCCTACTGCCAATAAAAATCAGAAAACTTAAAAAAAAAAATCAGAAAACTTGCTATTTCTATAATATTGAATCATTGCTTCTCGGCCTTTTGGCTAAGATCAAGTGTATTAATACTGAATCAATATTTTCTTTGAACAGGCCAGGTATTTATAGTCTACTTTAAGAATTCCTTACGCATTTTTTTCTGAAAAGCATGTTCAGTGGTATTGCATGATAGCATTAGATTAGGGATTGTCCTCCAAGAGACAAAAGAGATGAGAGAGTGAACTGGGTTTGAAATGTAATTTGAATCAGCAACAGGGATTTATATTTATGAGAACTTTCTTAGGGGAGTCAAAAGGTTGTCACATTGGATTATTTTGTTAAGTTGAAAAGACACCTTCAAGCCAAGACGGAATGCAGATGTGCACTTACACTGTAGCTTGTGGCAGTGGCAGAAGGAAGCCTGACAAGTCAAGAACCAGTGAGACCGCAACTAGAACCACGGGGAGACCCCACGCGCAGTCACCCTGCTCCCTCTGCGTCATGGCACAACACGAAGCACTCCTAGGCTGAGTACAGATCATCTGGCAGAGGTATAGAATTTATAGTATCCTGCACAAGGTGTTAGCTGACATTCCCCTGAGCACCCTTTCCTGTAAACCTCCGTCCTTTGAGAAACTTCAGAGTCCTCATTATCTCAGAAGTACAGATTAGACCAGCATATAAAACAAAGAGAGAAGTCAGCAATAAAGCAGAAATTTAGGGGCTGGGAGAAGAAGAAAGGGGAAAGAAAGGATGCTGACAGAGATAAAAGGAATCATCTTACCTCATGGGAGTCCATAGGTGATTTCAAAGGCCAAGATGCTTTGAAGAAAGCTACCCTAGCAAAAACAACAGCTGGGTCAGAAAGGTGCCCACAAGATTCAAAGAGTAGGAATTGCCTGAGGAGGTGGTCAATGGACAAGTCTGTTGAACCAGCAGATAACCAGGAATCCACGGTTCAAGGAGTCCAGAGGGATACTCTGGAGCAGGCAAGTGAAAATGATGGCACAGATGAGCTTTTTGACATTCCAAGTTTCCTACAGCAGTACATGCGAAGCTGTATATATTACGACAATATCTAGTGTCACCATCCATATAAGTCCTTCAATGCTACAACCAGCTATCGGCAGTGAATTCTAAGACAGTTTTTGAACTACTGTCTTCCCACTGTAACATGAAGGACAGCTGTCCATTTTCCCCAACTCCCAGGTTTTCTCTTTTGCCTTGCACAAAAGTGATAGTGGTCTTCCATTTCTAGAAATCCAAAGATAAAAATTATTCTTGCCAAGTTTCTAAGGTAACAGAAATCCTTCTCCCTCATTCTGAGGAAATGTTTCTCATCCAAGTTCTGAAAAGTTGCTTCAGGTCTTCAGAAACAAACCAGTATTTCTATCGGCCAACAGCACAACAAAGAAAGCCCACTGCCAGGTCCTCACTGCTTTACTTCCTCAAACACTGTTCCTTTCACTACAAACTATATGTGATAATAAAGTAAAAGAGTAATTTTTTTAAAGACTGAATATTTATTTCTAGTGATAATAAAATCTAAACCTAGAGAATCCTCCATAATCTAAACCTCTAGTCATTAAAGACACTCTTGGTTTTATATTTTTAGTATTTGCCAGAATGAAGGCATCTTATCCTTTAATTTTAAGCTAGCTTAAGTTTGAATTTTCTGGAACCTCATACATTGGGGTGGAAATGTCAAATAGTGCAGCCTCTTTGGAAAATATTCTGGCAGTTCCTTAAAAGGTTAAACACAGTGTTACCATATGACTCAACAATTCTACTCCTTTGGTAGTAGGGTGAAACATACATTCATACAAAATCTGGTATAAAAATGGTACAGAAGCATTACTCATAAGAGGCAAAAAGTGTAAGCAACCCAAATGTCCATCAGCTGATGAATAAAAAAGCAAAATACGATAAATCCATATACAGAATATTGTTTAATAAGAAAATTAAATTATAAATACATGCTATGACAAGGATAAACCTTGCCAACACCAAGCTAAGTGAAAGAAGTCAGACACAAAAGGTCACATATGATTCTCTTTACAAGAAATGCCCAGAACAGGCAAATCTATAGAAACAGAAAATATATTAATAGATGCCTAGGTCTGGTGTGGGGAGAAGATGGGCAGTGACTGTTAATGGGACAGAGGTTCTTTAGGAGGACATGAAAATAATCTACAATTAGATTCTAGTGATGATAGCAAAACTGTAAATTTACTGAAAAACAATGAATTGTACACTTTAAACAGATTAATTATATAGCATGAATTATATCTTAACCTGTTAAATTATGTTTTAATATTTAGTCATTTAAAAAACCCACATTTAAAAAAAATTCACAAAACAAAAATGCCCACTGAAGATCAATGATTTTACTCTGTGACATCTACAAGTAGATTCATGATCACTAATCTAGTGTTTTAAAACACGACTTCAACTTTAACCATCATTATTCATTTAGCAAAGGTTTACTCTTTACTATAAAGTCAGATACTGTACTATGCACATGAATAAAATGATGAATAAAATGCAACCTTTCCCTTTAAGATTACATTTTCACAAAGGAGATATAGATGAAAACCAATCAAATGTTTTCATGTCTTTTACATATGTTGTTACAAAACTAATTTGTGACTTTAAACACTATATTAACCTTTTTTACGACTCTAGATGTTTTCTAAATTTCCTTTCTAGTCAAAGGTAGACCAGTGGCTACTTTCTGTGCACTTTGTTGTAACTGTGTTATGGAATTACTGTCTACAGAGAATCTCTATTAGGCCGGTTAATTGCTATAGTTGACACGTAAGCAAAGACTGCCCTTGAGATAAATAAAATTGAATGAGACTCTATTTAAAACAACACGCTTTCACAATGATCAGTACCATTAATCTGAAGTGTTTTCTTTCATTCGAGCCTCCAACCGTTGCTTCAGTTTAAGGAGTTTTGTTTTGTTAGACATCTGGAAATTTGACTCTGAAAGTAAAACTGGGGAATGCTTTTATCTAAAGGCCCTTTAAAATCAAATATCTACATTTTCTATTCTACTTGAAATTGAGAGCTCTGTCTAAAATCAAATGTAGCTCATCCCCTATAAGTGGCCAGAATCCTTCAAAAATAAACTTTTAAACCAATTTGGATAAAACGTTTTGGTTGTTGCTTCTTTCTGTATAATATTGGAAAACTGCAAGGATAAAAACTGAGATGTATTTCAAATTTAAGTAATTCCACAGAGGATTTTGAGGGCCGTGAAGCTACTCCGTGTGATACTGTAATGGTGGATACATGTCATCAAAAAATTTGTTCAAACCCATAGAATATACAACACAAGAGTGAACTTGGGAAGATTATGATGTGTCAACATAGGTCATCAATAGTAACAAATGTACCACTCAGGTAGGGGTGTTGGTAACAGGGGAGCCCTGCATGTGAGGGGATAGAGGACATGAGTAATCCCTACCTTCCTCACAATTTTGCTATAAACCCGTAACTGCTCTAAAGAATGTATTTTTTTAATTTAAATAACTCAGTATCTTCAATTGTTGGTTCATGGGTCACATTCTTACTGGTAAAAACACATGAGGACATTTTTCTGTTTTCAAACTACCACGTTTGTAAAGCATTTAGAAGACACAATGAAAAATGTTCCCCTACTGGCGTGTGTGTGTGTGTGTGTGTGTGTGTGTGTGTGTGTGTGTGTCTGCCTGTCTCTCTCTCTCTCTCTCTCTCCCCCCACCCCTCCAGAAGTGTAATTACTGCTAAAGAAGAGAAGTGAAGGGGGGCAGTCCCACCATTGTTAGACATAGACCCCACTGACCCTGCCAACAGAAGAAAGGTGAGGGAAAGTGGGACACAGGCCACAGGAGGCTGGGCTGCCAGGGGCTGGCCCCAGACGGTAGGAGGTGGTTTGATGTGGGGGAGGGGGAGAGGGAGTGTTTGTGGAAGTCCAGAAGCAGGAGGGTGCTCCAAAAGGGAGGGCCCCAAGGGCGATAACATTCAGGTCCTTATTTACAAAGGACATATATGCAGAACCAAATTATCTACAAGGCAACCCTTCATTTGACAGCTCTGCACAGAAAAGCAGAAGCAAAGAACTAAGCAGACCTTAGTGTAAGCACTAGGTAACACAGCATTCTACTGGCTGCACAGGAGGCTGAAGGATATGCAGAATCTGAAGTAAAACAAAGAGTTCAAATTTCAAAGCGAAAGAATGCTTGCAAGATTTTTTTAAGTCAGTTGATAATTTTTGGAATTATATGATGTCAAAATTTAAAAAAAGAAACCATAGAGATAATGCTGAAGTTGCTATTAATTTGTAGTCATTTATAAGCCAAATGCTCACCTTCTTTTTCTGGGTGCCCCCAAAATGGTGGGGAAGAAACTATTTGCTAATCAATAGCGCACTTGCTGACATGTGATGCTGCCAGTATATAACAAACACCAGTGAACAATGCATCTCTTCAAAAGGCTATTTCTTCCACAATAATACACACAATCATAGATGAAAATAACAATAAAAGTCTTCTATACCCATTATTCAAGGAACCTTTGATCAGAATTTTGGTTGATCTTAGCTAATATTTGGCTAAGGGCTGTAGAGATTTTCTTCTAAGGTACATTATCCTATTCCAAGGGGTCAGTTTTCCAATAAATGAAACAGTTTGGTAAAGCAAATTGCCTTCACAGTGTCCTTAAAATTCAGCCAATATTCCAGGCAATAATTCTTGGGCATGTGTCACTTGCACTTTTGGCACTTTGGAAAGCCAAAAGGAGATAACTAAGAAACTTCAGGACATGAGAAGCTACTGGATTTCACGAAGTGACTGCCCTGAAGACACTAAACATTAGGTTATCAGAAAGATACCAGGTTGGTAGGTTTTACTATTCCATAACAATTCCCACCACTTTCGCCTCTCACTAAATCATTTCAAATTCTAGCCTTTCACATATATATAATGAATACTCGGCCATGAAAACATTCTAAGCTGTTTAAAATGAAAGAAAAAAATTACATACAGATGGGAACAATACCCTCCCATTATTTTAAATATATAAACAATATATATACACACATATATGAAAATGATCAATAGATACATAAGCTTGTACATCCAGCATGTAATTTGGGAATGAGAGTGGAAAAACAATTATCTTTCTTTAAATATGCTTCTGCACACTAGAAATGAACACTATTTACCTACAGAAAGTTAAGTGTTATTTTAAATAAATACTCATCTCTGGAAATTTAATATGAGCTACGTATTTGTTAGCATCAAGCTATCTAAGAAGTTGGCGGCACTCAGTGCCGTGGCCTGGGTTCGATTCCCAGTCAGGGAACTACCAAAAAAAAAAAAAAAAAAGAAAAGAAAAAAAAAGAAAAGGCTAGGTCCCATGTGCTGCATAAACCATGAAGGGCGCTCTCCAGTCCAGTCAGGGTCAGTCAGTCTGTCTCTCTGGTTCTCTCTCCCATTTCCCCACCTCCTTCCTCCCTCTCTCCCCCTTTCTCCCTCTATGTATTCATGTAGTTTAACTCTACTGGCATTTCTGTTTTTCTTGTTTATATCTGAGCCCAATCCCCACTCAAAAGACCTGGTAGGAGTCTGGTGAGTGATGACGATGTATCCTGCCCCACAGAGATGAGCCAGCTAGGGGAGAGCCATCTTCCTTTGCAGGGAAAGCCTTCACAGTGATGCATTTCTACCCACACCTGAGCACATGAGCATAACACACATTCCCCTCCCTTTGAGTGTTGGTTCAAGACTCCAAAATGACTCCAAGGTCTATGGGCTCCAGAGGCAAACAAAGGAATCTAGTCACATCCTCCTTGACCCTGAATCTTCTATCTTGCTTTCCTGCTGCTTCTATCTGTAACTTTCCCTAACGCCACCCTGAAATATCCTGAAAAACTTCTTGGTCATTCTGCACTCCATTCAGCCTGAAATACTTCTCTGAAGTTCCGCCACCTTGAGGTGTACAACCAAACTCTGACATCCCTTCCACTAAGGTGAAATGCTGGACAGCAGGCTAGACCAAGTTCAACTGTGGTCACCTACAAAATGCCTTGCACTGAGATTTTTCCCCCTGTGTTTCTTTTCCCCATGAAGACAAGTGGCTGCTGCCTTCTACGCCAACAGAGAGTGGCAGAGACATTTGCTCCTAAGATTGTTCTTATTTGCCCATTAGCCCTGAATCCCTTGGCCTCTCATCATCATTGCTTATTTTCTAAAGAATCATGGCAACTGTTCCAACAGCCTCTCTTCACAGGCAGATGAAATGGAAAAATCCATTGGTTCTGGGTTCCGACAAGCCTGGATTGAATCCCAGCTCCACTCAGCGCTATTCTGGGACAGTTTCCTTACCTTTGGTTTCTTTATCTGTAAATGGGAATAATTCCTACTTCGTAAGATGTTTGTGAACATCAAATGAGTTCCTCCCCTCTTTACTCCTCTGACACACCCAGTTCCCATCTCAGCTCTCCAGGTAAATCCACCAGGTAGGTATCATTTGGTAATTAACCTTAGACACAGTTCAAAATTCCAAAGTGTATAGATCCTATTTCTGATGGATATACTCCTTTCTTCCTTTGAAAAGGAAAGTTTGGAAACTGTTGTATCTATTATAAGCAACCAAGCCAAAAAAATAAAATAAAATAATACCATTCCCTTTATTAACTACAGAACCTACAGTCCCAGTTACACACACACACCTAAGAGATTATGGTTCCACCTCTCACCTGCTTTCTTTGGTACCAGTTACCTTCGCCCTCCTTATAATGGTCAAGACTTACAGAATCTTTGAAACCCTCACAAGTCCCTTCTCCCTTTTCTTGAAAAGGAAACAAAGGCCCAAAGAGCATAAGTGATTCGTTCGGAGTTGCACAGCTAGTTAATGACTGGCAGCTGAGTAACTTTAGTCCAGTGGTTAAGCACAGCAAATTGAGTAATTCATGAAAAGATTAATAAAGAGGTACCACATATCAAGGCTTCATTTATTTCATGGAACCACAGCAAGTTCTAAAGACATGCTGTGAATCTTAGCATACATATTAAGTATGTGATAGAGGTATTTACTGCAAACAGGATTTCAGAGATCTTGGATCTCTTAGAGCTCCTGCACTCTAGACCAGTGCTGTCTAATGGAAATGCACACTATCCAGTACGGTAGGCCTAAGCCATATGTGCCTACTGAGTACCTGAAATGTGGCCAGTGCCAACTGAGCAAGTGAGTATTTGAAAACTTTTAATTTTTTATTGTAATGAAATACATGTAACATAAAATTTACCATCTTAACCATTTACAAGTGCACAGTTCAGTGGTATTAAGTACATTTATAATGTGCAACCATCATCACCACCCACCTCCACAGCTCTATTCGTCTTGGGAAACCGAAAACTTTATACCCATTAAACAGTAACTCTCTGTCTCCCATCGCCCCAGTCCTGACAACCACCTATCTGTATGATTTTGACTATTTTTTAAGTGGGATCATACAGTATCTGTCTCTTTATGACTGGCTTATTTCATTTAGCATAATGTCCTGAAGGTTCATCCACGTTGAAGCATATGTCAAAATCTCCTTCCTTTTCAAGACTCTGCTTTTAATTCTTCTGGGTGTATAACCAGAAGTGGAATTACTGGATCATATGGTAGTTCTATTTTCAATTTTTGAGCAGCCATCCCACTAACAGTGCACAAGGTTTCAATTTTCCATATCCTAACCGATGCTGTCATTTTCTGGATGGGGGGCATTTGATAGTAACCATGGTGATGGGTTTAAGTGGTACCTCACTGTAGTTTCTATCTGCATTTCCCTCATCATTAGTGGTGTTTAACATCCTTTCATCTGGTTATTGGCCATTTGTTTATCTTTTGGATGAATGTTTTAATTTTCTTTCATTGAACACCATGATGCTGATGGTAATTTGGAAACCCAGGGCAGTAAGCACAGTGAGCTTTGGAGGCCAATTTAGATACTTTCTAGTTCTGGAGATTCAGCCAGTCACTTAAACTTCCTACACTTCAGTTTTCACATGTGTAAAATAGGAGTAATACCTCCTTCTTCTAAGAATGAAATGAAGTGAATTAGCATACATACAGCCCCTGGTACTGTCCTAGCACATGTGAGAGAATTTAAGCCAACTGACATGCCTTCCCTCACTTCCCAGTGCCCACTGAAACTTGACACCTAGGAACTGGCCTTTTCTGAACAGTCCTTGCCAGAGAAATGGACTTTAACTTCTAGAAAAAAGGATCTTTTAGCTCTCACCAGAAGGACCCAAAAATGGAGGGGCGGGCTGAGATGAAATCTGGACTCTTGCTCCTCTGACGTTCTGTGATTCTGACTCTGTCCAGATTCCGTCCTGGCTGATACCCAGAAGGAAAACAAAGCTGCTGAACTTCCAATCCTTGAATACATGGCCATCTCCTTTGTGAGGCAGCCAAAAACACACCTTCAGAGGAAGAATCCTTTAAGAAAACCTGAGCTCAGAATGGGATATGTGGTCCAGGATGGTCCTGAGACTGCTTTTGTGACCAAGGCCCTTCTTCCCCCTGCCCAGCCACAACGTGAACCCTGGGCCCCCCAGGTTACCTGAAGCTGCAGTGGTGGTGCTGCTGGCTGGGAGGGGCTGTGAGGAGCTGCTGCCCTCAATCATCAGGCACGGGTTGCTGCCGTTGCTCTCTCTCTTGACAAGCAGCTCGGCAGCACTGGGCAGCGGGATGGGGTGGCTGATCCCCAATTCCTCCTCCTGGGCCTGCTGCCTTCTCAGGGCCACCTGGAAGCACAGGCAGTGGGTCATCTTCCAGCATACCAGAAGCATTACCTGTGCAGCTCCACCAAAACCAATGAAGCCCTGCCCATCCCAGACATCATGATGCACTAGCTCCAAGGTGAGGTCTGAGAAATCTTTTTTTTTCAAGCTACCCAGTTAACCATGATGTGCAGCCAAAGCTAAGAAATGATTTAGACCCAGAGTGTCTGGCCCACAGTAGGTGCTCAAAAAAAATTATTCATTAACCAAGTGAGTACAGAGGTAACAGGAAATAAGGTTGGCTAGGAAGAATCAGGAAAAACAGTAGAGTCAGCCAAGCAGAAGAGTTCAATCTGAAGAGTGGAAGAAGTCAGCACTGAAAGATTGGGAAGGCAGTGGAGTGGTCTCTAGCCCAGCTCCTGATGGACAGGAGAGAGATGGAGATAAGGAGAAAATGGTGAAAAGTGTAACGGCTGTGAATTTTTCAAACTTGATAAAAACTATAAACCAATTCCAAGCAGAAGAAATAGGGAAAATCTCACCAAGATATATAATAATCAAATAGCTAAAAACCAGTGATGAAGAGAAAAACCTTAAGACCAGCCAGAAGGGGGAAATTTTATACACAGAGGACTAAAGCTAAGAATGATTAAAAAAAACTTTTCATGAGAAACAATGCAGTACAGAAGTTATTTCTTTTTAAAAATGGGAGATTTTTTTTAAAAAAAGCAAAAAGCAAAAGCAAAAAAAAATGTTAATCTGGAATTCTACATTCAGCAAAAATACTTCTCAAAAGTGAGGTGATATAAACTATTTTGGACACAAAAAAGCTGACATAATTCATTACCAGAAAACTAGTGCTATAAGAAATGTTAAAGAAAAAAGTAAGTAAAACGAAATGTTCAAGGAAGCCCTTGAATCAGAAGAATAATGGTACCAGATGAAAATTTGAATCACCATAAATAAATGAAGAGCACTGGGGGGAAAAAAAGATTTGGAAGAAAAGAGAATGGGATTACTTACTCCTTCGTTCCACAAATTTGTAAAAGGCCACTGCACTGGGAACAACGACTAGCAAAATACAGTAAAATTAGATTAGATTCCTAAGATACTCACTGTTTAAAAGGAGAAACAGTAAACAGGCAAACATGAAACTCAAAACAGAATGTGGCAAACACCAATCAATCCTACAGAAGTAATTCAGAGGCAGAAACGGCTCTAAGTGTAAGAATCAGCCAGAGGTGGTATTGGAACGGGGCCTTGAAGACTAGGATGAGCAGGACTTGGACAGGCAAGGACACAGCAAAACAATGGGAACAAGGAACAGAGTAAGCAGGCAAGGCAGGGAGGGGCTGCTTAGGAAACCCAGCAGAGCTCCTACCGGAGGGAGGGAGGGAGCCTGTGGAGAAGTAATGGAAGCTGGTGTCACATCCCTGGGGAAGGGAGAGGTTGGAGGTAGAGAGAAAGTGGGGGGCGGGTGTGACAGTCCAGGCAGGCAAGACCGGATGGGACCTAGCATACCTAAGAAATGCCTCGTGGTCCTTCTTCAATTTATCTTCTTTTAAATAACATTGTTAAAAGTTGAAAAAAGAGGTATAAAGAAAATAAATTGTATTTTTGCTTACTACATGTAACAAAAAAAGCAGACTTTCTGTTGAAATTGATTCTTGGTGATAAGGCAATGAAAAAGTACCTGTACCTCAGAGTCCCACCGACAAGCCAAAAGTTGAAATTAAAATGGTAAACCAGAAACACAACTACAATTTATATGCTTTAGGAAAACGGAAGTCCAAATTGAGGAAAATGATTAATTTGTAAGTAATTTTACTTGTTGCAAGAGCAATCTCCAACTTACCAAAAAGAATCCTTAAATAATCAATTAAGATTAAGTAATTAAGCTTGAATCTTGGATTTATTATTAACCAAGAAAGAGAAAATTAAGGATCTTACCAGAAATGAATTCCCACAAACCTGAGAAGTATGTCAGTGTACAATTATACCTTGATTTTCACAAATCGCATGCATGCACAAAACGCAAAATTCTCCAAAACTAAGCGTACTTTTACAAAAACCTCAAAGGTTCTTAAGAAATGTTATTTTAAAAGGGAAGGTGGGCAATTGCTTTTTAAAGTGCAATTATTTTAGAGTCATAGCTAAGATAAATTTCAAACTATTTTAGAATGACTAAAAAATGGCTGTTACCATGGATTTGAAAGGTTTTAACTAGCATAGCACAAGCTTTCTTGGTGTGGAAAACACTGAAGTTTCATATTATAAAAGTAATCCTAAATTACTTTTGTTTTTAAATAACAAACAGCCTTCTTCCAAGTTAGTTCCCCTACTAATAAAGCTTATTCAAAATTAATGGCCCTACTTGTATAAATATTTTTATTACATTTAGAGGAAAAGTTCCCCTCCCAAGGATACTCTCCACACTGAGCCAACGACTAAAAGCTCGGAATAATTTCTACCTACAAATACAATTTAAATGTCCATAAGTTTTTTTCAGTAAGCTCACTTTGATGCATTTTAATGCTACACTCAGTTTTTTTCATCCACTATAGATTAAGCTAAAACTCTATAAAGAAACCAAGAAAAATCTGTATTTCCATAACTGCACTTACAATATATGAAGCCAAAATGTAGTTTAAACACATTTTTAAAAACCAAATATATATAAAGTATCTTTAAGCGTTTATGCAATCCTGGTCAATGTTCTTATCTAAATCATTTTCAACGGAGGATATTTATACATTCCAAATCAAAAGTCGCACATCGTTGGTGAATACTTCTTGGGTCTATTTTCATTTCAACTACCCTGTCTTAGAAGGACGAAACAACTTTTAGCTGGAAAAAATGTGTATTAGTCTCTTCTAAAAATCCTTGTAGGATATCAACATTATTGCCGCTAAGATGTTAAATTACTGTTCTGCCTTGGCCGCTTAAAAACAACCATGAACGACAGATAAACTTCAAACCCCTCCGTTTTCTCCACAGCGCATTTATTTTAAATGCTTAAGAGTGTTTTGAAAATACATTCAAAGTAACTTGTATTTGAATAACTTAGGTGGAGACAGCCAACTTTAAAAGGTTAGTGAAATTTCCGTAGCGCTCAAAATGGCTGAGGCGCTCAGCCTGGAGCCACTAGGGGCGAAGCGGAAAGTGCGTCAAGTGCCCAAGGAGAAGAACCACGCCACGCTGGCGTCCGTTACAGCGACTTTTCCAGAAAAACAGCTTCCCTACACGTTATCCGATGAGAACACGGGTCTCGGTTTCGCCCAAACGAGTAACCTGCGCCGGCATCCTCCCTAATTTAAGCTCTGCTCTCTGCTCAGGGGCGGAGTCAGGGATCCCCGAGGGGAGCCAAGCCCCCAACTCTGCTCAGAAGGCGAGGTCAGGGATTCCAAGGCACCCCACCCGCGAAGGGTCGGACCCAGGAACTCTGCGAGAGGCAGGGTCGGAGATCCCGGGGACCTTTTCCTAGCAGAGCGAACCCGACAACTCTGCTATGAAAACGGAATGAGACTGGGGATCTCCATCTTGGGGACCTTCGAAGGGGCGAACCCTGCAAGTCTCTGCTGGGGGACCGGGTCAGGGATCCCAACGCCTCCGGAGCCGAGCAAACACCGCCCTTCTCTGCTCCGCGGGCGGGATCGGGGACCCTGGCGTGGGCGCGTTGCTGGGCTCCCCAAGCCCGAGTGCACCGCAGTGGTCCGCTAGCGCCGCGGCTCCCTTCCGAACCCGGGTGCCGAGTGGCGCCGGCCAGGCCGGAGGAACTTACTCAAAAAGTTCGGGGCTGAACCCCGACTCCTAAGCTCCCGCACTCACCTGCGCGGCCATCACGCGCTGTCTCTCGGCGATCAGGTTGCACTTCTTGCACTGGCAGTCCCGCCACATGCAGAAGCGCTTGTGGCCCTTGAGCGGCGACGCGTAGCCGTGGTTCCTGCATCGCGCGCACTTGGGCAGCCTCGGGGATTTCTTGCTCGCAGTGCCCATGCCCGACGCCGCCGAGCTCGAGCTGCCGCCGCCGCTTCCCCCCGCGGCCGTGGTTCCCAGCGACGCCCCGGCTGCTTTGCCGAAGCCCCCGGCCTTGCCCTGCGGCGGTGCCCCGGGGGCGTGCGGGGCCTCTGACGGTGCCGAGGGCTTGCTGAATGCGTCGTCGTTGGGCATGGTGCCCCAAAGAGAAGCACAGGGACTCTAGCCGCCTCTGGGGTCTGGATAACTACTGCAAGGGAAAAAGCCCCGCAGACGGCGAGACTCCAGAGGAGAAGGCTCAGAGAGCTTGTGCACTGCAGCCGGAGGTGCAGCCCGAAAGACGAGGTCGGGACACGGAACGCCCAGAGTAGTGGGGGGTTGTGCACTTTTTTTCTTTGGCGCGCGCGCTGCGCGGAACTTTTGGATACTTTTCAGAACATTCCCGGACTGCCTGGGCGGGAGCCGACGCGAGGGAGCGCGGCCACACCCACCGCCCCCCAACTCTAGCACGAGGGCTCCCGCCGCTTGTAAGCTTGCACCAGCTGCAAACACCGAGGGCATTGCTGCAGGGCTGCTGCACGGAGGAAGTTGGGCGCTCCAGGTCAAGAACATCGTTGTGCGTCGTCGTGCATGTTGTTTGGAGGAGGTGTAGACCACCCACCCTGTGGGATCCTCTAGCTCCCTTCCCCCCAACGACGGCATTCTGCAAGTTTGGTAGGGCAGACCGACGGTGGCAGAAACCAACTCAGAACGTAGTTTCTTTCTCCGTTAGGATAATTAAGCATGAGGTTGAAAGCCTGAGAAAAAAGTCTGCATTTATATCCGCAAATAAGACCCTCAGAGTGTGGGGTTCAAGCGCACCCAAAATTGGGACTTATGTTCTCTGGTTACCCCTTCCTGCACTTGTGTTCATTTGTTCACAAGGTTTCTACCTGAAGGCTCCAGATAACTTTCAAACCTATAGTTCCAGCCCTTGTTGCTTCTCTCACTTTAGGTGCATATAGCTTCTTGCTTTTGACGCAGCTTCACTTAGGATCTACAGTGAAGCTGCGTTAAAAACAAAACAAAACAAAACAAAAATTGGGAGTTCCCTGATGTAGTGGCTTAAGGCTTCGGCGCTGGCACTGTCGGTGCTGCAGCCTGGGTTCGATTCCCAGTCAGGGAGCTACCCACATACCAAAAGCAAAAAAAAAAACAAAAAAAAACACAACAAAAATCTCTGGGGACAGGGGGAGGGGGGGAATAAACAAATGTAGGCATTTATCAATATTTATCCCAGGCTTAGGATCGGTATATAGATAGATAGACAGATAGATAGATATAGATATAGATATAGATATATTCCCCAAACCCCTCAGTCATCTTAATAGCTTCCCCCATTTCCGCCCGTTTGTCTCCTCTCTCTGCACTTGCATGGCAAATCCATCCCTAAGGCCAGCTGATGGTTTCTTCCTACACACCAATGTGTAAGGCCAGCCCTTCTCATGTCTGAATTTCTGCAGTAGCTTCCCTCTGGTCTCTTTGTCTTCCTGTATATTCCGGGCACACAGCAGCTGGCCTCTGCAGTAACTTGGTATTGTTTTCTATGTAAAAAGCAAAAGTTAAAGACTCCAGATTGTGGCTTAAAAACTTCAGTTGATCCCCTTCTGCGTTTCTCAGCCTCATAGAGTTATCTAATAGCTTGAAGGAGCTTTTTGTTGGCCCTTGACATACCTCTCCCTCACTGCACTTCCCTAACTTTGCAATGGCATTGTCCAGTCAGGGGGCTGTCCTTACGTCTCTCCCCTACCAAGCTCTTTGCTGTCCCCAACTGTTAGTACTTAGGTTCCAAATGCTGGGCCCCAACCCTGGGTCTCCAAAGAACTGTGGTTGCCCCACTTGGCTTGTCATCCAAATGGTTGTCCCATGACCTTCTCTTTCAGCAGATTAGCATTTTCAGCACTGAGCTTTGACTGAAATCCTCTAACCTGCTTTTCCCACCCCTATCCTGAAGCTCCTCTTGCAGGCTCTTTCTTTCCCTGGATTTTCTCCATTAGTATTCTCCGTCTGAAAATTAGTTCCTAAAGAAGCTTCTAGCTTTATACAATACCTCATATCCTACCCATCAAGACAGTGAAGTCCCACTCCTGACAGAAGCCAGGGTGCAACCATTCATCACATTCTAGAACCTGTTAAATGATAACCACTATTTTGTTCAGGAATATCCCTAAATCTTCCATTAAAACACACATGCCAACTGTTTTCTACTATTTTCTCCTCTTTTTCCATATTTACATTTTAACATTACCATATACCCAACAATTTCACTCCCAGACAAATGAAAACATTATGTCCATATAAAGACTTGTAGATGAATAGCCATAGCAGCATTATTCATTTAAACAATGCAGATGTTCATCAACAATGCAAATTCATTTTGTTGAATTAATAAACAAATGTGGTATACACATACAATGTAGTGATTTGGGCTATAGCAATGATGAACCTTGAAAATATTATGCTAAGTAAAAGAAGCCGATTAAAACACCACATATTGTATGTTCCCATTTATATGAGATGTCCAGAACAGGCAAATTAGTACACACAGAAAATAGATCTAAAATTAAATTGTGATAATGGTTGAAAAACTCTACATTTACTAAAATTATTTTGTATGATTAAAACAAGAGAATCTTATGTATATAAATTATACCTCCATGAAGCTGTTTAAAATCTTGAATTAATGACAAAAAAAAAAAAAAAAAACAAACCATGAGGTTTTTTCTGAAATAGGAACTAATACCTGCTTGAGTAGAATAAGTCTCCCTGGGCTATAGGATCATGGGTGATATTCTCCTTATACTTTGATTTTTGTTTTTGTGTTTTTTTAGAGCAGGCCCACCCCCTCCGTCTCTTTCCTCACTGGGCTGACAACTGGATTTGGCCTAGTCTGCACAGCCTCAGCCCCATGGTTTACCCTAACTTGCAAGCATTCTTAGCATTAGATTTAGAACTCAAGCTCATTTCATGATAAATTATGACCTATTTTGCTTTCCAGTTACCATAGCTCTGTGTTGCTTATAATCTGTTTATTATCCAATTTTAAAAAACATTTAGCAGGCATTACTTTCACCATCAGAATAAAAATAATAACATTAGTTTATTGTTGAGGCAGTATAGCATCATAATTAAATGTCTAGCTTTGAATCCTAGCTGTGTGACCTTAAGCAAGTTTCTTAACCTCTCTGTGATTCAGTTGGTACATCTGTAAAATAGGGTAATTAATAAATACCTACCTCAAGGATTGTTAAGAAGACTAAATTATTTAATACTCTGAAGACCTTAGAAAAGTATCTGGAACAGTGGTATGTTTTTGTTATTATAATTATTATTTTTGTATTAGAAAAAAAAGTGTTAAGTTTAAGGTTATATATACATATAACCTTATATGTGTTGGAATAACTTGGGGGGAGCTATATTAGAAAGCACCAATGATAAATTTCATCTACTTTTCATTTTGTCCATGGAAAGTAGTTTTTGTCCCAGGTCATAGTGCAACAGGTCACAGGAAAAAATTTCTGTCTTACTTCTGACCATGCATATGCAATGAAGCAAGATACTACATGAGTCAGAATATTCAGCTCAGGTGTTACGTGTGGGTCCATGAGTCAGCTGGCCTAAACTAATGACTGAGTATACAACCGTGTGTGCTCAATGCCCCAGTGACTGGTGTGGGCAGGAATCTAGGGAGAAGTGAGACTTGTAGGACCTGGAGCATTTCATGCAGGAGGACTTTGTGTGAGAGGGAAAGCTGAGCTATGTCCTGTGTAGCACAGGATTTGAGTAGGCACAACAGAGAAAATAAGACATTCTAGGTCGTGGGAACAAAGGATTGAAGGCTGGGCCTCGGGAGTGAGCCTAGGAGAGAGGACACAGACATGCCAGTCTGGAACAGAGGAGTCAAGCTGGAGCCCAGCAGGAGATAAGGTTGGGAAGATAGCATGGCACCTTGCCTGCCAGGCTTCTATCCTATAGGCAAATGGAAAATGATGGAGGCTTTTGTCCTTGAGGTGTTTGAGGAATGAAAGTGTCAGTTCTGCCAATTACTCTGTCATTTGAACAAGCCACTTAACTAACGTCTCATCTCGAGGCTTTGGTCCTTAGGAGATGACAATATCATAAGAATCGGAGATATTTGTAAAATACCCAGAATTCTGCCTTCCACTCTCTTGCTGATTTCTCAGTTTGTTTAAAAAAATAAATAAATAAATAAGACAAACAGATTAGCATTGCTCATACTACTAGGATAAATAACAATATATGTATGCCTGTATTCTACCATCGACTGTTTATATAAGGTAGAAATTTGAGAATAGTAAAATCACTATTTCGTGACTGATTCAAAGTTTAAACATTGAAACCTTTAGTAGACATAAATATTGGCTATTAAATACTTATCATTTTTCTTCTTCCAAAGAAGGCCTCATCAGTTTTCCACTTTATCAAAGAATGGAAGGACACTACACTTAGTTTTAGAGATACATTACAAAAACAAAAATTCATCTAATTCCAAAAGGAAAAATGATGAGCTGAGAAGAAAAACAGCGAGGATGACTATGGTATTTGATGCCAAGAATTAATCTAACTGTATTTACTGTAATTATAAACACAAATTTTTAAAAATCACCTGTAGCTATAAAAATGACAAAATTAATGATATTAACTCATACATTTCTATAATATTATTCACAAATACTGCTTGAGTTGATTAAACAATTGTTGTCAGAGTTGGCTACTGAAACTTGAAGGGTCAAAAGCACTTTAACCAATTTGACTTCAGGAATACTATAAATCTCACCATAGAAAACACCGTAACAGCCATTCACGAGACGTCTCCACTTAGTGCAGGATTCGTTGCCAATTGAAAGACGATAGTATGCACCAAGTTTAGAAAGGAAAATCCGAGGACTGGCTTGGAGCGGGGGCTTCCTAGAAGGGGTAAGCTTTCAGAAAAGTAGTATGTGTCTTAGTAGTATGTGTCATGATGGGTGGTAACTGATACAAACAATGAAATCTTCCAAGAGGGGCCTGGACTGTCTCATGATCCGGCCATACGTGCACCCTTCACTCTGTGCCTGAGATTTTCATCCCCGCGGCGCCCGTTTCCTCCTCCATCGTCACTCCCTGCTGCCTTACACTGTCCTTAGGGGCAGTTTTAACCTGTTAATGCACCAATTTATTTTGTATTTTCAGTAAAAAAACTAATCACATTTTTTTCATAAAAGTTTACTAATTGTGCATAATTAAGAAAAAAAATATTTTTCAGTGACCTAGTGTTTTTTACCTGGGATGTCAGAACTTTAAAAATGAATTCTTTAAAATAATCAGTAGTGCAGGTAGGTATTTATTTTAGTTTCCCTGGAAGACAAATTATGTTCAACATGAATATATATTAACACATATATTATACAAAAAAAGTAAAAATTCAATTTTGTGTCGTATATCTCGAAAAATGACACGATGCATCATCCTACATTGCCAGGTCTATGATAAAATCTTCTCTCGTTTCTTTTTTTCTTCCCTCTCTCACCTCTTTTGTTGCAACCAACAGTGCGGTACCTACGGGGTCAGCTTTCTTTTCAGCGAGTCGTATGTATTCTGGAAGATGTCACAATGGTCCAGGTTATGAACGAGGTAGGCCAACTATTTTGTGCTTGTATGATATTTTTCAATCAGCTTCATGATTAGGGTTTTGCAGAATTCCAAATTCATTTTTTGTCTTCCATTTTTCTTATACAGAACAAATGCAGTCCATATGGAAATATCCAAAATATGAAAAAAAAATCTTTTTGTAATATTTTTCCCCTCTTTCTTGTTGTTGGATAGTCATAGAGGTGTTGAGCCAGCAGATCAACACCTCCCATTGTGTCATAGTCTATAACAACTTTAGGCTTTGTTATTATATTTCCGTCTCTGTCTCTTTTCTTGTTGGGTGCATTTCTGTGTTGTGTAACAGTAGAAAGAAGGCAAATGACTTTCTTCTCTTTCCATTTCATGAGCATAACTTTGTCTCTTTCGTATGCAATACTTTCACCTTCAGCTTTTTTCTTTGAATCTCCATAGGAGCTTCTTAGCGATTTACTCACAGTCCCACATAAATCTATTTTTTGTTTCATAAGAATGTCTGCTAAACATCAATAATATATTTATTCACCCTTACTATAGAGCACATGAACAGACCCCAAATACCACGTGGGAGAATGATAAAGAAACAGTGGGAAATGACTGTAAAATAATGGTAAATTTATTTTAGAAATTTAATACTATTTGTGACATCTATTTTGTAGTAGAAAATCTATTTATATATAGGTATCTACTATCTACTGTCTACTATCTATTATGAGCGGGTAAAGTTTTATCCAGTAAATACACCACCGCCCGCGTTAGACTCCACCACGTGCAAAATTGCCGGGAAGGAGGGCTCCTGTTAGACAAAGGCATGTACATTAAGTGGGGCCAGTACCTTACGCTCAGGAGGACTACAAAGCTCTTCCTTTGCTTCCAGGAACTTTACTGGGACAAGGCTGGAGTATTTTTATTTGTGATTATTCACATGAGTACACCAATAAAAGATGGGGGTAAACAACGAGGAAATAATCACAGAATAACATGAATCTACACACTCTGCCTTGCAAAGTGTAATTTCCTGGTTTTCTTCCTGGGCACCCCACAGAGAAGGGGGCTTTGGCTGGGAGAGCCCTCAGCTAGGTCTGCCCCCACAAAGCAAACACTACCTTTAGGCAGTGCCCCCTGCCAGCCAGGTTCACGCCACCTGACAAGCACTAGTGGAGGTCCTGGGAGGGGCAGGAGGCTTCTCCCTGCCCTCTTTCAGGCCTGGAAGACCAGGCCTGGAAGACCCACCCACCTCCTATGCCAGTGGTTCTCAACCTTCCTAATGTCACAACCCTTTAATACAGTTCCTCATGGTGTGGTGACCCCCATAAAATTATTTTCGTTGCTACTTCATAACTGTAATTTTGCTACTGTTATGAATCGTAATGTAAATATCTGATATATGTTTTCCGATGGTCTTAGGCGACCCCTGTGAAAGGGTTGTTCGACCCCCAAAGGGGTCGCTACCCACAGGTTGAGAACCGCTGTCTTACGCAGTAATTGATGGGTTATGTCTGTGCCTGCCAGCCCTGTGGTAAGCTCAAAGGTATCTCTACCTGAGAATATGCATAATTAACTCTTATGAGAGGGCAGACCCCTGCACAGCAGCGTTGGGAGTGGTGAGGGTAGAGGGTGGGGTTGGTATTCCTACACTGAGAGAGTACTTAGAAGTAGTGGTATCAGATAAAATACATAAATACTGCCTGGGACATACTTATCCTAAAAAAGATTATTCCTTATTAATGAAATTCAAATTTCACTGGGTGTTCTGTACTTTTACTTGCTAAAAGTGGTGACTCTACTTCTAAAGGGCTTTGGAAACCCATTTCCCTAAGGCCTCTTAGAAATAGAAAAAAGGGCCTTTGGACCAGGGGTCAAGCCCTGGAGGGCAAAGCTATCTAACCATATGTTTTTGTATGGCCTGTAAGCTAAGAATGGCTTTTACATTTTTAAATAGAAGAAAATCGAAAGTAGAATTTTTGTGACAAAATTTTATGAAATTAAAATCTTGGTGTTAATAAATAAAGTAAAAAAGTAGTTTTATTGGAACACAACTACACCTCTTCTTTTATGTACTGTTTGTATCTGCTTTGGAGCTACAAGGCAAAGTTCAAAAGCTGCAACAGAGGCTGTATGGCCCACAGAGCCTAAAATGTTGATTACTTGTTTTTTTACCTTAAAAGTGTGAAGACCCCTACTGTACACTCCCCACCCTTTTTTTAGGCTCCAAGTATGATTTTTTTTTTTTTTTTAAACAAAGGTATTTCAAAATGAGCTAATGAATTTGGAGCTACGCCCAAAGGCTTGGTCTAAAAATGGTGGTCCTGTCTTTGACTTCCTCCCTCCCTCCCTCCAGGCCCTGCTGGCTGGTGGGTTGAAGCATGTACTTGACACACATGCTCTCTTGGCAGAGTTTGTGATTGCCAGGGGAGATGGTCATGTAAATAAAATTTTCTGCTGGAAGTGTATTAAGCCCGGGGAAAAGAGGAGAGTTACGAGGAGGCAGGAAGGGAAGACAAAAAAAGAGCATCTATTTCAGCCAAGCATGAGCATAAAGGTACAGATGCATGCGCCTGTATGAGATATATTCCAGAAATGAAGAAAAGTTTGCCTGAACCTGAGGGGCAGGGGATGGCAGATGGGGAAGGAAGGGCTAAAGATAATAGCAATGTTAACAAAATTCACATATGTGCCTAACACTGTTATAAGTGTTTCCTATATCACTTCATTTAATTCTCACAATACCCTATCATCATCCTAACTTTAGAGATGAGGAATCTGCAGTACACAGAGGTCAAGTAACATTCCCAATCTGAAAAAAAGAAAAAAAAAAAAGGAGAGCAGCAATAGGTGGACCCAGGCTCACATTCTTAACCTCATTCTAGAAAAGTCAGGCTGCTCATCTCTCACGGCTCAGTGACAGTGGGAGCAAGGGAGTAATGTGAATGGAGAGGCAGGATATTTTTTGGGTTCCAGGACTATCTCAGACAACTGTGTAAATAGTGATAGCAACTTAATTACGGTGATCTACATTGAGCACTCCCAGAGCAACAGCAAACAAAACAAAGGGGCAGGTAATTAACTGTGATGAACAATGTAAATGCTGTAGAAAATCAGGGAGGAAAGGAGATGAAGATTCCTGCTCATAAAAGAGTTGTGACTGGTGTCAGGAGGAGCTGGCCTTTCAGCCTATCGTTTGGACCCTCAGAAACAAGCAGGTGAGAGTCTACAAGACTCTTCACCATCCTGTTTGATCCTATTCACAGCTGTGTTCCCAGCACCTGTTAGACTCTAGCAGCTCATTAATATTTACTGACTGAATGAGTAGATTTTAAAATATACATGTATTTTTGAATCGGTAATACAGTCATGTTTTTCAAAAGTTAAAAGTTTCAAATGAAGTATGAAGTTTCTTCCCACCACTGTCTCTAGTCACCCAGTTGTAACCAGGTTTTAAATTTTTTGAGATTTCTTGCAATTATTGTATGCCTTCCCAAGCAAATACATGTGTGTATGTGTTCTCCATCCCACACCTACTTCTTTTTTTATTAATTATTACATTTATTGAGGTGACATTGGTCAGCAAAAATTATACAGTTTTCAGATGTACAGTTCTACACACTTCTTTATACAAATGGTTGCAAAGTATACACCCTTAGGCTTTTGTTCACTGTGTATATCTTGAGAGTATTCCCTGATGGTCTGTTTTAAAGCTGCATCACTGCATCTATGCTCCACACTTGATCCAGTCTCCTACACTGGACATAAAAATCTTTCTCTCCGAGACTTTGCACTGCAGTAGAGGAATGTGCGGGTGTTAAGTGAGGAAACTGGGCTGAGAAAGTAAAATGGCTTAAAAACACAGTGATCACCACTTTGTAGACTGGTCAGAAGTCACCTGTCACCATGAAGGGGAAAAACCCATCCTCAGAATCTGACAGCTCCAGAGGTGGCCTGGTCAAGTGAAAGACAATAGGCTTTGTGCCAAATCTGAATTCCTATCCTTGTTCTGCTCCTTAAGACCTGCATTCTCTTGGAAAAGCTGCTGAATTCCTCTTCAGTTTTCCCATCTGAATTGCAGATAGTGATGCTCCCAGGCTCTGAAGACTAAATGAAATGAGGTAATGAATAGAAATAGCCTGCCCAGGTGTGTGGTACACAGGAGGCACTCGGTTCTCACCTGCATTTCCTTGTGCTCCTGTGCTGTGACCCTCAGAATTCTTTCCCATTCTTCCCTCTGCCCCTTTATTCCACCTGCTGTGACAAGAACCATGTAATTATCTGGAGGGCTACAACATTGAAGAACCTTGAAAAGATGATGCTAAGTGAAAAAAATCAGTCACAAAGGACCATATGTTGTACGATTCCATTTATTTAAAATGAGCAGAAAAGGCAAATTCATAGGTTGAGGGTTTCCTAGGGCTGGTGTACTGGGGACAAATGAGGAGTGACTATTAATGGATACAGGCACTCTTTCTGGGGCAATGAAAATGTTTTAAAATTAATGTTGCTGCACAACTCTCACAATATCAAAAACCGTTGAAGTACATACTTTAAATGGGCAAATTTTATGACTTGTGAATTAATCCTCAGTAAAGAAAGTTGTAATTTTAAAAATACCCTGGCAAGAGGGCGAGGCAAAGGAGGAAGAGGGGATAGAAGGACCCATGAGCAGCAGACAGAAAGGGCTGCATTCCGGGTGCAGGTCCAGTACAGCAATGGGCACCCAATGGCCTAAACTTTAATCCTGGCTCAGCCTCCAACTGGCTGGGTCACCTCTCTGTGCTACCCCATTAAAAAACAAAAGAAAAGAAAAGAAAAATAAGGCCATGGAACTTGATAACCTAGGGTCTCTTTCTCATCTAAAAGTTTACAATTTGCCTCTTGCCTTGGCTGGGGGAGGAGAGGTGAGGGGAAGCCAGAGATAGAAGGAGAGCAGAGATACTGGCTGGGCTGCTCCCCTCCTCTCTGTCTTGCTCTGCACCCTGCCCTCCCCTTGAACCCTAGGCCTTTGTTCAGCTCCCCCCAAGCAGGGAAGTCCATTCTTGCAGAGGAGAGTGTGAGGGCTGGGTCAGGTCAGGGTCATGAGGAGGCCCGGACAGGAGCCACAGTCGCAGATATTATTCCACTTTCTAGTAAGATTATAGATCTTAGGGAGGAAGCAGCTTGGGGAAAAGAATGTAGATTCAAGGTGAATTCTCCAGGCAGAGAGGTGGTTTTCCATCTACTTATGAGGATATCTTTGCCATCATTAAGTTTCATTAGCATCCATTAATATATAATAGTGAGCTGCACTCAATTAAGTATGCACATTGTAATTTTTATTGTAGCAAAATATGCATAAAATGTACCATTTTAACTATTTTAAATATAGAGTTCTGTGGCATTAAGTACATTCACATTGTTGTGCAAGCATCACCATCATCCATATATATTTTGTATTGTGTAAATTGAACTACAACAAGCATAAAGTGCAAGAATCCTAAGTGTTCCCCTCCATGAATTTTTACATTTGCATGCGCCCATATAATTGCCATCTAGAGATCAAAATACCATTTATAGCACTCCAGGGGACTCCCTCTTGCCCCTTCCCATCAGTTATATTTTAAGTTTATTTTTGCTAAATTTAACTCTGCTTAAAAAACAAACAAACAAACAACAAACAAAAACAAAACAAGAACAAACAGCCTTCTCTGCAAGCTCCCTAGGTGGTTTTGCAAGTTGCAGAGTCAGTATCTCAATGTTGCATTTCACTTCCCTGTCCTAGTGTGCTTGGGCAGGAAGGCACTGTGCTAGCACCATGAACACGGCGCTCTACTCCGGTCTGCTCCCCCACAGCTGGATCCCCTTGTCCCACGCCCCAGGGCCAGTTCATGGACTGAAAACCTCTCATTGGAACGTGCTCTGAGTTCTCACTGCAGATGGGACAAAGGTGACAACCTCTCTGCTAAACAAAATGCACATAGTTTAATGAATAAGGCATCCAAACCTGTTGCTCATCAATGATATAAAAATTCAGCTGATTCTGCAGCTGGATTAAAAATGACATAGCCTCGCCCACTTTCTCATTTTGTAGCAGAAGCTGAATGCTAAACAAGGTTAGCATTAGTAGATTACCTTTTAAAATTGAAAATAAATTTTTATTGTGCTATATAACTGACATACAACATTATATTAGTTTTAAGTATACAACACAATGATTTGATATATATATACTCCAGTGGTTCCCAACCTTTTCCCACTTGGGTACCCCTTTTAAACCCATTTCTATAAATTGTACCCCTTGTTTTTAAAACAGCTGTTTGTAAATACTGACATTTCTGTTCAGTGCCTATCTTAATGTAAAATAGTGGAAATGAGATAATAAGTTAGGAAAGAAAAATTAGTACACTAAAAGTACAAACCATAGATTTAATTTTACAATATTTATAGCAGTTAAATATTGATAATGATGATCAAATATTTAACAAACTTTTAATGAATTATTAATAATATTTATTTGTGTTATCTGAAAATCTGTAATAACTGTTATGCAGATCAGTAGCTGATTGAAAGATTGTTAATGAGAACATTGAGCTTGCGTTGATGTACCTAGTTTTTTGAAATCAGGCTCAAAAGATACAAGATACAGTCTTAAATCTGGACTTTCATTAAGCTTGTTGTGGTACCTATTTTTTATGAAGGTGTAAGAAGAAAAAACTCTCTCCACTAGTTCAGTGTTAGTAAATGGATAAATCGGCAACATCTACTCTCATCAACCTGGATGGAAAAGAATTTACTTTTTTAATCTATTTACTACTACAGCTTCAACATCGTCAGACATTTCCTAAATTTATCAAGACATTGTATTGTTTGTGAAAGGGATAGTATTGATTTGGCAGCATGTTCTTCCCCAAACATACCAAAAAAATGGTATCCTTAATACAAAGAGAAATTAAATCTTCAGCTGTGGTGTGGTTTTTGCCACTTTTAGCTTTGCGACAAGCAATACAGTATGAAGCCTCAACTGCATTCTCGTCTTTCTTTCCCGACATCACATATGAAGTAAGAGTTGGATGCTTTTCTAAGTGCCGAAAATAATATATTTCTTTGTTTTTATAGGCTGTTTAGTTTCTAAATGTCCTATGAGTAGAGAGCGTTTCATGCAGCAGTTGGATAGTGTTTTCCCACACAGAACACACAAAGGCTCAGGACAGTCATCATCCCCTACAAATGAACACCCGTACTGAACAGACGCTCCGGAGTGTTTCCTTTCCTTCTGCGTAGTGTCTGAGGCTCGCTCCTTCTTACTGTCTCCCAGTGTGGGTGTACCGTAGCTGCGGTCACGTGTTAAGAAGTACTTGGCCATAGCTTATAATCCACATCAAGTTTTAATTTTTTAAGCATTCCTGTTTTCAACCACTGATGCATAACTGGCACACTTAAAAATCACTGACAATAATAACTGAAACTATGTTAAACATTAAATTAAAAAACTATTTGAAAAGAATCACTATTAAAGACAATGCGCTTACTTTTACTTAGTCAATAACTAAATTGATTAAACAGTCTGGCTATGGATGTATTTATATATTTAGCAAAGTTCTAGAAACCTTGCAAATGAATTGTTCTGCAAGTGTGTAATGACTGGTAGAAGAGCAGTTTGGTAGAAGGGTTCATAGCCACACCCTCACCTATCATCATTAGCTAATGGGATCTAATTTTGAAGTGTCTCCATTAATGGTGATTCAAACCTAATGTTTATTGTTCTATAACTAACATTTTGCATTTTTTCACTTTACTTGTTTCTTTGTCATTACTGATTATCTTTATGTGCCCCTGAATCCCTTGGAGTACACATACCACCACTAAGAACAGATGATATGCTCATGTATTTTTAAATGATCACCACAATAGGTCTAGTTAACATCCATCACCACATATACTTACACTTCTTAGTTCTGGTGACGAGAACTTTTAAGATGTACTCTCTAAACAACTTGCAAATATATTATACAGTGTTGTTAGCTATAATCCATGCCGTATGTTAATTATATCCCCAGTTTATTAATTTTACAGTTGAAAGTTTGTACCTTTTGACCACCTTCACCCATTTTCTTTTTTTAAGCATTTAAATCTGGACTGGTTGCATGAGGAGGGAGAAGCAAAGGAGTTAGAATATAATTCATCAGACTAAGAAAGAAGCCAATAGGAAACCAAGAAAACCAAATAATAAAGGAAACTTGAAAAAAAATTGGAGAAGAATTATATCAATCCCAGAGAGAGGGAGTGAGTACACAGTTCTGTCCATGAAATCCAGAAGAAGATAAAAACAAACCAACAAAAACCCTGCTGATCTTCAACATTTTCACCTGCAAATTTGGCTCCCTGCATTTTTTCTCCTTCACTTAAAACCCTGTGAAAACCCACGTTTTTTTGTTGTTTTGTTTTTTATTGTTAAACTTATTGGGGTGATATTAGTTAGCAAAATTTACATAGGTTCCAGGTGTATAATTCCAGTGTACTGTCTGTGTGCTGCATTATGTGTTCACCACACAGAGCGAGTTTTCTTTTCATCACCATGTACTTGACTCCCCCTCCATCCTCTTCTACTTCCTTCCCCCGGCCCTCCGGTAACCACTAAACTACTGATCGTGTCCATGAGTTTTATTCACCACTGTTTCTCCTGAGCTCAGCACAAGTCCCTGGTACAGGGCAAACCATCAAGGACAGAAAGCAAGGGATAGACAAATCAGTTGGAAAGGCTCATTTTTAATTCAAGAAAATGGCCAAGGCAGGGAGAGTGGGAGGCAGAGAGGAAGGGCAGCCAAGGAGACACTCGCCTTCTTAGAGTGATATGCACTAAGTGCTGTCGCTGCCAGGGTCGGTAGGTACATGGGAAAAGAGGGAAATGAACCTTAAGGGAATTATTTGTTTTTAGTCAAGGGAACACAACAATAAAAAAGTTTAACTGTGTGGTAATGGTAATCATTTTGTAATATACTTGTTGTGGTAATCATTTTGTAATATACAAATATTGAGTCATATGTTTTATACCTGAAACTGTAATATAATATCATGTAATATGCTAATTATATATTAATTTTAAAAAATCAAGGGAACTAAACAATTAGAAGGAATGGGGAAGAATTGCCTAGAGAATATGAGGAAAAACCCTTTAAATCAACACTAGTGGGTGCGAAATGTATCTCATTGTGATTTTAATTTGCATTTCCCCAATAACTAATCATGTTGAGCATCTTTTTATGTGTTTATTAGTTATGCCTTCACTATCTTTGGTGAAATATCTATTCAACTAATTTGCTCATTTTTTATTATTGAGTTTTAAGAGTTCTTATTCTGAGGACAAGTTGTTTATTAAACCCATGTTACGCAAATATTTTCATCCAGGCTATGACTTGTCTTCATTTTTTTTTTTTTTTTAGTTTTGGTAGAATTCTGGTGTTTTTATTTTTTTTGCATTTTTGTATGTGGGTAGCTCCCTGACTGGGAACATTTTTTAAATAGTGTCTTTGGAAGCATAAAAGTTTTGAATGTTGATCAAGTATAATTTATCAATTTTTTTTTCTGTTATAGATAGTGCTTTTAGGGTATTATAGCTAAGAACTCTGTCTAGCCTGAGGGAAGACCTGGTTCATACAATTGGAGAAGAGAGGATAAGTTGCTTGCTATAGGAGGTGTCATTTCTATGTATTTATATGATTTTAGAACAATCTTTTGGAATGTTTTCTGAAATAAGTATTTGAAGACATATTTGATAAGAAATCATTTAGATTTGGTAATCAGTTAAAATACTCTCCTAGTGCAAGTACAAGCTTCCTAATTCTTAGCTACTTACTGGGTGCTAACAATAGGATCAACAAGTTTTAAATGATTTGTAGGGGCATAGAAAAGGTCTTTCCTGTACAAAAGTTTTCTTCACTAGCTGTTTATAGTACCTGAAATTTTTGCCTTTGAGAGTCATATGTTTTGAGTTGAAGCAATTGTGCAAAGTGCTTGGAGAAATTGATCTTAGCATGACATTTCACTGAATATGTACCTTGTCTTTCCAAGATGGCTGAAATCATGTTTCATTTTTGCATGTGTTGAAATTTGGGCCTCTGGCTCATGGTTTGTGGGGTTTTACCTGTGGAAGAGACAACCTTAGTTGATGGTATGTTCTTGCTTTTGCTAGACGTCCACAATGGCATTAACAGCTCAGAAACACTTCTTGGTATTAATATCTTAATATGGGGCTTGCCACCCGTCACAGCTAGTATAAATTACAGCACCAAAACACTGTGAGGACAGGTTTGTGGTTATAAATTCTCATGAAAGATCCTTCCTCACACCCTATCCCTACATCCAAAATCAAGGCCCAGGCAGAGAGGCTTCTTTGTCATCTTGGCCAAGGGGTATGATTTTCTAGTCCACACGTCATCCAGGAGAGTATCCTTTCAAAAGCTCCAGCTTTCTGTTGAGGTGATAATTCCAACTCACTTTTCAGGGACAGCCCAAAGCCTTGTGTCCTAGCCCTGTGAGGGTCTTAAAAGCTGAGTCCCTGGGTCACTAAAATAGTTGCAGCCCACACCAGGGTACCAAAAGAACCCCTTTTCTTAACCTTCAGTTTTTTAGCTTCTTCTTTGTTTTTTTACCTCTGGGGAATGTTCATACTATCCAAAGCAACCTAAAGATTCAGAGCAGTTCATACCACAACGCCAATGGCATTTTTCACAAAACTGGAACAAAGAATCCTAAGGTCTATATGGAACCACAAAAGACCCTGATAGTCACAATGGTCTTGAGAAAGAAGAACAAAGTTGGCGGTATCATACTACCTGACATAGAGCCATACTACAAAGCTAGTAATCAGAACAGCATGGCACTGGCATAAAAACAGATATATAGATGAATGGAACGGAATAGAAAGCCCTGAAATAAACCCAGGCCTATGTGATCATTTAATCTATGACAAAAGAGGCAAGAATATACAATGGAGTAAAGACAGTCTATGCAATAAATGGTGGAAAACTAGGCAGATACATGTAAAAAAACGAAAGTGGACTATTTTCTTACTTCCTTATTATCTTGTCAACTATGAATTTATAGGATATTTAAAATATTTTATCCAGAATTCACAAGTCTTTTGTCATGAGAAGTTGTTCAAAGTATCTATCCTGCCATTCTTTTTAGGAAATGGAAGTCAGTTAAGAACCATGTTTTTATCAGCCTTTGCATTTTCCTTAATACTCAACACAATATTATACAGAGGCTAGGTGCCTAATCCTAAGTAAGGTTGTATGACTGTCTGTCCTATTCCCAAGGGAAAACAAATTATCACATGAAAATGGATTTGTGTATCATATTTTACTTTCAAACTGATGTCAAATTCATTCTAAGGGAAGCATCATGTGATAGGGGAGTTTTAATGGAGAATAGGGGAGAAATGAGGGAGTGGCAAGATTCAAGAGTAAGGGGTGATGGTCAGGAGGCCACGTCCAGGGTAGGTTCCCCCGTGGACCCAGGAAAAGCAATGGGGTTGTCAGAAGACAGGTCACTGGAATTCAAAGGCACTGTAGTTCAAGGGAAGCTCTGTCAAACCTGTCCCAACTTTTGCAATTTAGAAAGCTTCTTGAGTATCACTTTTTCATTAATAAAGAAGTCTCTAAAGGAGAAGTTAAGCTCTCTTTCCTGATATATCTTTTTTTTTTTTTTTTTTTTTTTTTTTGGCTGGGTCCCTGACCAGGAAATGAACCCAGGCCATGGTGGTGAGAGCACCAAAACCTAGCCACTCGACCACTAGGGAACCCCCACACCTCATTTTTTTTTAAAATAAAGAGTCTTTTGGGGAAAATTAGGAAGAGAATAAACCCCAGATCTTTTCTCCAAATTTTGGAGTAGAGACTCTAGGAAAGGCAGCCACGTTTATTCACTTTTAATAAATATTTGTTGAATGCCTACTGATTGCTAGGCTCTGTGCTGGACACAAACACATTAACTGTGAGCATGGCATATAAGGAAATTGCTCTCATTACAAGTAATCATAGAAATAAATGTATATGTACAGATGGTGAGCAGGGTTAAGAATGAAAGTCCATTAAAAAGTGTGGCGACAGATTACGACCAGAGCTCTTATGGCTAAGGGATCAAGGAGGGTTCCTCTAAGGAGGTAACTCTATGCAAAACACAAGGAGTCATGGACAGTGTATAAAGAACAAACAGCTGCAGGGAACTGCATGTGTGTAGTTTGTCATTAGTAATACACTTACTTGTAGAAAAGAGTGGATCTTTTGCTTCATTATAATAAGATCTGACATTTGGTGGCACTTCATGGTTTACTGAGTGAGGCAGGCCGCATCCTTATTCTGACTTTTATGACCAAGGAGCTAGGCTCTGAGCTGTCAAGTTACCTGCCTAGGTCACACATTTCAAAGAGGAATGGAGCTGGAGGCAGTGCTCTGGTTGTTTAAGTAGCTTGTGTTTAAAAGGAAACTTTGAATCAAAATCACAATGAGATACCACCTCACACCTGTGAGAATGGCTGTTATCAACAAGACAAGGAATAACAAGTGCTGGAGAGGATGTGGAGAAAAAGGAACTCTGGTACACTGCTGGTGGCAGTGCAAACTGGTACAACCACTGTGGAAGGCAGTGTGGGGGTTCCTCAGAAAATTGGGAATGGAGCTAGCATTTGACCCAGCAATCCCCCTTCTGGGGATCTATCCAAACAACCTGAAAACCTTTGTCCACAAAGACTTATGTACCCCAATGTTCATCGCAGCACTGTTTACAGTGGCCAAAACATGGAAACAACCAAAGTGCCCTGCGACAGACGACTGGATAAAGAAGCTGTGGTACATATACACAATGGAATATTACTCAGCTGTAAGAAAAGGTGAAATATTGCCATTTGCAACAAAATGGATGGACCTGGAGATCTTCATGCTTAGTGAAATAAGCCAGACAGAAAAAACAAAGAACTGTATGACTCCACTCATATGCAGAATATAAAACTGAAAGCAACAAAGAAAAACCAAACAAACAAACAGAAAACCCATGGATACAATAAAAAGTTTAATGTTTATCTGGAGACAAGTGGAGAGGGGATGGGAGAGGAGAGGAGGGAGGGGGAGCCAAATATATGGTGATGGAAAGAGAACTCACACTGGGTAGTAAACTATTATACAACAAGCTGACAATGCACTGTAGAATTGTAGACCTGGAACCTATGTAAATTCTTGCTAACAGATGTCATCCCAATAAGTCCAACAATAAAATACATTTTTTTTAAAAAAGGAAACTTTGAAAGTTCCTCATAAACAAGCGAGTTTATTTGGGGCAACAGTCTGGCAGCTCATTTGATGCTCAGCAGAAATAACTAGTGGTTTCTTGAAATAAATGGCATTTTGAAAAGGACAAAGACTCAGGAGGAAGAGGTCTGGGTGGTAGATTTCGCTGTAAAGTCATCATCACAGATATAACTAGTTTCATCAGGGTAGTAGTAAGGTTCTTCTGGGAAGAATGAACTAAGGTGCTGCTGTGGAGTGTGTGCAGGCTTGGCTGTCAGAAATTGAGTAATGCAATGTTAGTGCTACAGCTATTGACAACAGAACAAATTTCTATGGAAATTACTTTTAATATTGAGTTACTACAACTTAATGGACACATTAAAAAAAAAAAAAGATTGGCTAAATCAAAGAGCACAACTCCTCTCATCATTCATAAAATTAAAGATGGAACAGCAAAAAGGCTCAAAACCAACCTGATCAGTAAAAAACACTGTGTTGTGTCTTTTCTTTTGTTGCTAGAGATGCTTAAATATGTTCTGCAAAAGGACCTAAAGCAGTGTTCCTCACTTGTTTTGTTCATTTTCACCCCTAAGAATACTTCAATTTAGTAAATTTAAACCAATTAATTAAGCTTTAAAAAGTTAAATTATATAATATAAAATTCTACAATATATAATTCAATTTCTTCCTAATGAGAGAAATTAAATGCTAAGAAATAAGATTTTATCAGATAGGGTTTGGGTTTGGAAGATCACAGCCATTGTAATACCTAGGAATTTTTTGTCACCCAAAAACCAATTTTTACCTCTTTTTTGCTGAAAATTTATGACCTAAAATAGAAACAAAGAAACAACACACACACACACACACACACACACACACACACACACACATCGTAAAGCTACAATATCCTTTGGTTTTTAAAGGATTATACTAAATGGAACTCAAATGGTCACTGTGCTAGTTATTTTTATGTGTCAACTTTGCTAAGCTATGGGGCCCAGTCGTTTAGTCAAAGATTAGTCTAGATGTTGTGAAAGTATTTTTGTAGATGTGATTAATATTTACGATCAGTTGACTTTAAGTAGATTACCTTCCTTAACATGGGTGGTTCTCATCCAATCAGTTGAGGGCCATAAAAGCAAACACAGGTTTTCCCAGGAAGGAATTCTGTTTAAAGGCTGTAACATAGCAATCCTGTGGAAGTGTCCAGCCTATGGACTTGCTGTACAGATTTCAGGCTCCCCAACTCCCATAGTTACGTTAGCCACTTCCTTAAAATAAATCTATTTCACTCTCTCTCCCTCCCTGTCTCCCTTCACCACCATCTCCATTCTCTCCCTCAATAATATCTATAAGGTCTGACAACTAAGTTCGCGAACTTGCCACCGTGCACTTACCTTGACAGCACTGTACAAACAACTCGGTAAGGGTTCATAATCTTGGTATATTGTGTCTCACAGCTGTGTGTGTGTTGACATGTGGTGGTGTCTTGCTGAGTGGCATTCATTATTGTCATTGTGTGTTTTTTTGTGCCATTGCAACAATGTTAGAACTTGAATTAGAGTAACGAACAAACATTAAATTTCCTGTTAAACTTGGCAAGAGTAGAAGTAAAATCAAGGACATGTTAGTCCAAGTTTATGGAGATAATATCATGAAGAAAACAGCAGTGTCCAAATGGATTAAATGATATTTTGAGGGGAGAGAAAGCATCACTGATGAAGAGAGGCCAGGGTGACCAGTAATGAGCAGAATTGATGAAAACATTGCAAAAATTCGTCAAATTGTACATCAAAATAGTCAGTTGACTGTGAGAAGCATAGCAGACCAAGGAAACATCAATAGAGAAACAGGAAAATCTTAACTGAAAATCTTAGGATGAACCTGGAACCTAAGTAATTCTTGTTAACCAATATCACCCCAATAAGTCTAAAACAAAAAAGAAATCTTGGCATGAGAAAAGTGTGTGTAAAAATGGTCCCAAAGGAGCTCACCAATGAACAAAAGCAAAAGAGAGTCTAAGTTTGCCAAGACCTTTTAGAGAGGAAAGATGATGTTTTGGGCCATGTTTATCACTGGTGATGAAACATGGATATACCAATACAACCCTGATATAAAGTGTCAAAATGCACAATGGAAGTCTGCCAATTCTCCACAACCAAAAGAGTTCCGTCAGTTCAAATCAAGAGCTGAAACGATATTGCTAAACTTTTTTGATTATCAGAGGAATTGTTTATTATGAATCTGTACCAACTGGACAGTCAACCAAGTTTACTATTAGGAAGTGCTGTGTGAAAAAGTTAGACAAAAACAACCTGAACTTTTCACCAACAACTCATGGCTCTTGTATCACGACAATGCACCAGCTCACACTGAAATTTTTAGCCAGTACACAAAGACTTGTATTGGAGCATCCTCCCTACTCACCTGATCTGGCTCCTAATGACTTTTTTTCTTTACCCCCAAATAAAGGAAATGTTGAAAGGAAGACATTTTCATGACATTCAAGACATTAAATTTCATATGACGACAGCTCTGATGGCCATTCCATAAAAAGAGTTCCAAAACTGCTTTGAAGGGTGGATTAGGCGCTGGCATCAGTGCACAGCTTCCCAGGGGGAGTACTTTGAAGGTGACCGTAGTGATATTCAGCAATGAGGTATTAGCACTTTTTCTAGTTCATGAAGCTAATTGTCAGTCCTCATATGTCCAAAATCATCTTGGTTTAAAAGGAGGAAAATAAAATTGAGTGTCTCTTATGTGATAGTCATTCCACTATCATTTGACCCGCATAATAATGCTGTGAGATAGGGATAATCACCCCCATTTCATGGATGAGGGAACTGAGACACAAAACGTTTAAGTAAAACTTGCCCAAGGTCATATAACTATGAATCGACAGGAGAAAGATTTGAATCCAAGACTTCCTGACTTAAGGGCTCCCTGCTTTCCATACAACACTTAACCATCATTGGATCTCACATAACTCACTGATTGCATCCATGTTTTCAGCTGACCTCACAAACCAGAACGCTTCCCTTAATCAAGTCCATAAGCAGGAATGATCACAGAGCACTTGGCCAGTACTGAAAGAAGTGTTTTGCTTGCATTATTCATCTAATCCTCATAATAACTTTATGAAGCATATACTATTACTATTTACTTTTTATAAATAAAGAGGCTCTGAAATGTTACGAGCTCTCAGATTTTAAGTAACAGAGCTATTATTTCTACCTGTCTCTGTCCCCTCCAGTGCCCAACGGTAACCACAGCAGTAGAGAGCATTCTCTGAAGTTGTCCTTAGGATCTAGACAGTTTGTCATAGGGACCCTATCATCTCCCTTTCCCCTTCTCTTCCCTTCCTGGAGTACTCTTCCCAACTTTTGAGTTCCCATTCCACACTGCAAAATGTATTTGTCCTGAGTCGGGGCTGGGAAGCAGTCTCACAAACAGTTGTTAATTGGTTTGGGATTCCTAGCATTTGCCTTTCAATAGAGAATACCTGGAAATACAAAAGTGTGACTCACAAGACTGAATTCCATAGGTGGGAGGAATTTCAGCAAGTTGGGGAGGAGTTTGGAGGCTGAAGTAGGAGGAGGCTGACACCCTCAGGTGGGGAATGGAAGAGAATTGAAAAGAGAGACAATTTAGAAAGGTGTGAGGAGGGCTAAGGGAAAACAATATGGGATGGTGTAGCTCTTTGGGGCTGTCAGCGGAGTCATTACCACTTGAAGAAACAAGGGGAACCCAAGAGAGTTACTGAAGCTTTGGAGAGGGCTGGCAGGGTCTGTGCCCTCAGCAGAGACCCAAAGCCAGCCTCCAGCCACCCAACCAAGGAGAAAACCAAGGAACAAAATGCTCCTTCTGGCCTTTCTCCTGTCCTCCTGGGTCGTATGAATACTTCCCATTGACCACACCCAAACTGAGGCCAGAGGGTAAGGGGCCTGTTGATGTTGTTCATAGAGGACAGAATCCCAGAACATGGAGCAGAATGGGGCAGAGAGAACAGTGACCTGGAAGGTGGTACTAAGACCCAGTACAGTGGCCCTCTGTGACAGGTGAATACATGGCCAGTTTCATAAACAATATATCTCAGTGTTCTCCAAGTGGCTGATAGAATAGCAGCAAAGGGCACAGGCCATGGAGTTAGACTGCCTACCCTTTCCTGCCTTTTTGGCCTTGGGCAAGTTACATAACCCCTATGGCTTAGTTTCCTCATCTATACAATAAGGATAATAGTATCTACTCACAGGATTGTTGTGAGGATTAAATGAGTTACAGCTCTTGAATGAACTCAGCCTCAATTCACACCATCCTTATCACATTCCAGGTTCATGTCCGGTGAGAGGAAGCAATGCACCCCCAGGATCCTCAAAGGCAAGGAGGAGACAGACACACCAGCTCTCACAATACAAAGGTGAGTTTAGCTATCAACCAGGAAGTACTCAGCAGAAGCGGCTAACTCTGCACCTGGGGTCCATCAGAGGAGGAGCCTTGAGCAAGTTCTTGCAAAAGAGTTGAGTTTCGGAAGGTCCTTTTTACTAATAGAGCCAGCCCAGAACTCACGGCCAGTGAATATCAGTTGATAGTCCCAGACCCGGAAGCAAGGAATGGAGAGAGGGAGGGAGAGAGGAAGGAAGGAAGGCCGGCAGGAAGGCAGTCCAACTGGAGATTAAAGAGATTAGAGGATTTGTGGGCTGTCAAAGGACAGGAATCAACCCACCTTGAAATCAGGGTATGAATGAGCAGTGTAACAACAATCCAGTAGGTGGCATAAAAGGCCATTTGTTTGGAGCAACTTCCATTCTTCATTGTCTTTTTTGGGATTTGGGGAACTTTTTTTCTTTCCTTTTCGCTTCTCTCATTTAACTGCAGCACCAGGTAAATCCTTATCAAAAGACCCACTGAACAACTAAAATACATCATTAGTTTCTTATCACCCCGCTCTTGGTTTTTCTGGCCAAAATTCATGGCTTCCAGACATTTTTATGTGTACCTACCATCCATTTTACTAAATATATGCTGCTCATTTTACCAATAGAGTGCTTAGAAGTTTTATATGTTAGTTGTTTTTTTTATATATGAGCTAGAGTTTTAAAAAATCAAAGTAAGCTACTTAAATTGCTGCAATAACCAAGCACTTTCTTGAAATCCAAATTCAAGCATAAGTCTAGGGTATTTACAGAAAAGTTGATTTAAATTGAGGTAAACTTTCTAAAACCAATTTTTATTATATAGTTTTCAAGAAAAAAGATAAAAATAGAATAATCTTGCATGATTTAACATGATGGGTTTCTCTTTGAATTAGATATAAAGTTTCCCATAGTAGATACAAGTGTTCTTCTTTCTTTAGGATCTGTGGAGTTGGTTCACTAAGGAAGCGAATTATGAAGTTTTCCCAGTTTGGAATATACAACAGAAGGGTCCTTTTTATGTTCATGTGGGCATTTTGAAAGGTAAATAATTTATAAAATTGTTTTATTATGAAATAGAATAATATTACACAAAACATAAAAAATATTTAAAGAAAGGAGAAAAAAAATCACCCTTAATCCCCGTACTATTGTAAAAAGTGCTGGCGATTGGCCGTATTGCCTTCTTTTTACTTACACATATTTGCATCCATTCATAGAACAGATATTACCTGACTAACTTCTATTTGGGGATTTGGGGATATCATTTTAAACTATAAGCAAAGCTTCTGATATCATGACCAAGAAAAACGATAAAGCAGTAAGGGAAATAACTACAGCCCTTCACCAGCACCAGGGAGAAAATAGACGGAAGTCATAAGGAGACAAGAGGTCTCTCCTGTAGACCGGGTGCTCAGGAATAGCCTCAGGAGGAGGTGACATTAAGCCATGACCTCAATGTCCAGGAAGGAGCTAGAGTGTGAATATGGGGAAAGAGCATTCCGGGGAGAGAAAGCAGCACAAGCAAAGGTGCTGCAAACAAGCTGGCTGTGTGAGGACCCAGAGGGGTGTGGGGGGCTGGAGCACAGTGTGGGGCAAGGAGAGGGAGGAGCAGGCAGGGGACCGGATCACGTTGGCCTGGGCTGGTGGGACTTTATTCTGTTAATCAATGCATAAACATTTGTAAGAATACGTGTGTCATCTGATTTTTCCCCATGACATTACTAATATACTTTTCCTCATGTCATTACATAGGCTTCAAAACCTTCACTTAAAATCAATACCGAAAATTCCATCAGGTCGATCTTTAATAATTCACTTTACTGTTATCCCTATGAAAGGAGTATCCTCTTAACAAATATCCCTGGGTAGCAATATGTTCCTATTGCAAAATTATATCCTTTTAAACAAGTTCCTTGATTGTTATTGGTTCCAGTTGTTACTGATTTGAGTTAGTTAAGGTAGACCTTCTTGCTTCTTTTAAGGAGGTTCATTTGTAGACAGTGTGCAGCTCAGGATTAGGCTTGTATACATTTTAATGGAGTAAAGTAGAAACAAAGGTAGACATTTCTGTCATTTTAAGACCAAGCACAGTGATGAGGAAGCAAAGCAAGAAATTCATAGTGATCTAGTCTTTCAGTTTCTCCCCACCTGAGATTATATTTTCATAAAAGGCTAAGATCAGGAACACTGTTGTCTCAGAGGCAGGAAAAATAACATTCTGAAGCTAGTGAGCTTTGATCTATACTTTTGTACTCAGCATTGAAACCAAGGAAATCTAGCAGTGCTTTGCTTAGAAATAGAAGGAACGAGTAGAGTGGTTTTTCTGGTCTGTTCATGTTCTGTTAGGTGATTTAAAATAATGCTGCTACTACACATGTTGGTATTTTCACAGTCCTGTGAACATGTTTTAAAGAATAGCTTAATTGAGAGCTTAGCTTGTGACCTGTAAGAAAGAGTGTGGTTTTAGCAATCGAATACATAAGTGTTTGCACCCCATGTGAAGGCTGATCCCTCCCTGTCTTTAAAAGTGACTTATGCATTTATTATTAGCTTTGATTTAATTGTTATTTCTGACCATGGTCACCCCAGGGCTGCATAGCTGACCTGGTAGTTGTGCCAGAGAGCCCAAGGGAGCCAAGCCAGTTTGTCCATCGCAGAGCTAGAATTCTTGGACTGCCTGGGATCACTCACTGAATAACTGTATGCACATCACTCCTGCAGAAACAGGTCTGCTTGTCTTAGCAGCTGCACTGCACCTACTTTACATGTTTTGGCTATGTCTTATTACCTGACCATAAGCTCATTGTAAAACAGTGTTTTGCATTTTATTGACAATATAAATTATAAATTCTCCTCTGTGCCATTTGGGCTGACATTTCTAATATTGGAAAATACTTTAGAGCTTCCCCTAAACTACTCATTTTTATAGATAAGGAAACAGAATCCAGACAGATTAAAGGACTCACCCAAGGTCACTCAGCTAGTTAGCATTTAGAGTTTCGTTTGTTTGTTTGTTTTTAAACAAATCCAACATCATTTTCTTTATTTATAACTCAGCTTTGTGTTGAACCAAAGCCAGGTTCATACTGGCAGATTTCAGTGAGCCACCTAACCATTTTTGCCTAGAGTAAGCAAAGGTATCTGTCATGAGTTGAATCGTAACCCACCGCCTGTGCCTCTAAATGTAGCCTTCTTTGGAAGTGGGGTTATTGCAGGCCTAATTAGTCAAGATGAGGTCACACTAGAGTAGAGTGGGTCGTTAATCCAATATGGCTGATGATATCCTTCTCAAAAGGGGAAATTTGGATGCAGACATGCATACAGGGAGAACGCCATGTGAAGATGAAGGTGGAGATCAGCATGTTTCTTCTACAAGACCAGGAAACAGCAAAAATTGCCAGCAAACAGCAGGAGGTAAGTGACAGGAATGGGAAAGAGCTTTCCCTCACAGTCCTCGGCATGGAGTGAGCCTGCCTCTATGTCTTCTTTTGGTCTTGGACTGTCAGCTTCCAGACCTGGAAGACAATGAATTTCTGTTGTTTAAGCTACCCACTTTGTAGTATTCTGTATGCACCTTAATATTACTTAATATTAGTAAACTAATATTAATACATATTTATGCCTGCTAGAATTAGAGGACCTAAAAATAATGTGATTATTCCTTTGGGAAATGTACAAGAACTCTCATTAAGCCCACAAGTACATGGTATGATATTGATAGCAAACCAATTTGTGGATATGGACCTTAGTGCCACAAATCACCAAACTACAAACTACAAAGATTTTCTAAAATCCTACTATTAATATTAAAACCAGTGGGGTTTCTGGAGGCTGAATTTCCTGGCCCGACCCACTATAGGGTGTTGGAAACAAATTGCGCTACCCCATATAATGCTGTCGAAAGAAGCGAGGGACTGCATTTAAGCATCCTGGTTAATTCTTCACATTTCTATAGGTTTTTCATGTTCTCACCCGACTTCTGTGTGCTCAAGTACATTGTAATGATTTTAAATTTTGTTTCTTTTTTTTCTTGATGGCTATTCCCTTGTATTATGGGAAAAGTCCTATTCCTGTTCAATTTTTAATCCTTCTTGCCTAAGTTGTCATTTCCCTGAGTTGTCCCCAGCTCATCACAGTATAACCAGGTGTGGTGATGTTACAGAGGGAAATGAGAGGTGGACAGCAAGGGGACAGTCATCTCCCATTCGTCCACTCACAACTGGGTAGAGGAGAGCACAGCTTGAAGGAGCAGATAAACCACCCTTCTCTTCCCAAAAGCACAGCAAGGAGGTGACTCTTAGGGGCACTGGTGCTTGGCTTATATGACAAAAATCTCTCATTTGAGGACTCAACCTGAAAGTACAAAAGTTCAGCACAAAATCAAGTACAGTATAACCTCTCAAAGCCTTCATCCTATTAAAGGCTATTTACCCAAGTTGGCAGGTAAAATTATGGCCTGGAGAAAAACATGGAGGGCAGCAAATGAAAGCATTATTGCACTGGTCATTCAAGCAGGGAGACCACTGCCCATTGGGGCTGTTGGGGGCCCCTTCAGAGATCCCCAGCCAAGGGCATCGGAACGAGGGGCTCTGACTGCATTTCAGCAAGGGCCCTTTTTGGCACCTACCTCCACATTCGGCAGTAGTTCAGGAAGGAATGGATTCCTGGTGAGCACAGTGGCTGAAGTCCCATGCCCATTTCCTCACCTTTGTGTGTGTGTTTTGTTTGTTTGTTTGTTGTTTTCTTGTTTGACTGTGAAAATGATTCTGATGATCAGACCACCTCAAGTTTTGGACCCCGGAATGTCTTTGCTTCTCAGAAAGCAAGGAAACTACCAAGAATTACAAAAAGGTGAGTCAGCATCATGGCATTTAGAAAACAACCATATTACTCTGCCTCGTGTGGCCTTTGGAGGAGGAAAAATAATTGAATCAGTGACTTTGAATATTGTGCTGCTTTGCATGACTCATTAAACTGCTATTTTCAACACTTTTCCCTCCTGGTGTAAGAATGATGGAATCCTATAACAAGTTATACATTTAAATTCTTTATATATGTGAAAAACCCTGTGATGCAGGTGCCTTTAGACGTGATCATAAGCATCAATTGAAATACAAGACAGCCATAATGGAGGTAAATTTAATAAGCCACTCAAGTATGACCCAGACTGCCCAGCCTCTTAATTCAGTATGCACTATTAATTGCAATTCTTTTATTTATTATCTTTAATCCCTGATTGGATACAGTTCACTTGCTACTTCCTGGGATGAGGCCGCAACATAGGCAGGAATGAATAATTTTTAAATTATGAAGCAATTTCTTTGTTACAAACCTGAGCTCAGACTATGTAAATTCTAATCCAGTGGTTCTCAACCTTCCTAATGCCGTGACCCTTTAATACAGTTCCTCATGGTGTGGTGACCCCCATAAAGTTATTTTCGTTGCTACTTCATAACTGTAATTTTGCTACTGTTATGGATCGTAACATAAATATCTGATATGTGTTTTCCAATGGCCTTAGGTGACTCCTGTGAAAGGGTCATTCGACACCCAAAGGGTCACGACCCACAGGTTGAGAACCGCTATTCTAATCATTTCCTTTCTCCAGCATAGCAGCACCTTCTGAACTTGGAAAGGGCATTGAGTTTTCCTTCCTTCTACCCATAGTGCTCAGAAAGTCAGGCATATCTAGATTTTAGAGGTCATTGGTCTTTTCTTGCCCTCACTAAGGAATTGGTGTAATTTCCAGGTACTCCTTCTTGACACCTTAATGCCTAATTGAAGACCTATATTATATTAAAAATAGTGAACGTTCCCTGTGTGAACAAGTCCCTTCTACAGCCCTCTTCCATTCCACCTCCAACTTGGCTTATCCATTGCTATTTGCTTGATCACGGTCTGTAACACTCGTGAGACACAGATTTTTCACTTTTGACTGTCCGTGGTTTTGAGCTGAGCCAGCCTAATGAATCCACAGGATGTGATTTGTAGTGCCTCAGGAAAGCCTTTTCCTTCCTGCTTATTCAAATTTTTCATTGTTTTGATGTTGCCTAAAATTCCACTGTTAGGGGGTTTCATCCTTTGTCTTTGTTCCCTGGGAAAACATATATTCTTATGGGAAATAAAACATTTTAAGCATTAACAGCCTTTCACAGTTGAGCCTGAATCAGTTTATAGAAACCTACCCCTGAGAGGAGGCCATGCAAGGGAATGAGGAGAGGGGTACGAAGACCGAGGGCAGCAGTGCTGGGGGAGGGCCACACATACGGGAGAGAGCCACAGAGCAGACAGACAATCCTTAACCCTCTGATTGGAGAAGGCATTGGCCCTCATGTTGGGAGAACAGTATTAGAACGGTAGTTTGAAATATATATATCCCAAGATGCCATTTTATTAAAAAGAAACTATTCTTGACTATAAAAGTCAATAATACTTATTATAGAAAACCTCATTTAAAAATGTAAAAATATAAAAATGCTCATAATCTTATAGTCAGACATATATAATACTTTGCTATAATTGAGATCATTCTTTATATAAATTTGTTTTTATTCTGTCTTTCTCAATGAACATGTTGTGAGCATTTTTCATGGCTATGTAATATTCCATCATTTACAAATCTTTCTATGTCCTTTTTTTTTTTTTCTTTTGGTGGTTCCCTGGCTGGGAATCAAACCCAGGCTGTGATATTGAGAGTGCCAAAGCCTAGCCCCTACACCACCAGGGAACCCCTTTTCTATGTCCTTTTCTAAATGGCTTATGTCAGTTAATTCACTCCATCTTTGCAAGAGCCCAATGAGGTATTTTTCTGATTTTGGAAATGAGGGAACAGGCACTGAGAGGTAACATGTCCAAAGACACATGCTAGTAAAGACTGGATCCAGGTTTCGAACCTGGTGCTTGGCCTCCGGGGGCCTGGGCTCTTCATATTTCTGTACAGATTGGATTCTTTTCTTAGGCTATGTTGCCTGAGTGCGTACCATCTCTGGGTCAAAGTTCAAGAACATTTTAAAGACTGTTGAAACATTCCTAAATTGCTTTCAGCAAAATACACTCTTTGGGCAATGAGTTTGTGTTTTCTTTCCTTCCTTGATGTTTAAAAAAACCCAAAGCACAAAAACAAAAAACACCTGTGATGCAGTGGCTGAATGGCTCTAATTACATTCTTGTCTCCCATCCCTGAGCAGACAGCAGAAGGTGAGTCCCAGGAAACAAAAGTTAGTCTGCTCAGGAGACCTGAAGTCCTTGAATTATGGCAGATTTGGGGATTTCTGAAAGCACATTTAGATCAGGCACATCCTAGGCCTGGCTCCCTGTTCTTTGAGTTGACTTGGATACGAGATGAATTATCAGAGTCACTCCTTGTGCGTTGTTTTTTTAACACACGGCGGGGAGTCACTGAAAGGAGTCCTCCCCAGTCCTCTATCTTCAGAGCACAGCATGAACATTAGGATGCTGGCATCAGGGAGGTGCCCTCTAGGGCGTCCCCACAAACTGGACTGGAGCCCGAGCTAGAAAGCCCAGACATTCACTTGGTTAGTTGTTCATGTTTGTTTGTTTGTGATAGAAAAGGCTTTTAAATGATTCAGTAGGAGATTGGTTAACTGAATTTTGGAATATCCATTCAGTGGAATAGTATTAATGAGGTAAATTTGTATTTACTGACATGGAAAGATGCACAAAGCATTCTTTTAAGTAGAAAAAGAAAAAAGAACAAACTACAAAACTGTGCCCATCATTCAGTCCCATTTTAGAATATGTATAGAAAAGATACTTGTCTAGAAACTGAAATGGAGAGGGTTTAGAACAGGCATGTTCAACCTGTGGCCCAGGGAGGCTTTGAATGTGGCCCAACACGAATTCTTAAAACATTCGGAGATTTTTTGCAACTTTGTTTTAGTTCCTCAGCTGTCATTACTGTTAGTGTACTTTGTGGCCCACGACAATTCTTCCAGTGTGTCCCAGGGAAGCCAAAAGGCTGGACACGGCTGATTTAGTGCCTTTCATTTTCTATAGTGCACACGTTTATATTCCTTTTAATTTTCAGTGAACATATATTTATTTTAGAATTACAAGTGACCCTTGAACAACATGGGTTTAAATTTCATAGGTCTACTTATGCATGGATTTTTTTCGATAAATACCTGTACTGTTTTTGACCCGAGGTTGGGAGTCCAAGGATGAGAAGAGCTGACTGTATGCATGGTTCTACGCCATTTTATGTGGGGAACTTGAGCGTTCATGAATTTTGGTATTCTAGGGGGTCTTAAAACCAATACACCATGGATAATGAAGGACAACTAAGTTGTTATATGTGGGTTTTCGACTGTGCAGGAGGTCAGCACCCCTAACTCCCAGGTTGTTCAAGGGTCAACTATAATATAAAGCCAATAGAGATTTTATAGTAAAGTAGAATACTTGAAGTATAGAATTTTAACACATAAATATATAAACTTATGTTTACAAACAGGGAAAATATAAAGAGAACAAAATGGAATATAAGGGAATCTAGTACAATTAGTATAAGAGTACTAATTGAGCCGGTATTTGGGGAATGTAAATATATTTTTTCCCTTGTGTTTTCTAAATGTTTGGTAATGTAATTATATAACTACTGTACACTATTTGTTTACTTTAAATGAAGATGTATGAAAGAAAGTATGAAGTCTTATTAAAAGTAAACCCAAAAGGCAACTCTGAAAGGAAAGAATAAAATGTGGAGTAGCAGTTAAGAGTGAAATCTAGGATCCAGATACCTGGGTTCTCCTGTGTGATCTTGGGCAAGTCACTTGGCCTCTCTGGGCTTCAGATTCTTTATTCAGCATGGAGGTTCTCAACTCTGACTGCATATCAGGATCACCTGGGGAGTTTTCAGAACACTCTGAGTCCTAGCCTCTCTGGAGTGGAACTGGACAGGCTCCCAGGAGATTGTGATGAGCAGACAAGGGTGAGGGCACTGAGCAGACTGAGCTCAGGCAGGATCAGCTCACCCTCTCTGACAAGTCTCTGAAGTGACTAGAGGTCATGTCAATCAGTAAATAAGGAGATATTTATGTATCTCTTGGAGAAGAAAAGTTTGAAAGACACCATTTGGCCAGATTACCTCTTGGTTTTGAAAAGTGGTTGCTCTTTGCTCATAATAACCACTTTCCATGGGGATTTTCACTCGGTATTTGGGTGTAAAGAGTATGCATTTTTAAAGCTGTCCAAATGCCTATTTATGCAGCAGACCATAACTCCTCTCTGGATAGGCTGCTATGCTTTATCAAATAAATGATACACATTTAAAAAACTGTCTGAAGGGGCATTTACCTGAGGGACTGTTATTGCACTTGGTTTGTTTGTTTGTTTGTTTGTGTATTGAGCCCTATGGTTCATTGGGTAAATAATATCTTTTAAACAATTTTTAAATAAACATGTCTAGCAAGATGCTATTTTTATCAATCTTATCCACTCTCATACCCTTCAAAGAGGCCTCTTTGAAGTTGCTTTTATTTTAAATTTCACATTAAGATACTTTACCAAAAAAAAAAAAAAAAAAAAAAAAAGCAGGTATCTGATATCGGACTTTTTTCCTTCCTTTAGTAGATAAAAACTTTCTTACAATTTTGCTTTTTCATCTGTGGGGCTACTTCAGTTTCAGTGCTAAGTTCAGGATAATTTCGCCTTTGTGTCAATAGACCCTAAGTGTGTGTTTCAGTGACGGTTCCTGGTTTGATTATTTTTGGAGAAGGTGGAGAGATTGGGAATGTTGCAAAACAAGGGGAGTTGTGTAGATAGAATTGTGAACTGGAAGAACATCTGGTAGAACAGGGTTTGTGTCAGCATGAGTGGTGTGACTCCTGTAAGAAATAAAGCCAGGGACAGAGAATTGACATGGAGTTCCCAACCAAGAGAAGGGGAGAATTACAAGAATGTTGGGTGCAAAGGCTGGTACTCATAAGGATCAGGGTTCTTTGCTGCAGGTAACAGAATCCATTCAAGCTGGTTTAAGCAAAAAGGGGTTTACCTAAAGGTATTAATTGATTCGCAGAGTCTCCCGGAAAGCCACCAGGCTTCAAAGTTATACATGGGAACAATTCAGCCGTAGCTAGTGCAGCCAGTGGAAATGAGGCATCAGACCTTTGAAGAGTGGTTCTCAAACTGTGTTTCCAGAACAACAGCAGCAGCAGCAGCTGGGCATTTGGTGGAAATGCAGATGTTCAGGCTTTCCCACAGACCCAGTGAATGAGAAGCTCTAGGGCCGAGGCCCAGCCATCTGTGCTTTAACAAATTCTCCAGGGCACCTTGATATGCAGTGAGGTTTGAGAACCACTGTCTCAGCATGATCCCAGCAGAACCATGGCTGCTGCTTGCCACTCTTTAGCACTGGGGGAACAGGGACTGGGCACCTGAAACTACCACAGCAGTCCCAGAAGGAGCAGATGTGCCTGCCAATGTGTTTGCCAGAAAATCCCATCCCCTCGCATATGGCTGCCGCCTCACATTGCTCACTCTCAGCTGGGGGACTCCTGTAAGTCACCCTCCAGGTCCCACCAGAACCATGTTAGCACCCTGGTGGCAGAGGACATGGGAAAATGTAATGTAGCTTTCCAGACTACAGTACAAGAATAAGCTAGAAGCAATTGGAATGGATGCTGAGAGAGTCAACCTTCATTATCCATGATTAAGCCGGTGTCCCCTGTGCATGCACAGCGACCGCACAGCAGGCAGCCTTTTACAACAGAGGGGGTAGAAAATGAAGGCTCTTGGGGCCTGTAATCCAGCCTTACCCCAACACAGGACAGGCAACACCTCACAGGAACCCCAGCTCTGGGAACTCCACCCCGGCCACTGCCTGGAATGCAGACGTTTTCCCAGAGTTCAGGGACCCTTAACTCAGATAGAGTCTGGGCTCATTGTAACTGTCACAGAACAATGACAGAAATGGCCTTCGGTGTAAAGAAAATAATGTCTCTTCCTAGTTCCCACTATCTGAATTGAAGTAGCAGTTGTTCTTTAAGGGAAGTCACTCCACTGCCCGGACGGAGTGCATTGCTTCCCAACACTGAACGGTTAACAAAATTACACCTAACTATTTGCACACACATATTCGCAATCAGAGCAAGGCCTTCGTAAGTAAGTCTTCGCGGTTAGTCTACACGTGTCCTATTAAATGACATTGCTGCAACAGTATGATTATAAGGCTTATTAGGGCACTGAACACCAATAGAAATCTGCTTGGTGGGATCCGCCTGACCCGCAGGTCTAGGCTGACCAAGAGCATCGATGAACTGTTTTGTGTTTCTTCAGGCCTGCTGCAACCTGACAAAGGCTTACCTTCCGATTCAGCTCTTAATTCAAACATCATCTCCTTAAAAAGGCTCTCCTTGAGCACACCAAACTCATGCTGCCCACCAAAAGTCACTGCTCATCATGTCGCCCTGAGTCATCATATTCCCAGTGCTTCTCACTCTTATGAACTCACATGTTTAGCGTCTGTCTCCCCACCAGAACATAAGCTCCATAAGGACAGTGGCTTGTCTGCCTTGTCACCTTGGCATCTCTATGCCTTCCCTATCTAGTGCATGGTAGGCCCTCAGTAAATATTGTAGAAGGACTGACTCAGTGGTTTTAGCTGGCCCCAGGGCCACAGTGCCAATGTCACTACAGCATGGTGGGAAGCTATGGCTTACACAGCGGGCTAGAGGTGATGTGAGGGAATGTGGTTCCCTGCAATGTGGGCTTGTTCCGTCTCTGCAGAGATAGCCCAGAGGGTTCCCAGGTGTGGCAGGGGCGGGGCCCACGAGGAGGCATCTCAGATGCCCCGCAGAGAGAACTTCATTCGGACCAGAAGGATAGCAGCTTCCTCCAGCTACTCCTGAAAGCAGTGACTCTCACAGTCACGAAGAAGGTAGACCAGTGCCTTCTTAACATAGTGCTCATCACTTCTGGAAAAAATCCAACTCATAGCACTATGGTATCTAAAAGATTGGTTTAAATTAGGTGTGTGCAACCAATTTGAAGAGATTCGTACATTTTTCATAGATAGGCAGGCTTTTATTCTCTCACTGCTATATATGGTTGTTTGAATTATCTTCTTGGTTAATTCACACTTTTTAACCATTTTCATTATTTAAAAATTTGGTTATCGATATAGTATTTTCCCATGCATTCTAGTTTTACATTCCTTAGAAATACAAAAAGCAAAATAAAATAAAAAGCAAACCTTGTCTAGACCTGCATGCTTTGCTATCTCTTCTCCCTCCAAGAGCAGCAGAGTGTCAGGTTAAAGACCTGGGGGCAGAGGTGGTCGGAGGCACCTGTGGGGATCCACCAGCAGCTCACTGCACTTCTCCCCCCTTCAGTGTCCTCCTTGTCAAATGAAGAGCATGAGAGAACAGTCTCTTGGGATTTTTGTGGCAGTGTAATAGGCTTCTGCATGTAAAGCTATATAAGGCCTGGCCCGGAGTCAAGTGCTCAACTATTATCGCTACCTAGTGGCAGAGCAGAGGCTAAGGCAAACGTGTGCTTGGGAGAGGGAACTAACCATCCACCAGGAACACGCCCGTGACTTCCTTACAGAAAGACTTCCATTCCTGTGCTTTGCCACTGTCCTGGGTTCACTAGTATTCCCCCAAATTTATGTCTATCCAGAACCTCGGACTGTGACCTTATTTGGAAATAGGGTCTTTGTAGATGTAATTAGTCAAGCTAAAGTGAGGAATTCGTCAATCTAGAAGTGAAGTCAATTGCAGACAGATCCCCAAAGATGTAGCAGACCACCTCCACACCCACACCTTTGTCCCGAACACTCTGCTGCTCTGGGAGGGCCTTAATCCCATGACTGGTGTCTTTATAAAACAGGGAAATGTGGACATAGACACCGAGAGGAGAAAACCTTATGAAGACACAGACACAGTGTTTTGTCTGTGGAGTGATGTGCCTACAGGCCAAGGAATGCCAAGGGTTGCTGTCAACCACCGGAAGCTGGAAGAGATAGGAAGGATCATCCCCTAGAGCCTTTAGAGAGTACAGTCCTCACAACACCTTGATTTTTTACTTCTGACCTCCAGAGCAATGAGAAAATAAATGCCTCTTGTTCTACGCCACCCAGATTGTGGTAATTTGTTATGGCAGCCGTAGCAAACTAACACAGTAGTCACCCTGCAGAGACCACAGTATTTTGGGCAGGCCTTATTCCCTGCCTTCAGCTAAACCCTCCTGCTTTCTTAGACATTTTAGCATGAATCAGATTAGAATGAAACTTTAGAGTTTTGAAAAATGGTCTGTAGCTGATACCTTATCAAGTTATTAGGCATGAGAGGAGATTAAGAAGACCAATAGAAAATGCATCAGTCACACTTGGATTCAGAAAATTCTTTCAGCAACGGCAGCCCCACTGCCAGCTGTTTTTCCTGTGACTCACAGGCATCAAAGCAGCGTGGCCCAGTGAGGCGCTTTCACTGCACGCAGACTCCTCAACAGAGTCCCAGTGAAAAGCCAGCGCCACCTAGTGTGGGGCCACAGTGCCCACCACGTCGGCCATCCCACCCGAGGGCCTGTGCCCTGGCCTGTAGGGTATATGCACAGACGACAGAGCCGATGTTCCTGTCCTGGTGGCCTGGTTATTTATCAGCAGCTCGCTGTGTCTGTGCATTCATTTATTTGCTTGCCACCCAGCTATTGAGTACAATGTGTGGTGACATCACATTTGGAATAAGATCTACTTCTGAGCAGAAGCTGGAACGGCCAAATGAGAGCCCAGTGTCGCAGGCACAGAGAAATCCAGAGATGGAGAAGGAGATGGACTTGACAACAGAGCGTGATTGAAGAAACTCAGGGATGAAAAGCCAAGCACTTCTCATTTTTTAAGAACCACGTAAAGCTCATGGTCTGGGCTGAACATTTTTACTGAAATGAAAGAAGTGTGCTTATCCAGAAAGCCAGCTGCCTGTTTCTGGGCTCTGCTGAGCTCTTCGGCTTCCTGATTACAAAGACCTTTTCTCTTTGAATTCCATGGCGAAAGCCAGGGCGCCTGCCCAAGGGAGGAGCCAGGGTGGCCTTGAAGAGAGTGTTGCTGCCTTTCTGAGTCAAGGTGCTGGCCTGACTGATTTATGTACCTTGCCTAATTCCTTTGGGATCCTTGGTAATTGTGGAGCCATCGTCACTGTCTTAAGTTATCGTAATTCCCTCTTCCCCCCCCCCCACCTTTCTCACCCCATCAGGATGGCTATGAAATGATAAATCTCTATAAAATCCTATAAAAATATTCCTTTGCAGGTTTGTATCAACACATCTGAGTGCTGGCCAATGGATCCTTCTAATGGAATTTTTCCTCCAGGAAAGGCTGCCAGCTCTGGGATTCTGTGCTAACCTGGCATTAGCAAGTTAGTGGCATCAAACACGTTAGGGAAACCACCAAGTCTTATCCTGTATATCATTCCCAAGAACGCACTTAGCTATTCATGTGATGGCTCTATAATCTCCACGTAAGTTGCTAGAGAGTCAGTGATGGGCTGGAGACAGCAATACGGAGCGGAGACACAAGCCAAGTATCTCAGTCCACCAGTCCTCAGCCTGTCACCAACCACGGAGGCCAAAGTGGTCGTCTTCCTATTTGATGTCAGCACTGGCCCCTGTTCTCTTAATATTCTCTCCTGTCTGCTCCAGACCTTTATTACACCAGTAATTTTTTTACATCTACGTTGTGGTTTTTTTGTTTTGTTTTGTTTTGTTTTGTTTTGTTTTTGAGTATTTAATTGAAAACTATATTTGTCGGAGTTCCCTGATGGTGTAGTGGCTTAAGGCTTCGGCATTGGCGATGTCAGTGCTGCGGCCTGGGTTCGATTACCAGTCAGGGAGCTACCCACATACCAAAAAGCAAAAAAAAAAAAAAAAAAAAAAAAAAGAAAACTATATTTGTCATTTCCAGAATGTTAAGCTACAGACCACTTTCTTGGAACACATGTGTGCTGATGAAAACAAAAGACAAAGAACTAAACTAGTCGCTTAGTCCCTTCCAACTACAAGGGGGCAGATAGGGCAACCTTACTGGGTACCCAGACTGCCAGAGAACCAGAACACTTGGTGAACAGCACCGAAGCTACAGCAGTCTCCCTGGCTGGTAATCCAGAATTCAGTTCACCCTCCTTCTGTGTGCAGATTGTACTCATCCCTCTCTCGTTCCTCTTAGAGTCCAAAAGCCCCACCCAGTTTCAGTATCAAGTTCGATGTTCACGATCTCATGGCAGTCCCTAGGGAATGAGTGCAGTCTCATCAATCTGGAGTATGGCTACTTTGATCTGGCAGTGAGCTAGAAAGATGAGCTATTTCTGTCCCTTCCTTCCCTTCAATATGCAATAGCTAACCACTCCCACTGGGAAATGGGAGACACACCGCAGTCACTGGTGCATAGCCACCCTGAGATAGACGAAGTGGGGAGGCGGGGGACAACACACTGAGAGGCCTGCACTCCTGCAGGGAGGGTGCGTTTCTTGAGTTGGCCCTGATTCAGCTCCCTGAAGGTCCTTCCCTTGTCTGTGTTCACCATGGTACTTGGCTCTGCTTTGCCCTTTCATTACTGTCCTTGCTATTATCTGAGTAGGACATTAGTAAGTGACCTCCTTGGGGGACAAACAGCTTTCCCAGCCTGCTTGTTGCCCAAAGGTGATTGAGGGGACCAAGGGTTATTTAAAATATCAGGCAGTGACAGACATTTTTAGGCCAGGATGGTGGCTCTTTTGAAAACATGATCGACTTCTTATCCATTTGAATCTAGTCAGCTTCCTGGGCCAGTAGCCATACTCAAGTTTGTTTCCACACACGTTTCTTCAATTTGTATTAGTTCTTGGCCTTCTTGCCCTTGTGTCTCTGACCTCATGTAACTGGGGAGCTTATTAGGTTCGGGTGGGAAAAACTCACCCCTGGACTCTTTCCTTTGCCATGGAAACCAGCAGTGTTCCAGAAGGTGGTTGCTGCATTAGCTGGGTCCAGGGGAAAGACAGCATTAACATGGAGCAGAGCCCCTAGGCGACCATTGATGAAAATGTAGCATGGATGAGAAATAAACTATTGTGGTTCAAGCCACTGTTTTCAATTTAAAAAACAATTTAAATCATGGTGAAGCATAACAATATTTACCATCTCAACCGTTTTTAAGTGTACAGTTCAGTAGTGTTAAGTACATTTACCTTGCTGTACAACCAATTTCCAAAACTCCTTTCATTTTGCAAAACTGAAACTCTTTGCACGTTAAACAATAACATCCTAAGCTCCCCTCCTTCCAGCCCCTGAACACCATTTTACTTTGTGCCTCTATGACTTCAACTACTCTAGGTCCCTCATAAACTGAAATCCACCCAGAATTTGACCTTTTGTGACTGGCTTATTTCACTTCGTATATTCACAGGGCTCGTCCATGTTGTAGCATGTGACAGGGTTTTCTTTCTTTGGAAGGCTGAAGAGCACCCCACTGTAGGTATAGACCACGTGGTGTTCATCCATCCATCCACTGGTGGGTGTTTGGGTTGCTTCTTCCTTCGCAATTGTGGATAATGCGGCTACGAACACGGGTGTACGAATATCTCTTGGAGACTCTGATTTCAAGTCTTTTGACTATATGCCCAGAAGAAGCCACTGAAATTTTTATGTTGTTTGTTTGCATAACTGAACTTATTTTGATGGATACAGCTATTAGCTAGCTTAACTAGTTAATAGCAGGACTCAGCAAAACTCACATTACCTTGATAGTCATGAAGAATTGAGGATGGATTGCACTTGTGCAGTCATTTTTTTTTAAAGAACAAGTTAAATATTATTTTTGAGTTACCCAAAGCAACCCTCCCTTTTGGAACACCTAACTCTGTCCCCAGAGAGGAAGTTTGGAGACATGCAAACATGTACCCTTCACTTAATGAGATATGCCTGTCTCAGAAAACTCCTCTTCCTTCCTCTCTAATTCATCCTTCATGCTCTGCTTCTAGCCAAATGGTTATTAACATTTATGTTCATATCTCTAGTGCCTGGCAATACAGTTGAAATATAACTACAATTCCCCCCCCCCCCCCCCAGTATCAAGGATTTTCCTGGACACTAGGGATGTAAATCTTAAATGAGGGTTGTTCTAGGCCCAAGGTACATAAATATTAAGCAGGACACACACTGTGCTGGATAGCTCCCATTTGCCCAGCCAGATCCACTCTTTACCCTCCCTACTCCGCTCTCTGCCCAAAAGGGAGATTCTGTGGACCACGTCCCTGGGCTCTTTGCCTTCTGACATTGGTTCAGCCAGTAGGGAGCCTTGGCAGAGATTAGAGGGCAGGACGAGAGTGAGGATGGGGCACTGATCCCCCTGGCTCTGCCCTTGCATGGCTGTCTCAGACTGCCCATGACTGCAATCAAGGAAGTGCTTTCCACACGACTCTCCTTCAGGCCTTACTAGCTCTGGGTACTGTAGCTTTCCCTGTGGTTTCCCAACACCCAGCCCTCATTTTAGTAAGCTGTCCCTTATTAAGTCTTTCTGGAGTTGCATCCCAATTTTGATGCAGCATCTGTTTCCTACTGAGACCCTGACTGATCCAGAGCTCCACCTCATCAAACCAGGAAGATAGACAAGTAAACAATATGTATACTATATTGTGATGACAGCTATCACAAATGAAACTGTGGAAGTTATTCTAGGTGGGTAAGAGAAAGCTTTTAAAGAATACTGTCTTGTAAGTACCTGCTATACCCAGAGCAAAATACTCAATCTAGGTAGTTAGAATTCAATTGGTCAAAGATCTCTTTCTCAGTGACTACCCTGTTCAAAGCAGGATGTAAATCTAGAACATAAACAGATCTTAAGACACAATTTTAAGATGCAAGGAAAATAAAACGAAATAATAGAAATGAAAGTATTATACATACACTACAGTTTTGCATGAAGGATATGTTCCTGGATACAGGAGTGCTATTTAAATCAGTCTGTAAGTGGTGTATATGGCCTCGTCCCTAAGGAGGTGCCAGCTTAGCAGTACCTGTTGGTAGGGCCTTGTTCGCGAAGGCTTGAAGACATGATAAGCTTTAGGTGATACCTATTGCCACATACCATCCCTCCTGGTGTTCCTGGGCTGTAGGAAATTTTGTAACGTTCTTAGTAACGTCAGTCAGAGTCATTCCACTAATCTGTAATTGCCTGTTGATCTCTTTCCTGTTTTCTCAACCACGTCCATATAGATACTTAGAGTCATTGTCAAAGTCATTGTCCAATTTGCATTTTATATCCAGCCTGATTCTCTTTTTGTTTCTTTGTGGCAGGTCCAGTACTATACTAGCAAACACTTTCTCAGCCATGATAGCCAAAATTAGTTGCTGGAACACAAAGCAATTGGCAGAAAGAGAGGCTTTGGCAGAGTAAATAACATACTAATACATCACAAAGCACTTTCATCTCATTCTGCAGTGTGAGTTCTCATTGGCTGAGAGCATTTACAATAAATACAATGACTCATTGGCCAAGAAGTGTTGGCAGTCCTGTGGAATATGGAGTATACTGGAATGGATTTTTTTTTAAATAATAAATAACTTAATTAAGGAAAATATTTCAGAGAGCATATCCAATCAGTACTGCATTGTGGCTAATGCAGTAATGGGGATAAATAAATATGTTGCAGGAATAACTCAAAGATAAAGTGATCACAGATGGTGGGAAAAATGTTCTGGGACAGGGGGTTAATATTTTATTGGGGGCTTGTGATTGGGATAAAATTCAAATTGGATGTTTGTAGATTGGTGCACATTTAGGTTAAGATTTGAATGTTTTTGGGGGGGAATAAGTAGGATTTAGGCATGCAAAAGGAGAAGGAGGGGCCACATGTGCAAAGACTGTGAGGAGGAAAAGCAGGCAGGAGAGTGGTGAGTGAGCAGCCATGGCACACACAGTTGGAGAGATGGGTGGAGTCAGAGCATGGAAGGCTGGGTAGGCCCAGAACAGGAGGCGGGGTCTCATTCTGGGGACCTTGGAATGCCAAGGAAGGGATCTACGCTAGGCACACATGACATTCTACCCAGACAGCAAGAATGTCCATGCATTCTCATGATCCTACTGATAAACAAATGCTTTGTAGGTTTGAATAAACTGTTCTTAAGGGAGTTTTAAAAATCCTTCATGAGGTGGTACTGACACGTCAGGGCTAGTGTGGACAAGGCAAGGGCAGCAGATATTCTTGCTAAAGACAACTCTTTTGGCAATTTGCCCCTGTGTATGCAGCTGCATTCAGAATCTTGAATGATAATCAGGAGCATATGTGCCAAGGCCCAACCCTAATGCAGACACTGCTATTGGTTTTAGAGAATTAGAAAAGAGTGGGCTCGACATGTTTGAAAGTTTGTTTTAAAATCAAATGTTCACCCTTTTTTCCCTTTATCTCTTCCAGTCTCACCACTTATTCTGACCTTTGGTGTTTCTCTTGACCATTCTTAACTTGTCTAGCAGTGGGTGAAGGTTTGGTAGGAGTGGGAAAGGCTGAAATTTTTATTCCACGTGGGTTGGGCACCATTGGTAGGTTCTGAGTGGAGAAGTGATGTCACCTGATCAAGTCTTAATCATCTGACGCCGAGCCACTCTGGCTGCTGTGGGAAGAGGCAGCAGAGGCGAGTGCAGACCACTTAGGATGGGAGAAGAACGACAGGCAGGTGAGAGGAGAAGGCAGCTTGGCCTACGGAAGCAGCGGGGAGGTGGGGACAAGTGATTAGGCACACGGGTTATAATAAAAAATGGACACAGTGGAATTTACTGGTGACTTGGACGTGGGACTTGATAAGGCAAAGAGGAAAACAAAGATGAATCCTTTTTTTTGGCTTAAACAACTGGTACAGAATAACATAAAGTAATCCAGTCTTTTTTTCAAACTGCGTGTGCATTTCTATTTAAAAATATGTAAAGTGTAGTTCTACATGTGTGTGTTCTATACGTATAAATTACACATGCACGGTTTTATTATGTATACATACATAATATATAATTCTAAGAATTCTAAGAGAAATAGAAGCATACAAAATTGTTAAGTAGTTTTCTGTGGGAAGTGTGAGGGGAGAATGAGGTAAAGCAGAAAGGAGAGACTTCCCTTTTTTGATCTTTTTAATTAAGATTTTCAATGACGATGTATTAATGTTCACAAAGCTGTTAACAATAGTAGTCTCTGGGTAGTGAGAATATAATTTTTTCATGTTTGTATTATCTACTTGTATTAGTTACCTGTTGCTATATAACAATATCACCACAAACTTAGTGGCTTAAAACAGCACACATTCATGACCTCAGTTTCTGTAGGTCAGGAGCCCAGGCATGGGTTAGCTGTGTCCACTACAAGGCTGCAATCAGGATGATGACTGGGGCTGTGGTCTCACATGTTGCTAGGAGCATTCAGTTTCTGGTGGGTTGTCAGACTGAGGGCCTTAGTTTCTTGGGAGCTGTTAGCCAGAGGCCCTTGCCATGTCGGTCTTCCCAATATAATCCCTTGCTTTCTCAAAGCCTGTAAGGAAGAGAGCCTCCTTAGAAGATAGGTATTACAATCTTATGGGACATGATCACAGAAGTGACATCCTATCACCTTTGCCCAGTTGCATGGATAGAAGCCAGTCACAGGTCCCACTCACATGCAAGGGTAAGGAGATGATGAAAACATGAACGTCAGGAGGCTGAGGTGATGAGACAACCATAGAGTCTGTCTGCCACACTAACCTTTTGGTAATAATGTACAGTGCACATTTAGCTTCTGTAATAACATACTATTTAAAGAGTATTGTACTGATTTCCAAAACTTTGAAGAACAACAAAGAAAAGGATTGCTTATAATGACCCTAAAAGATATTAATTTTTTGGTGAAAAGAATTGCTTGAGTTAGGTTCTGTTCTGATTGTGCTTCCTAAAGTTGAAATGTGTTCAATAAAGCTAATAGGAAAGATATTAATAAAACTAATGCCATACACACACACACACACACACACACACACACAAAGGCTCATTAACCTTTACCTCAAATAAGTGAGAAGTCATCAAGGATTAAAGAACACAGAAAGCCATATGCAGGCCCATGGGGGCCTTGTCTAGAAGATAATGCCTCCTAACCAACTCATCAAGCCTTTGTTGGGGATGTCCTTCTCAAAAAAACCAAGGGTTTCCTCTGAGGCTGTCCTTTGCCTGGGACTACGGTGTTGTGGTGGAAGAAGACCTCAACCAGAATGTGGTGAACTCAGGTTCTGGCTTAAAACAAATGATTTCTGTAACATCAAGAACAAAATCCAATCTTTCTGGATTTCAATTTTTGTATATTTGAAGTGGGAATAACAATGATATGTGAATCAGTTGATTGTTCAGAGGCAGATGGATAAGATAAATCAATCCACACCCATTTGGCTTTCTAGAAATTCATTGTATAGAATCTAGCAACATGGGCTTTCTTAACCCTCATGGTGGTTCACTTCTAAAACCTAACTCTATGTTTCAGAAGGGTTTTCCCATCTATTACCTGTTGCCTCTGCTACTTGTTTCGAGCTCTCATGGTTTAGTAAACACCTTCTGGAATGTCAATCCAGTTTACAAGGACCAATTTCTTCCTGGTCTCTCTTGAATAATATAGCAGAACCCTGGCCAGTTGCCTGGACAGAAGCAGACCCTGAACCCAGTTAGCCAAACAGTTTCTTGTCCTTAGGAATTTGGAAGTGGCTCCACGAGCAAGTGATCCTTAGCAATCAGAATTCCTGCTCCTCATCTCACTGGATATTTTAAGAAGAGAGGATTTAAGCACAGTGGCTATAGACTGACAGCCCAAGCTTCTTCCCAAGTCTATTATTCTATTCATTTCCCTCATTCGTCCAGGAAGCATTCATTGGTACATGATTTACATGCACTGTATCTATGACATTTCATTTAATCTTTGCAACAACATCACACCCATTTGACTTTCTAGTAGCTCAGCAGTCAAGAGTCTAGAGTCAGGCATTATTATCACCTACATTCCACAGATGCAGAAATGAAGGCTCAAAAATGTAAAGGAACTTGCTCACACTCAGCTATAAGAGGGGAAACCAGGCATGTAGGTTAGGCCCGTGATCCCAGAGCTCCTGCATGTTCCCCTGGAGCATGGCGGTGCTTGTTCTCCCGTTCTGGAGAATTGGGGTAGGTCTGGGGTCGGCCATGGGGTGGTGGTGTTAGCTATGGAATGGTGGAAGGCCTCCATCCTTCTTGGACACTGTTGAGGACAGTGCAGTAGCCAGCTGTCGACACTAGGTGGCAGAGAACACAGGACACAGAGCCCCTGGCTGGGCCTGGGTATGGTTCTTGCTGCTTGCTTCCTGCATTCTTTTAAATTAAGAAAAGTCTATGTACGACGATAAATCCTTCACTCTTTTACATTAGGAAAAGGATATGTCCTACTATTAAATATATGTCCAAGCTATAAATGTTTCATAATTTATTGTAAGAAATAGAGGGTGAATTTAAGAATGAAAAATAAATGTGGAGAGAAAAGAATGAGAGCAGTGCTACAAGGCAGGGACACAAAAAACCCTGTGATTTATTTATAAAAAGTCGTGTATGTATTCCTACATGTTTAAACTTCAGTCACCTTCGAAGTACTCACAGTTTAATACAATACACCTATCTAGACACTCTTTCCACTGTCCAATACAGTTTTGGAAGTCATTGATTTTGATGCCTTTTAGTGCTCCTGCTGTTCTTTTGTTTCACTTCTTCCACATCCGCAAAATGTTTCCCTTTGAGGACTTTTCTTATCTGGAGAAACAAAAAATAAAGTCACTCTAGCCAGATTGGGTGAATAGGGAGGGTGGGGCACCAGAGTCATGCTGTTTTAGGTCAAAAACTGCTAAACCTGGTGTTGGCAGGTGCACTGTCATGCTGCCTGTTGTTTGTATAAATCATCCATCATGAAATAGGCAAATGCGTTGAAAGAATATCCAAAAAAATTCACTGAAGTTGAACAGCAGCCTCTCACAACAACGCCAGCTGGTACACTGATGCAGATGGGCTCCTAGAACACTCACCTAGCAGGGGAAGCCTGTATTACAAGGGGCCTGCCCTCCAGAAGGTAATTTGGTTTGGGGGGGTATCCCCTTGTATATATCAACACTGCAAAAGGCAAAGCTTGACTTAAAAACATTTTTTAAAATTCATTTTTGTTGTTAGACTTATTGGGGTGACATCTGTTAGCAAGGATTACATAGGTTTCAGGCATACAATTCTACAGTGCATTGTCAGCTTGTTGTATAATAAGTTCACCACCTAATGTGACTTCTCTTTCCATCACCTTATATTTAGCTCCCCCCCTCCTCTCCCACCCCCTCCCCTTTCTCCCCTCCCTGACCCACTCATCCCCAAATAAAGATTAAACTATTGATTGTGTCCATGGGTTGGTTGGTTGTTTGTTCATTTGTTCAAAAACATTTTTAAAGAGTATGGTTGTTTAGATGAAACATTGCAAGAACTTCTTACTAAATAGTATTTTAATTGGAAAGAAATGAGACCGCTTTAAATTCTGGGGTTTCTTTTGCTTGTTTTGTTTTGTTTTTACTGGAGGGTAAAATATATTTCTTCTAATTATGGAACAAGAAGGGTATATAAACATAGTTTATAGAAAAGAAACCTACTTGGATGGTGTTTTATTTTCATCTTACAGTATTTTAGAATGCTACTACTAATCCTTGAAATCCTGTTGTGTTTCTACAACTGTAGGCAAAACTGGACTCATCTCTTGATGCTGCCTGCAGAGTGAGAAGGCTAAGGCACAAGTCGGATCTAGCGCAGCTGGTGCAGGGAGCCCTCTTTGGTCCCTCACCTTACTTGAGATGAAGTACGGTGTGCCCAGAGGCCTGCGAGGAGAAATAATTTTGCCTTTTATCAAAGTGTAAAACTTACTTTCAAAGACGAAGAGCCTCCCATTTAACCATAATAAACGCTCTACAGGAGTCAAGCTTCAGGTCTAGTGAGAAATGGGGGAGGGACTGAAGTGGTCAGCCACAGAATGGAAAGGCAGCTGCCGTGACAGTGAGATACTTTCCTGCCCTGTAACTCAGATGAGCAAGGGAGGTCACTGTTTTGCCTGTTTAGTCCCTTATTAAACTGATTAGATCTTTATATTGACTGGCTTCCCTCTAAATGAGTGGCTATATTAGGAGTGCATTGTCCAGATGAATCTTGCTTGCTTGTCTACTGATATAACCACTGACATGGATAAGGCCATTAGGTGTGACCCTTGGTGGGGGGGGGGGGGCATGCTTTTATGCATCATGCACACATTTCCTTGGCAAAGAGATCAGCTTTTAATGTTCAGAAATGAAATAACCCAAGGAGCTTGAGCTCTTTGTGGAACACATATGGAAAAGTTGTGAGTAATAAAGTAGGTGACATGAATGGTTAAGATTAAGAACCCTTGTGGCACTTGGTTTGGCTAAGTTGGAGAGCATGGGAGGAATGGGATGGACTGAAGCCGAATTATCGAGGAACCTGCATCATGTCAGATTGAGGATGTGAGGAGCCATCAAATAGCTTTAAACAGGGAACAATATGGCCACACTGAAGAAGGGCAAGGCGGGTGGTGATGTGGGCCAAATAGAGCAGCCATCCCCCACTTCACTAAAGACCCCTTTTCCTTGTTCTTTAGCTCTCAGTTTCACCTTTTCTTACTCGTTTTCCTTATCAATTTTCTCTGGTTCCTCACCCTGAGCAACAGACTTTCCATCCTGAAACCACCCAGTGGCAAGGGCTTTAAAACCTATTTCTCTGATCAATGCCTTTAAAGTACTAACTGAATTAATTTCTCCTAATCTAGGAACCATCAGAATACTAGCATGGTGCCCCAACGAGGCTTCCAGCCCATCTCAACCAAAGGAGTCAACATGGCGGATCTCGAGACCCCTTCCCCTTTTAGATCAGATAGGGTGGAGAGCTCCATGGATCCCCAATAGGTAGGGACAACGACCATTCTCAGCAGAAAGCAGGTACAGAAGATGAGACCTTCAGCCCCTCAGCTTCCCATAAAGATTTGTGGGGAATCACGTCTCTCAAGAAAATGTGAGGAAAGCAGATAGAATAGGGAGATCTCAACCCCTCCCATGAGACTGGCCCTGTTGGAATTGTTATGCGTTGATACCACCCTTTCACTAGTAATCCCTGCCCCAGACCAGGAGGAAGTTCCAGACAAAGACAGGGAAGTTACAGGGCCCAAGAAGCCCACCGGCTTGGGCCAGCTCCTAATGCCTGCGCAGTGAGTTACAACAACCTTCACCTCACCTGGGCCTCATTATACCATCATTGTAATGTCATACTTATGCCCGGAAGTTCATTAATATCATAACAGACTGAACTCTGGGAAAGGGCATGCACAGTCAGAAGGCAGACCGCTTGTCAATCAAATTTGTCAATCAAGAGACCCCACGCCCAGAGGTGTCTCCCCTGTAGACAGAATAAAAGCCCCAAAGCCTCTTCATCAGGGCTCTTGAGCCATTTTCCTGCTCGAGCCTGCTCCTACCTCTTTGGAGTGTACTTTCCCCTCAATAAACTATCCCTTTGTTTCACCACTTTACTCTTGTGTGTGTCTCATTCAATTCTTTGCTCGAGATACCAAGAACCTGGACAATGTGTCAACAAGGACACCCCGTTTTCCGGTAACAGTGGAGAGACCACTTAGGACACTCCCACAGCAATCTGGGAGTGGTGGTGCCCTGAACTAAGGGACTAGCAGACGGGGAAGGGGATGGGCACGAGCTGTTAGGGAGATGGCCTTGGTGGACTTGGTGATAGACAGGGTAGAAGACAACGGTAGTGCCCTGCTTCAAACAGTACGTTTGGTCAGCCTCCTGACACCTTGAACTTAGCCCAGGGAGAGTAGGCTGACCATATGAACCGTTTGAAACGCAACAGTACTGTTGTCTTCTGTCCCATTTAAAACGGTATGTCTGGTCAGCCTGGTGACCACCTAGCTAAAGGCGTTTGATGATGTCATGCATGTGAAATGCTTAGCTCAGCATCAGGCAGGAAGGAGCCGGTATGTTTTGGAGGCCAGGAGGGGGAGCCGTTACAGAGGAGGGGGGCACGAAGAACTCTATGGGAATGAGCCTTGAACATAACACAGTGCAACCCGGAGCAGCGATGGCATCAGTTAGACCAACACTGAGAAGAACGTGGACGTGAATGAAGTCCTGGTACCACCTTGAAGCAGGTGCTGATTCCTGCAAAGGCCCCCTTCCTCCTCAGGCCTCAAAGACAAGCTGTAGGTTCCTCAGAAGAACCCTTCCACTGCCCAACCTGCTCCTTCCCTCCCCCCCCCCCCCACCGGAGCAGCTTGCCCGGGTTCGGCACCGACTCAACATGGGCATCTACGGCTTAAGCGGTCACCCACGGCCCAGCTGTTGTCCCTGGCCTTGTGTGAGTGCCTGTGTGCTCTGGGGAGAGGTGCCAGTGAGTGAAACTTGAAATGAAAAACAACCTGACCTCAAGGACAAAATGACCTTACTCGGCAAAATACACCTCTGGAGCGCCAGTGCAAGTCTACAAAAGGTCACCAGCGGGAGCTCCTGTGGGCAGGGGGGGCCGGGGGGGCCGGGGGGCCTGGCCCACCAGCAGCCTCTCTAAATCAAAAGGACGGAGAAGGAATTCGCAAAGGGGAGCTTCCCCGTCAGGAGGACCACGAACAGGTGGCCCGGATCTAGGAGTCCGCCCGGCCCATTATCAGCCACTTCCCCAAATCCTTGTTATGTAGCTTTGGCCCATTGCAGAAGGATCCTGCTAGAAGGAACCGGGGAGGAGCTCCCACCCAGGGACACAAACATTCCCAAACAGTGGAAGGGGGCGGCCAGCCCGCTCCACCATCTCGTGGTGTACTTTAACTTAACTTTTCTATAATAATTTTCACGCACTGTCTCTTGACTGAATTCCTTCCTTCGAGAGACAAAGAACCAAGGGCGAACGGTGGATTCACGGTCACACCGGCCTGGTGCCCGACCCGGACTGTGTCCGGTAAGCAATAGCCTCCCGCCTGGAGCTGCTGCTCTGCCTCCCACTAAGGCAGTCCCGGTGACATGCCGACTGGGACGCGGCCGGGACAGTTAGGCCGGTCCCACCCGCCTCCCCAGGGTGCTTCCCGGGTGGCTCGGTTCCTCTCCCCTTTCCCTCTCCTGGGAACCCTTCTTTGGGTCTCTCGGGAGAAACCTAAGGGAGCCTCTGGGACCTGAGGGGCCCTGACCAGGGCACTCCCAGGTGGAACCAGAAGCACAGAACATGTCTGGGGCCTCCCTATAGCCTGTGCAGGGGAGAGACGCCTTTCTCTCTCTCTCATTCTCTCCCTCTTTGGGGAACCCTTTCTTGGGAGCCTTGGGAGAAACTGAGGGGAGTACCGAAGAAGTAGGAAGCCCAGAACACCCCTGGGTGGTGTTAGCCTGCATGGGTTAGACTCTCTCTCTTTTCGCTCCCCCAGGTCTTGGCTCCCTGCCCCTCCTCCCTTGGGACCAGGAGCTCCACTAGCTGGGTGCCTCTTCTCTGAGGTCACTGCTTTCACCCACTCCAGCTCTCCTTCCTGGGGTCAGGCCCTTTAAATAAAAGGCTCTTTCTTCCCTGGAGCCCAGAATTTAGTGCTCAGCTACTGGCTGATCAGCACTTGCCTGGCCTGGCCTGAGGCACCCAACCCCGGCCTGATTGCCAGGCAGCGTCCCCCCCCCCCGCCCCCCGCCCACCCCTCCCGGAGGCCTGTCACCAGGGCGCGCCTGCGCAGAGCTCTGCCTCTGCGTGCTTTCCTTGCGCACTCAGAGCAGCCAGCTCTCACGCACCCGCATCTCGGTGCTGCCCGAACCCCCATGTATACAGGATGATGCTCCGTGGGCCGCCGTCAGAACGTCATCTTGCAGAGGCGCAGCCCCATGTGGCTAAGCCTCCATCAGAACAGCTCAATGGGGATGGAGGCAGGAAGGCAAGGATGGGAAAGACAGAGCCCCTAAGGCAGCTCACAGGCATGGGGGAACCCCTTCTCGCTCTCTCCTGAGCCCACCCACTCAGATATTTTTGAGGAGCCTGTTGCCCACTCCAGCCCTCCCTGTGGACGACGCGGTAAGGATGGCGGATGGACCAGAACTACCTCTGGGACACAGCCGCCTTTAAGTGCTTTGGCCTCTGTGCAAGCTTCCCAACAGGGATGTGAAAAGGGACAAACCTTCCTTCTTTCACCTTTGCAAACCAAAGCTTGAACCTCTTCCTTGCTCTCTCTTGCTGTCCCACAGGCCATTTTTCCGGCTGTCTGTACACACACACACACACACACACACACACCCGCCATCTGGGAACCTCCTCCCTTGTGTGGCGGTGGCAGAAGTATCTCTGCCTAGGGTCTAGCCCAACCAGTCTAGGTTTCTACATCCTTCTGCATCGACACCACTGCTTGGCTTGTTCTTTTCTCCAGGCTCAGCCCGACGCCTGTTTGAACCAGCAAGGGCTATCACTGGAGAGTCTCGGGCTGCCTGAGACTGGGGAAGGAAATCTTAGTGCAAGGTCAGCCTCTGGAAGCAGCTGCGAGTGACTTTGCTTGCCGGAGTGAAGTTGCACTAACATTTGCCCCTCACAAATGCCTGTGTAGTCAGTTAGGATAAATTAAATGTTTCCTTTGTTGTCTTGTGTATCTGTGGATATTTTTGTTTTCGTGTAAATTGTGGCCTTTTAGGGTTAATCCCCATGACCGCGGTCAAATCAGGTGCAATGGTCAAATCCAGATGTAATGGTTAAAACAAGGTGCAGTGGTCACATACAGGTGGTATTTGTGTGTCCCGTTTGGGTGCAATTAGACCAAACATCCAAAAACTGTCTGTTCAGTGTTTGTGTGTCAATCTATATATCCAGATTTGTGTGTGTGTATGTGTATATGTGCAGCTATTTTAATTCTAAGATCAGCATTGAGGTCTAAAATCTTAGTCCCAACTAAAGGTCCTTAGACAGAATATTGAATAAATGGTAAACTTAGTTCTGGCCATTAACAAAAGGGAAAATTGGTGCTCAGTTACAATGCTACTTGGTCTCTGTGTACATGTTTTAGATTCTGAGGAGAGATGGCTTTTCAATAGGTTTTCTCTTGAACTCTTATTCTGTTTTGCAGTTAGAACTGTTTTGTTAAAGGATCAAGGAACTGGGTTGTGGTCCCTTGTATGCAAGTTTTTATGATGTAATGCAATAGAAATTCTTAAAAAGGTAATTAAACTGATCATTCAGAGAACAGGGAAATCCACTTGTCTTCCTGCTTCCCTTTTACTTAGACACCAACTGTCTACGGTAAAAAGTAAAAAGTCTTAAAAGGTTTTATTCCTCAGTGGTAACTTTCAAGGTCTTACAGAAAGCCAAAATGTAAACAAAGCTCTCGCTGGAGCAGCAAAGAATGTAAATCCGCCACTATCTCCTGAGGTGAAGGCAACTAAAGAAAAAAAGGGGCATTTAAAAAATCAAGCCTCCCAAACCAGCATGTTAGCCTCCTTTTTTTGTTGTTGTTTTTGGTTCCCTGACTGCCTAGCCACTAGACCACCAGGAAAACCCCCATTTTAGCCTCCTTAATACTGCAAAGGACAAATAAAAGATCTGTGTCCTTTTTAGAATTGCTATTATAGTTCTTTTGTGTTTGCAGATTTGTCAATAGAAATGCTAATTGTTTGCCTTTTCGTTGTCAGTAAACTTAAGCTTTTGAGTGTTATAGACACACTAAGATATGTAGTTCTGAGGTCTGAAGAAAGGCCAAAGACATTTGTTTTAATATCTATAGCGACCGAGACAGGGAAAACGAGGAAGGAAGGGACAGTGAAAGCAGAGACGAGACAAAGACAGGTCAGCATGTTGGTCACAGTTATAAAGAGACTAAGGCTAAAGCCACCTCATGGCCACCCCAGGAACCCTAAAATAAAGCCAGGTAAAGGACCCTGCTTTGGGCAGGAGAGCCCAGAGCCCTGGGACATGGAGCGCCCCAAAGCAGCTACACAAACTAAAAGGGCACAAGAGGAGGGGTTGCTCCTTGTTCTGAAGGAGCAGGGACCAGCTCCTTCCCCACAGGTCGCTGTCATCCACTGGACTTGGCCCAAGTTTTCCTAGCTGCTCCCAAGGAAAAGGCTAATTCTCATGACAGGGGAGAAACTAAGGGTGACCTTGATGTCGTAGGTAAGCTAGCTAATTACCTGATTAATATTAGGAGCCATTTACTCTGTCTTAGCCACTCATCATGGACCTATTCTCTGTAAAACCTGCTCTGTCGTAGGAATAGATACGGGTTAAATAAATAGTGGCCTATACCTTAGAGAAATATCCAACAAGCCCACCAGACCCTAAGAAAGGACTGCTCTGTGTCCAGCCCGCAGGGGACGCTTAGAGGGATCGGACAAAGACGAGGTCAGGGGTCAAGAGCGGCCACTCCACTTCCTTCTAAGGAATCACAGTGTAACCAGTTTAAGCGGTCCCCGCAAGGGAGGGCACATCAGATAAGACAGTCTCTGCGATCTGGACAGTGATTAAGAAGTGGGAAGCCTACATGCTAGCAAAGAATTACAGGGTGCATCCCAGAGTTCAGACTAACAGCTACATCCCATAGCCAGCAAGGGAAAAGGAAGGGACGAGGGGAAAAGGAAGGGACGAGGGGAAAAGGAAGGGATGAGGGGGAAAGGAAGGGACGGGGGAAAGGAGGAAGCAAAGATGAGACGGCTCTCGCCCCTCCAAACAACAGGCAGCGGGAAGGCGGAGGGATCTTCCTCAGCAAATGAGCTGTCAGTTGTGCCCAAGTCCGTGGTTTGGGGGGAACAGTAGGGGCCCATAAGAAGGCGCCCATAAGTCTTTGCCTCAGAAAGGTTCTGGAGCCGGGGATTGAGGGGACGCCCTATACCCCGCCTCCCACTCTGACTTTTCTTATGGATGGGTCACCAGGACGTGGTCCCTTGGGAGTCCCCAAGTAAATAAGGTGGCTCACCTTTTTCTGCAAAATGGTTTGGCCTCAGTATAAGTTAGAGGATGGGAAACGCTGGCCAAAGAATGGTAGCCCAAGTAAGATCACTTCTGTCGCAGATCGAAGAAATAGACCTAAGTGCCACGTGTCTAGGTCTTTATGGATCTCAGAGCCAATTCTGACTTCTGTGGCGCCGGCAAGATAGCTCACTCTTACCCTTGAGCCCTCTGGGAAAGATGTTAATGTTGTCATAGGGCAAACTCTAAGACAGAGGGATAAACAATTACAGAGGCTGCCAGCCACTTCACTGCCAGTCTCCCTACGAGTAACTCTGATTATCCTACAGGGACCATGGCTCTGCCCAATATTAATCCCAACTGGGACTATGGCCCCACAGAAGGCACCTGGCTATAAAATCATGTAGCCCTTTGTTCAATAAAAGGCTTAAGACAAAGTAAGTACCCATGCTGGCTACTATAAACAGGACCCCTTTGAAAGTCCCATGATTTTTCTTGAACAAACTCAGGGAAGCTCTTACTGAACATGTAAATACAGACCCTGACATCCCTGAAGGGAAACTGGTGTTCAAGGACCTGTTCTCCACCCAGTCTGCCCCAGGTGTCAGGGAGGAGTCACAGAAGCTCCTAGCATGGCGCTGAGTCAGGACAACTTCATAAA
>PVJL010002476.1:0-196652 GCA_004026885.1 Lyroderma lyra | reverse complement strand
CACACACACACACACACACACACACACACGTGGGCCTATGTACAGCGTGCGCGCACACACACACACACACACCCGCCATAGCAAGCTGCGGTCTGCAATACGTGCAACACACACACACACACACACACACACACACCCCACACACACACACACACTTCTCTGTTGATCCACCTTGCACTGGACTTGCTTAGGTTATGGCCGAAGACACCAGTTCTGCCGCTGGTTTTCTTTCCCTCTACTTCATTATCTTGAAGAAGAAGTTGGGCTTGGGGACAGAACTGCTGCCTCTCGCTTTCTTAAGTTCCAGGATAATGATTTCCTTGTCGGCTAATAGGTGCACTTTCACATCGGGAGGGAAAGGGGGTGTTTCCTTGGGACTCCAGGCTGGCTCCGTGCCGGGATTCCCGAATGGCTCTGCCGGGCCGCTTTGCTCCCTCCCCGGTGACTTCTCGACCTCCTTAGCCTCTTAGGCTGTTTCATTTGAAACTACAGCACATCTTCCCTGCGAATTTGCTCATCATTCCTGCCTCAGGCTTCCCACGGACTGAAATGTGAAGCGGCAGCTCCCCCCGCCCCTTTCTTAAAGGTTTTGGGGTATGAAACAAAATCAGTTACTTCCTTACAACGTAACTTTTTCTACAAGAGCTTGAGATGCTGATGCATTAATGATGAAATAATTGATACAGAAAATTGTTTTTATAGTGATTAAATCTACCACGACCTCTTTAAAGATTCAGAACGGAAAACAGTTCAAAACATTCTCTTTTCTGTTTAGAAAACATCTTAAACAATCATAAATAATTAGTTTTTTATGAATTCTGTTTTCCCTTTTGTGACCAAAATTATGCTCCTGCATTCCTGTTTAAGTGAAACTGTGAATTGTTGTTCTATACTTAATTGCCAGTTTGTTAAAACAGGGCTAATCATACCCTGGTCTTAAGAGGAGGTGAGTTGGAACTCCACTTCTCAGGACGTGAGAAGCTTGCGTGTTTATGAGATTGTGTAGATGGCCTTTATTGCTACGTCTGTGGGAGGCAGATGTTTTCCTACCATCGCGCCCCACGGATCTGCTCCCTGGTGTCCACAGGATTTTACATAGGAGTCCCGTGTCCAGCAACAATGCGGATTCACCTGGCACGCAGCCTGCGACCGTGCTTATCCATAGGACTCCTGAGGGGACAGACTAGATCCTCCTCTACCCCAGGCCTGTGACCTCAGCCGGGCCCAACTGAATAACCAAGCACTCTAGCCCAGGGTCCGAGCCTTGCTTCGCAGACCCAGGCTATCAGCCTAGGAAAACTCTCAAAGGCAAGTGGTTCATCCAATTTAAGGGCCTCACCTCTCATCGCGGAGTCTTGGCGTTGGGCCAGTGGAGACGGGTCTGAGCGTAAGGAATAGTGCACGCTTGAAAAACGACGCACACTGGATCTTTTCTTTAAAACTGCTCCCCACTTCTCCCTCCACACCCCGTTCTCTTACCTAGCTCAGTTTTTGCCACTGGTCTTAGCACCTGCCACGTAATTCAGACGTTTATTATGTTTATTACTTATTACCTGACTTCTACTTAGGACATAAACTGCAGGAAGATGAGGTCTTCGTAGTTTTTCTCTCTCTTTTTTTTTTTTTTTTTTTTTTACTGAAGAAAGAGCCTAAAACAGTGCCTAACACACAATTGACTTGGTAAATATTTATTGAATTCGCATCACTTAGCCACACAAAATGACTTTAGGTCTCGTCATTCAGGAAGCCTTCAGAGAGGATACTAAAGTAAGAGCTTTGCTAACCCACATGATGGTACGTTGAAATGAAATATTCAGGTAAGGCTAGGAAAACGGTTCGAGTCTGCATGTGGAAGGGGTATGGGTCAGTGGCACGGTCGTTCCATACTTCATTGCCAGTACGGCCAACAGGGCTGCTCAGTTCATAACCACACGGTCTTGAGAGGGGAAAATGAGTTCCCACTCCGTTTTGCATGGTATGAGAAGCTTGCAGGTTTATAAAAATTGTATGTTCCTACCGTTGCACAATACAGATCTATTCCCTGGTGTCCACAGGATTTTCAGTAGCTGATTTTCCCATTGAGTGTTTTCACTGGTAAAGTAGACTCTCAGTTAGCTGGCACCCCTGGGGATTGCTAGATGCCAGACAATTGTATTTCTTTGACTGATTGATTGATTGATTGATTGATTTTTGCTGGTTGCTTGAGTTCTGGTTAATAGGGAGTCTGTGGTATTAGGCTGGCAGACCCCGTAACTTCCTCTGTACCTGGCGGTATAAAGTCCCCTTGTACTGCCCAACTTCGTTTCATCAGTCTCCCCGTGCCTGAGTGTCACGTAACTCAGGGGGGCAATTTGTTTGGCTTCTAGGATCCATTTGTCTATTTTGTCCTTATTACATCAGTCACAAAGAGTTTGGGGATCAGAAGATGAAACATAGATCACTTTCATTGTCTGTAGTTCCATTATCAAATTTGGCTGAGAATTGGTTTGAAACAGTTCCCTAAAATTAGTTTAGTCCATGGAATTCTTGGCCGTCTTTGTCATTGATGATCGAGACTAGCTCTTGGATTTTGTCATTGTGGTTGCTGGCTGCTGCTACTCCTTTTGGCAATCAGGTCTGTGGGATTGTGTTGTTTTATTTATATGTGTGGGTTCATCACAGAAGTTCCATCTTCTGAAAGTGGCGATTGTGTAGGATAAAACATCTCCGGCACAGATGGGCGTATTGTTTGGAGGAGTAGAATGTGGTTGCACAAGTTGTGTGTCTCAGGAGGTCCTGTTTACAGTAGCTTGTAATACAGGTGACAGAAATAGTGTCCAGCAGATGCTTTATTCCTTCTCTCCTGCACGGCGACTATTAAACACGCTGCAGAAGGAGATGTAGAGCAGACGGTCCTAGTCCCAAAGGTGGACCCGTGCCCTCAAGATTGCTGGACTGACTTTTGTGGTATGTAATCCTGTTGTTTCAGGCATTTTAAGTGACCATCAAAAAAATTTATCATGCAGTTAAAAAATCTTTAGAGTCGTGGTGGTAAATCCAGATGTGGTTGGCTTCTCATTGGTAATGGTGATAGATTTCGTGTCTCAGCTTCTGATTCGTTTTATGCGTAGAAGGTTTTAACGACTTTCAGTATTACTAACAACAAATTTGATTTGTTCAAAATGCAAAGTTCTTTTGCTTATTTTCCTAAACAAGATTGGTTGGGGTGCTTCACCCCAACTTCCTTGAGCATTAGAACAGCTATGAAAGATAATATCTTTTAATTCTCCTTTCATTCTCTTAGTTGGTTTTCAGGTGAGTCCTTATTTTTATTCCTGTGTTGCTATGTATATCAATGTGAAAAAATGGCAAAAGTCTTGGTTGAGGAAGGAAAATGTTTCTGAATTGACCTTCATTTTTCAGTTAGTTTCCCAGATAGTTTTATGAAAACACAAAATAAAAACAAAAGCAGTATGCATTTGCATTTACAAACATACTTCTGTTGTACCAGAGCTGAAGAAAAAATAGTTCTTCTAAGAGGGTTTGTTTCTCTGAGGCCTTTGGCCTTAAAATTCATATCACAGCTGTTTGAAAAGCATATTGAGTTCAATAATATATGAAATGATCAATAAGTGATGATGTTTTGGTGACTATTTTGGTAACTACATAGCATGAATGCTCTTAACCTTGAATATACAAATGCAACATGAGGACAATAAGGAAATGAATGTGTATGGATAAAAATGCCATTGAATATATTTTACAAACTAAAATTTGAGCATTTGGAGAACTTTATGATTCAAGTTGTGATGGAAAAAAACTATGGTGTATAATATTCGTATTTTATGGATACATCCAGCAAGAAGCCTTTTGATTTGTCAGCTTTTATAAAAACACAAAAAGCACACTTGGAAAAATCCCTGTTTGTTCTCTCCCCCGCGGACGGTAGGTACATCAGCCACAGGTAATGTCAGCCTCTGCCCCTTGACCAGTGTACTGCACTCAATGACTACATGTCCTAATGGGTGAAAAAATGACCTTTTCCTTGTCAAGTTACTGTTAAGGTGTTCAGTAGCAAGTCATATTTTTCATATTGTTGTGTAATAAGATATAAAATGAGCCTAGAGAAAATTTTTACAAATTCTTTTTTAAGTAGTTACAATTGAGTAGTTTCAGTTTCTATGGGAAATCCTTTTATAAATGATCATCCAAAATGAGTGAAGACAGGACATGTCTGATACTGTCACACGCTGACATCAGTGACTTGGTTTGAGGATGCCAGTAATAAATATTACAGCACTTCACGGGGACGCACCAGGCACCCCCTTTTGTCACGTGCACTGAACTTTCACTTGTACCTTGGCTGTACCTGCTAAGGTCATGCCCTAATTGATCAGCGATCTGAGTTTAAATCTCAATTCCCTGGGGGTTTTATTTAGAGACTTTATATACCTGGCAGGAAAGATTTCCTCAGATACCAGGCTTGCTCAAAATGTTGTTTTATTATTATTATTATTATACTTAACACAAATAGAGGTGGATTCTAAAGAAGGTAAAGTACCGTTTACGGTACCAGATAATTTTATCAGTCGGTCCACCCAGTCGTAGCTCATGCTGCTCTCTGCGTATAGCCAATGGTTGTCAACATGACGTATCATTTAAAATCTGTCTTGCCTTTAGATTGTCATCATGGAAGTGCAAGGCCTGAAGTCCGTTGCTCCCAATCGAATTGTTTACTGCACGATGGAGGTGGAGGGAGGAGAGAAACTGCAGACGGACCAGGCAGAAGCGTCCAGGCCACAGTAAGCCAGCTGAAGCAATGTCTGCTTGCCTCCCAGAGAGCCGGGCCGTGGTCACGTGCGGGGCCGTGCGGCTTGCCGCGCTGACCCGGTGGCGTGGCTGGCTTTGTCCACACTGTGTGTTAGAATCAGGATGTGTCTCAATGATAGCATGCTAATCAGAGCTGTTGCGCAGTCCCCGCGCCCTACACGCAGAGAACCCAACGTGCACGTGCCAAGCCCGTTTTCAGGCCCTAAAGTGTTGGTGAGTCGTTTCTAAGGGTAGCCCGTGTTGTTACTGATGCCACGTGCTCCTCGAAAGGAAGTTTTGATCCTTTTTCAGTTATTAGAACTGTAACCTTGTAGCTTTCTGTTTGTGTGTATCAGAGCTCTGTGGGGAGGTTCAGGGGGGACCGTGGCTCCGCCCAGTGACGTGACCTGAGTTGAGGAACCTGGTATTGATGACCGTGCACTCATCTGGGACGAAGAAGCTATTTGCTGGCAGTTTGATGTTTCAGATTCTGGGATCAAGTTTAATGAAGTTTGGAAGATGTTCTGTTTAGCTGTTTTAAGTCTGGGAAACTTGACTCTCTGTATGTAAGTAACCGGGCGGGCCCGAAGATTGACAGGAAACTTGCCTGCCCTCATGGGTACACCGCCTTTAGCACGGACTTTTTAATTTCTTCCATTTGGACTTCATGCAGAATTTCTAGCAGGACTTAACAGGATTTAGGGTTTTTGCCTTACTGTAGCATCGGTACGTGGACTGGGCATTCCGGAAACTTCTTCTGAGGCACGGGTTAGGCCCTGAAGAGAAAGATAAACAAGAACCTGTTTTCTCCAGGGCAGGCACAGTCTATGGGGTGGCGGGGAGCAGGATGGGGGGATACACAGGAGGAAGTGGACAGATGTGCTCAGAGTGTTCAGGGATTGAGAAGAAGCAAGTTGAAACTTCTCGCCCTGTCTTGCAAAGCTCTGCACGTCTGCTCTTGACCGGCGTCCTGACGTCTGACCCCTCACCACCATGCCCCTTCCTTCCCCTGTGCCATTGCTGTCCAGCTCCCCGGAGGCGTGCCACTCCTCAGATCCATCAGCCTGTTGTCATCATCACACCCCCCACTTTCCCTTTGTGGGGCTGGACCCCGGCGTTGACAATCATAACCTGTCCCTCGCTTCCTGAGAACAACCCTTCTGTTCAACAGAGGAAGCAGGTATTGTCGGGATCATCCCTCTTCGGTCTCCACTTTTTAATAGTTAGACAAGTGTGCCTCCCGGAATCTGTTGATTTTTGAATCATGTTTCCCCCTTGAGAAAAGGGCAGAGCTCTTGTCCTATTTGATCTAATATCCTAACTACCTAGTAGGCACTCAGTCAGAATTTATTAATTCAGCAGCTTGAACGTATTTGTACGGGTTAGTCATAGTGGATATTTAGGGGTGAAGTGTTTCTCCTGTAGCTGTAGAGGGTTGATTTACAGCGTGACAATGAAGTGAGAATAATGAGAACAGACAGCTCTTGTAAGAGGTTAACACCTCTCAGGAGGGTACTGTGAGACAGAAGGGGAAATTGGTGCTCGTTCTGGCCGGGTATATGGAGTTGAGGGGGAGGTTGGTGTGTGTTTGCTTTAAATATCAGTCATGTTAGTGGAGTACGGTAGATTAGTTATTCACAGAGCTGTGAGCCGTAGTCAATCTTAGGACATGTTCACCACCTCAGAAAGAAACTCTGTACCCTTTACTTACCAACCTAAGCAAACAATGGACTTTCTTTCTCTATAAATTTGCTTGTCACGGACATTTTACATCAGTGGAATCACATGTGCTCTTTTGAGACTGGCGTCATTTATTTAGCATAATGTTTTCAGGATCCGTCCCCCTTGTAGCATACATGTGTATCAGGATTTTGTTTCTCTTTACGGCCGAATAATACTCCATTGCATGTATATACCACCTTTTGTCTGCCCACACATCTAGGATGACACCACCGAGATTGATTCCAGGGTGGGGCAAGTGGTGTTCACCAGGTTAATGCAGAATCAGATTGGGCTCCACACAGGAAACGTGGTGCTCGGCCGCCAGCTCCGTGGGAGGAGGGCTCAGCACAGAGGCCGTGGTGACTGTCCCTCCAGCCCTCACCCTGAACCTGCAGGGCTCAGGCTCTCCCTCTATGTCTCTGGCACTTCCTGAGCTGGTGTCCCTCTGCTGGAACCTAGGCTGCTTGCCTGCAAGTGAGTGAGTCTCTGCACAGGCCCTTTGAGAGGAAGCTGGGTTTCCATCAGCCCTCCCCATCTCACCCAGAGGGATGGAACTCCTCCTGATCTTCCCAGCCAGGTGTCATGGGGGCTCCTCTTCCCAACACTGGTGCTCTGGGCCAGGGAGCTGGGTGTGGGGCTGGGAGCCCCTCATTCCTCTGGGGGGGGCCTCTGTAGCTGAGTTATCCCTCATGATTCTCAAGCACCACACGTGGGTGTGGGGTCAACCCGTTTTGCATCCCCACCTCTCCTACAAGTCTCGACGTGGCTGCTGCTTTATATTCCTCATTACAGGTCTTCTGTTCGTCTGGGCTTCAGAAAGGTCTCCAGGTTGATTGTTCTATAATCTAGTTGTAGTTTTAAATGCTGCTGCCGACCCACCACTGCCCCTGCTGGGTGGGGAACCCACTTATCGACTATGTTTTGTTTCGTTTTTTGTTTTGTTTTGTTTTTTGTTTTGTTTTTTTAGCTCTTTTTGACTCAAAAATAATCCTCCTCAGCTTCATGCTCTGCTTCCTGGACACACTGAAGCAGTGGTCCCACCTGTGTGGATCTGTTGGGCAGGGCTTGTGCCAGGATAGTTCTGCCCGATGAGAGCTGTGCCCTTGCAGTCCCAGGTAGCTGTGTCCTGGCGTGTTGGAACTGAGGTGGGGTCCCTGACGCATAGCTCTGTTGGACAGAGGGCCTGCCTTTAGAAACCAAGGTGGAGACAGCCCTCACCCCGGGTCCTCCCCCATGCACTGGGGCCTGTGCCGGGAGTGGCTGCCATGATGGTCTCTGAATCCCCTTCAGGGTCATTCCCGACTTGTCTTGCAGAATAAAGTGTGCTTCCAGCTGAACCTGTGGTCCAGTCCTGCAGGGTCTAAGTACAAAGTGAGCTGAGAAATTTTGCCTCCATTGTAATATTATTTGTTCCATTAGTCGTATGTGGATGCCCAGGATCCTGGGTAGTCTGGTTCGTGTCCACTTAGCCATTCTGCTTCGGCTCATTCCTCGCTTCTCGCGTCTTACCGTCTGTGGTCAGGAAGGGTCAAGCCACCGTTCAGCACCAGGAATTCCCTCAACCACGTCTCCAGGTGCAGCTTGGCACCACACTGCATGGTGCTCGCCCCTCAGCCAGGCTTGCTTTCTGCTTTTGGGGGGTTTCTTGGTCTTTTTTTCGTTTTGTTTTTACCACTTGATGATAATGATCCCTTTTCTTCCCATTCTCAATGACGTGGTCTTCTCCGTCTGAGGCAGACCTCAGCAGAATGGCTTGTCCTGGTCATTTCTGTTTTCTCTAAGAATTGGCTGTGCAAGTTCCTTCATTGCAGTCCTGCCTTTTTCTAGCATGCTCCTCAAAATTCTTCCAGCCTGTACCTAGCATTTACTTCTGTGAATAGGGAGTTGCTACAGCAGCACCCTGCTTCTCCATTGGGGCTGTTACAGGGACAGTATCAGAGACTGGATGGTGTAAACAGCAGATGTTCACTTCCTGTCGCTCTGGACACCGGACATCTGAGATCAGGGCCAGCGTCCTGGGGTTCCGGGTGAGGGCTCTCTTCCTGGTTTGCTGACGCCTGCCTTCTTGTGTCCTCACATAGTGGAGAGACAGGTCTTAGGTCTTTTCATCCCCTTATAAGGACCACAGTCACATCATCAGGGCTTGACCCCCATGCCCTCATCCAAACTCATTTACCCTCCAAAGGTCCCACCTCCAAATACCATCCTGCTCGGAATCAGGGCCTTGACATATGAATCGGGGAGCGGGGGGCAGGGAGTTACAAACACTACCCTCCCCGTACTTCCTGCGACCCTCATGGAGTACACACCCTGAAGAATCTCAATGCCATGTCATTTTCTACAGAATCTTTTTGCCAAGTTTTACTGAGATATAATGTATATAGCACATAATTCTTCCATTGCAAGGTGGGTGCTTTTCAGTGCGTTTTAGACACTGTGCTTCTCTCATCGTAATTCTTTTCTAAAACATAGCACTTTACAAGTACCCTCGTGCCCATTTGCAATCGATTCGTGATCCTGCTCCTAGTTGCAGGAGAGCACTCATGGTTTCTAGCTCTATGATTTTATTTTATTCTGGATATTTTATATCAGTGAATTCATCCAGCATGCAGTCTTTTGTGTCTGGCTTTTTTGACTGAGCATAATTTATATCAAATCTTTTATTTAATTGATACTTAATAGTTGGTTGATCGAGTTAATTAACTTTTGTAGAAATAGTGATATTATTTTAACACTCACATTTTCACAAATAGTAAAAATTTCCGCGCGGTGGTTGTCATTTAATTTCTAATACACTCATGATGTACTCATAGGGACATTTTGGTAATAGGGAACCTCTGGGCAGACTGTTTAAACAAATTAAAATAACTTAGAAGTTACAGAGAAGTTACCTACACCTTCAATACTCTTTATTACTGTTACCACATGAAAATTTAGCTAAAACAATGTATCTGCGTTTTCTCGTGTACACCGAGTTAACTTTTAGAATGAATTAAAGGATGTGTAATTACCATCCTATCCTGGGGGCAGATTGCCTCCAAAATGGACCAGCTGCAGGTTTTCAGCAGTGTGCTTGCTTGTACCTTGAACTCATCTTGCACCACAGGAAGGAGATGCATCTCCTCCATCATCAGAGTGAATTATGCCTCAGACACGTTTTCTAAATTGTATTGCTCCAACAGTTCGTGTTTGTGGGAGAGTGGATCATCCTTCTGTCTGATGCTAATTAAAGTGCCTCATTTAGTCCGTCTTTCCAATAAACTTAATCAGGGTTTCTAGGCTTGCCTGCTTCCTTCCTGTAGCTCAGATGTCCTCTCAGCAATGAGGCAGAAGCTGCACGTGACACTGGTCCGTAACTGAGAATACAGAAGCGGGGGTCTCATGGAGCTGGCGCTTAAGACAAGTTTGATTTGTAAAAAGGGATAATGTGGTAATCTATTTGTTTTCTTTTTAGTTTTTAATATAGAGAAAGGAAATGTAGATAAACTGTATTTTTCAGTTATGGAGAAAACTTGTATTTATGGATTTTTAAGTCATCGTTTCAGTCTCTCAGTCACCTGTGAAAGGTTGTTGTGCCCTGTGAAGGAGGTACAGAAGCGTTGTCACTACACTTTTATACCTTTTTACCATTTCCAGACATTTCGTTGTTTCAGTTTTAGCCCACACCCTTACTAATACCACCTGAACAGAAATGGAGGGATAGGAAGAGAAATGACGATTTCCAGGCAGACGGGGGCGGTCTGTATGGTCACGTTGTAGTCACAAATCTCCTGATACATAGTGATCTTTAGAACGCTTTGCCTGCAGATGGTGAGCATCCTCTGGGCGCCTAAAAATAAAAGAGCTAATAATGCCCTGTGACAGGTCAAGCTAGACCTCAGTACTGGGGAAATAAAAGCAAAGAAATTAGGGTTAAAAATAAACCAGGGCCTGGGGTCAGAGGAAAATGGGGAATTGTTCGGTGGGTATGAAGTTTCAGTTATGTGAGATGAATTAGTTCTAGAAATCTGTGCACCACGGAGCCTGGAGCTAACAGCACAGTATCATGCACTCAAACGTAGGAGGGTAGAGCTCACGTTAATTGTTCTAACCACAATTAAAAAAAAAATCATGGGAAGCAGCACTCTTTTGCCATACCCTCTGTATCTCTTCCATCCCACAGTGCAGGTTTATCAAGGTCATTTGAAGATGAATTGGTCTGTTTCCCACCCTCCACGGAGCAAATAAGCAACGCTGATGAGTTGCATCATTAGAGAAATATAGTTGCAGATATTACGACAGAAGGCTTTTCTACCTCATGAAAATGATGGGAAAGTACAGGCCTCAGAACCCCTTTCTGGGAACTTTACATGCTGGACCAGAAAAGTAATTATCTGTCAAACTATTGAAATAGTGTTGCAGCTCCCAATGGGAAGCTTATTAGAACAGCAGGCTGCTGGGACAAATGTTTGAGACAGATTAAATACGGACTGCATGGTAACCCGGAGAAGCTAACCAGCCATGCTTTGCGAAAGCAGATGAGTTTTCACTTGAATTTAGTGACACCAGAATTAGTTTTGAAGTATCATTCGTTCACCAGCTACTCTTGCAGGCTAGACAGAGAGTATACTCTATTTTTAAATGGTCTATCATATGAGTAATGAACCCGTGGGAAAACACTCAAACTTCAAACAAAAGTTGCATCTTTTTCTCATTTCCATCTTTAAAAACATGAGATTGCTATTGCTTCTTCAAAACAAAACAAAATTGACCAGAAGATACTACTGGTGCAGAACAAAACAAAGCCGAAAGAGACAGACATTGGCCAAACACAGAAATGACATCCACTGAGAATTTGTGTGCCCGAGAAGGAAGCTGGTCCAGGGACCCTCGTGATTGATGGCGTCTGAGTTAAAGGGCAGGTAAGACGGGTTGAGATTCCAGATGCCGGCTGATGAGCACCTGGACACCAGCAGGAGGGCATGGAAGCAAGTCGATACAATTAGGCTCAGCATCTCCAGGATGAATGTGTAGTGTGTAAATACCTGGCCCTCCTGATGCCTGGTTTTCTTTCCGAGCAACCTTTTGCAGTTTATTGCCACTATTATTCCACGTGATGTATGTAACAAATGTGTCAAATGGGGGGCAGATGTGGCGGAGTGTAAGTAGCAAAGAACTTAATTTGTGTCCTAGTGTTCATCTTCACCTGGCTGACTCCAGGACGTCCCTCCCACATCTTTTGGAGACATCCTGTAGGAACCCTTGGTCTTCCAGTCACGATCAGGTACGAAAGCACGTGTTTGGGACTTAAAATTGTCATTCCAGTGGAAATCAAAACGTACCCACTTAAAAACGTGTGCTTTTCCTTGCGGTTCATCCAGAAACCTGTAGTAGAGAAAGGGGCCCTGTCTTCTCTTCCTTTCCCTCTTCTTGTTTGCCTACTCCTAGACTCCCTCTACTGCTTTAGAATAGGGTTGAGGTCGAGGGGAGGAGGAGCAAAGTGTCTTCGTATATGAGCGAGCGCTCTTGGTAGCCCTGTGTTGGTAAGCAGATGCCTTCCGTCGTGGCACGTGTCCCCTCTAATTTCTCTAGATCCTTGAAGACACCCCATGCTGCCAGGAGCTTCTGCCATCACCTCACCCCCTTATGGAATGGTGCATCCTACACCTGCCCTCTTTCCCCTGGCCCTGAGCTACTGCCTTAATAATATCACTTACATGCCTTTCTTTTTCTCTGAATTTAATTTCCTTAACAGGTAACTCAAAGTTCCTTGAAGATGAGGGCTGTGTGTGCACCCTGGTTCCTGACTGGCCCCAGTCACAGTAACATGGCCAGTCGGTGCTCAGTAATCTAATTGAAATGTTCCCTCTCCCGTTTGGAGCATTAAAAGCTAGTCTCTGAGTAGGTCTCAGGGTGTGGCACTTGAGTCAGCTCTTGCCTGTATGTGCTGCGTGTCCAGGCCTCATTCTTTCATCCCAAGCGCCCGTTTGTCTAGCTTTTCTAGGACGTGCCCTGTGTGGGAGCCAGGCTAAGTCCTGAGAGCAGAACAGGTGACTCCTGCCCCTCCTGGTATGAACTGCTTCACTCACATAGTCAGAAGAAAGGCCTTGATTGTTAGCTGCTCCTGTCCTTTGTCTAGAATTCAGTCCAGGAGAACTCCCTGGGACCCATCTCCACTCGTGCTGGCACAAGTCTTCACGCAGACTAGAGCAGTGCCTCGTGGCCCGGCGTAGGACCAGTCTGCTCGTGAGACCCGTGCACAGCAATGCCCACTTGGAACATTGCTGTGAGGAGAGAGTGGGGGGAGGACACGTAGAGGATTTGTCAGGATCCTGAGAACGATCAATGAATGAGGAAGCCTTCATGATGATATTGATAAGTCAGGAAGACATTTATAGAAGCCTAGTTGAATAGCATTTGATCTCTTGCTAATAAGTTATTTTCAGAAATGCCCAGAATCTACGATACTTAAAAACAGAAAGAAGTACATTGGAAGTGAAAGTTAAGGAAGTGGGATTTTTGAAGAATTCACCATTTTATGATTTTAAAATGTTAATTTTAGTGTGATTACAGGGAGTTCGTTTCCATCAACGTGAATCATGCCCTAGTGGCAGTTATGAAGGGACAGAATCCTTTGGTTGTCACGTGCTTACTATCCACATTGGTTTTGTTTCCCGGTTGACGTCAGTAAAGGTTTCTGTCTGCTCTGGTAGAACCCGGCTGTCAGAGGATGGCTAGCAGAGCACCCTGCGATGGGCGGCGGGGGCTGTGCAGCCCTGTCTCCCTCGCTGACACCGTGCTACCACACTGAGCAGTGTGTTCTCTCCGAGACCTGAACTGAGCTGCGTGATTGAAGTGCAGCTAGCTGGTGACTCCACGGCAGTGGGCGTGTGGATCAGCAAAAGAAAGACCATCCTAAATTCAGGACCACCATATATATTACATGTTATGTATTCTATATTATATATTATGTTGTATAATGTGTAGTACATAATTAATCTAATATCCATGTAGTCAGTATTGGGTTTGTTTCAGATGTAGGAAAATCTGAAATCATTTGTAGAAAACATCTTTGCAGTCCCTTGGTGGTGAGGGCATATAGGAGGTTGTGTCTATAAAACAGTGTCTTCAAATGGCCTTGGTGACCTGGAGATCCAAGCAGAGTGGGCTGTGCTCTTCATGCCCACCTGAGAGCAGGATGCCGCCTCTGGCCTGTTCTCGGCCCAGGAAATCTGAATAATGTTCCAGAACCAGTTCACCCGGAAGGTGTGCACCTGGGCAGGTCTCCCGACCTCTTCTTTTATTAGCACTTTTTACCGTAAACACAGTGTAATGTCAACACCGTGTAATGCAATGTATTTAAATTTTTATATTCATTCTAGTGATGGAATAGATATGCCCTTATAGAAAAGTAAGCTCCTTTCTGGGGGTACCACCCATAGTATGTGTACACTTAGGGATCTATCTGTTATTATATAGACCTTTTTTTCCAGTTAAGTAACCGTATGAAATATCATTGCAGTGGTTGAATTAAGATAAAGGAGCTTCTTTGCAAGTAAAATTTATTTTTTTATTGTGTTAAGAACACTTTCACCTGAGATCTGCCTTAAAAATTTTTTCAGTGCACAGTGCAGTACTATTGACTGTAGGGAAAACGTTGTGCAGCAGATCTCTAGAACCTAGTCGACTCTAGGAGTGACAGTATGCTTGCTGAACAGCAACTCCCTGTGTCCCTGTCCCCCTCACGGCCACCCCACCAGTCCCTGACAGCCACCATCCACTCTGTGTTTCTGTGAATAAGTATAAATACCTCATGTAAGTGGAATCCTGTGGTCTTGGTAGGTTACGTGTTTCTGGAACTTACCCGTTTCTTTGAAGTTATCCAATGTGTTGGTGTACGAGTGTAGTTGTTTACAGTAGTTCCTTTGGCTTCTTTTTACTTCTGTAGCATCGGTTGTAGTATCTCCTCTTCTCAATTAGGATTTCATTTGACCCTTCCCTCTCTTTCCTACATGGTCTAGCTAAAGGTTTGTCAATTTGATTTAGGAAATTTCTGCTCAAACCGCTCCCACGACACTTTCATTACCGTATCCCTAACTGTGATTTTCCACGTTATATTTTACTTGGGAGTTTTTGATCTCTAAGGTAGTAACATTAATCACAAGCTGATTATTTTTAAATTCAGAGGCTTTTATTTTTAAATCATAATGTGTAACCCGGCCTGTTTATAAGGAAATGGACGTTTAAATCCTCTAACGTAGTGACAGTTCCCAGGTCACGTTTGCAGCCTGGGAATTGTTTGGAATGTGGAGACTGGTTGTCCGTCTCTGTCAGATTGAAATAGAACTCTTCAAGTGTAGGGACCCTGTCATCCAGAAGATATGACAGCGTTGTTTCTTTTGTTTTGCTTTGTTTTAAGGAAAGAATAAATTTTGTGCAAACTTCTGAGGTTTCCCCCAACCCTCTGCACTTCACATACTCCAAATCAAAACTCTAGGCTCTGGAAGCGTTGTTGCAAAGATACTGCCCTAACATCAATCGAAGAGAGTTTTGAAAGGGGACACAAGCCTATGAAAATTTTTTTTTCTCAGAAAAGATTTTATTGACCTAGGACCACCAAAAACAAACAAACAAACAAAACCCCAAAAATCAGTGATAGTAAATTTGGCAAAAGAAATAAAAGTGAAGCATTAGTCAATTTTTAGACAAATAACACTTTTGTAATCCTGGCTCAGATTTCTCTGTTACATAAAATGCAAGATGGATTTGTTTGGCAAGGATGTGAAATCTTTTGGCTTATAAAACAGCAAAATTTTACCTGGAGCAAGTTTGTGAAATTCTCACTGTGTTCTAATGTTTCATTTTCCTTTTCTTGCCATAATATAGCTTTGTTGGCAGATGGCAACACTTGGATGATATTGAATTTGGCAAATACTCAAGACTCTTCAAAATTTTAATATTTGCATATGAAAAAATCACAAATTTTACATAGCTCTCTCCAAATGATCGAGATGAAGTCTTTTGCATTTTCCTCTTTTTTTTTTTTTTTGTTTTGTACCCTGTATTCTCTCTCCATTTGAATAGGGTAGATGTCTAGGGAAGAAAGTGAAGCTATTTACTATGAATATAATTTTAGGCATGTAAAAATATAATCTATCATCTTTCACGTTAAAAACTGTATTCCATAGCATCTTGTGTTTTTGTTAAAATCAGTAACTGAAGGTCAACATTCACATGAACATTAAACAACCTTTCCTGAAGGTTCCCTCTAAATATGCAAAACATCTCATTCTTATTATAATTTTATACAGGGGCAGTGTTTCATGCCTCCTTCTTAGGTTCTCTGTTTGCAAATACTGGATTCTAAGCGAAGGCCACAGAACCAACTTCTGGGGAAGTAGATGCATAAATGGCTTAGAGTACGGGTCTTGATTTCTGCGACAAACTCATTAAAATGTCACAAGCCACTCGTTCTGGAAGGCCCAGTGCAGGTTTGTGGATTTAATGCGATTAGTCACTTTTATGATGAGACTTTGTGACAGATGGTCCCGTTTCCTCCATCCTCAGATCGGTGATCACATTAAAGTTTCATCGTTAACATTTTCATGGGCATCTCTCTGAGTGTTTGAGGTCTGAGTGTTTCAGAGAAGGTCCCCAACCTCGCCGGTGACCTTTGCTGTTTTCCCTCGGTGAGTGGGATCTTTAGAAAGGGGGAGCTTCCTTATACCAAGCTGAGCTTGGCTTTGTTGCTTCTACCGCAGGGGGTGCCCTTTCTGTTCACAAGGAGCCTAATTCCCTTACTCAGCTAGTGCAGGCCGTGTTGGGCTTTGTTTTCTTACTGTCACGTTGTGTGTGATGGCCAGCACCAAAAGGGTGTGCTTCTGTTTTATAATGATCTGTTTCTTAAAACCAGTCCTCAGGGTTATAACTCCACCAGAATGGTCCACAGCTTTATAGCACCGCTGATGTAAATGAAGATACATTACACGTTGGGTAATTAATCTAGGAATATTTACCCATATGGCATGGATGAGCAAGAATTTCAGTTGACCACAATCACTCTCTTTTATTAGATAGGAGACAGATACAATTTATTTTGCATTACTGTAATATGGAAGCCATTCAGTTGTATGTGGTATCGTTCATTCTGAAAGAAACTTTTACCCCGGGCCAACCCCTGTGATAGAACACGAATAAATGGCGTCTGGGCTCAGACGACTCTTTATTACCAACAGTGGTTCTGCCGTGGACGAAACCTTCTTGTTCGTTATCCACATCGGTGCTGGCCAGCATGTCCTTCCGCTGAGCATCTTCGCTGGGGTAGCTTGCAGACTCAGGTTCAGCACATTGAAAGTAGAAATGCTTACTGTACACCTGAAAACGTTGTTGTTTCATCTCAGTGCCTGTGTCTACAGAGGTGCCCAAACCACAAACTTGGGTGTTTGTCCTTTTGTCCTCCGTCTGCTCCCCACGTCTGCGCTCTGTGGACTCTGCCTTCGTAGTGCCCAGCAGATCTCTGTCCCTTCTCCATCGCCAGCCCCTGGGCGTGGGCCGCTGGTGACTTTATTTCAGGAGTCTCTGGTCTCCTCGTCTTCCCCATTGCGCCCGCTTTGGTCCACTTTCTAAAACGCAGATCCGATTGTGCATTCCCCACATTTTTTAGTGACTTCCCTTTGCCGTCACAACGACATCTGGCGCTGCCCCACGGCTTGCCGGCGTGGTGTTTCCAGCCAGGAATGCTGCTGCCTGGGTACGAGAGCCCTTTCCCCGGCGGGAGTGGTCCTGCCTCCCAGGCCCTGTAGCAGCCCCTTGGCCTGCGCCCGTGTGCACTCTGCGTGTTCCTAGCGGGACAGGCGCTGCTCCTAAGCAGAAGGCCTGCCCGCCTTTCATTCTGCACCCCACTGCCTGCCTTTTACTTCCCCTGGGAAGCTCAGTTTAGGGTGCTCTCCTCTGTGAAACCCCCCTGAAACCCTCTGTCCCAACTGCTCCAGAGAGCTCCCTGAATACCTTCCATGTACTCTGTACACTGCACTCTCACTGTTAGGTTGTAGTTGTCTTGGTCTGCTGTGCCCCCAAAACTGTGTGCTCCCCAAAGGCAGAGGCCATGTGTTCAGCACTGCCATCCCAGTGAGTGGCTCAGAGACTTACCTCTGTTTGATCAAATGCATTTGAACTCACATGACAGACCATAATGTATAACGTTCCCTTGAATCCACTAATTCAGCATCAGTGAGAATAGATTCATCTGTAGGGATGATGCTGATGAACAAAAATTAGACATGCATATAGAAATGAGCAGGGTTCTGGGATTTGGGCATAAGGAAGTTAGACACGAATCTCAGTGAACTTAATAGCAGTTGGGAGCCAGTTGCCACCCTAATTTCCACCCACTTCACAGTGAAAATACAATCTGCTAAGTGACATTGTACGAATCAATCTCTGTGGCCCAAATACTCAGAAAATGCCAATAATCCAGTGCTGATGTCCCGTGTTGTGCTTTCAGACCATTTGTGCAGGAACAGAGGTGTTATATAATATTAAAATCTCATAAATCTCCTGGAGTTTCTCGGAGGAAATGCCCCTTAAATGTAAGCTGGAATTTTAATGTTCCTTAAAGCTATTATAATTGAATTTTTTTAGTCTAAGTGTACTTTCCAAAAAATACCACTTTGTAGCAAAGGTAGGCTATTTTTATTTAACCAAATACACAACTGTGCTTGTTTTCACTTAAGAATTTTCCACCCACATTGCTTGCTTCTAACTTAGCATATGTAAATAAGGATACAGGTAATTAAGAAAAAGGAAATTGCTACTCCCAGGAATATCGAACCAGGCAACGAGATTCCATCCATTTTGTCAACACACAGGATTTCAGTGGTCAAAGGACTCAGACAATATTGGGTCATTTAAAACCACATTATTCCTTTAAGAAAATGCTACCTCTGGTTCTGCCACAAGTTCTGTATGTTCCCACTGAAAAACATGACATATACCACAAAGAGGAGTGAAAAAATACAACAGTTTTCTTCAAGCACCAAAAATCTTAAACAACAATGAGTTTAGGCTGTTAATAAATATTTATTCAGACTCACAGATACAGGCAACAGAATGGTGGTTCCCAGGGAGGTTGGGAAGGGGAGAGGGGGGTCACTGTACACCACAATTTATATAATGTTATCAACCAGTATCACCCCAAGAAGTGTCATTATAAGTGTTTATTGAACAAATCATTAAGACACATCTGTTACTCTTTAACAGAGTGTGCCTAAGTTTTACTTTTTCACACTTTGGCCAAGACAGCGAGATTGGGTAAGAAGTGAAAAGTAGTCTCACGCCATCACACGTGGAATCCGTACGTGTGGTGTTTATCAGCTGTGACAGTAATGATACATAGATAATCACTTGCTTTAGAATCTCTCTGAACCGCCCTAAATGTCCTAACGATACTGATGATATTATTTTGGTTAAATGTAAAGTCATATTTTAAAATACAAGAAGTGGCTTTCAGATTCAGGCGATTACTCTATTTTACAACCCAGGCCCCACCTTGGATTGCTCACTTTATCCATAGAAACTGGTCATCTGTAAACATTCTTGCGTATTTTTGTGTATTTCGGTGGTAGTCTGATCTAGGGCTGTTGTACCTGCAACTTGAGCCCTTGTCCAGCATGGCAGCACTTGAAGAAGCGCCACATCCGACCCAGCTCCTCTTCTACGTTTAGTCCAGTAGAATGGGGTGCTCTGACGTTACAGTACTTTGGCAGTTCCGAGGCCCTCAGAGGAAGAAAATCAAAAGCCAACCCTTTCCACACCCGTGTGTGCAGCCCTAGTGAACATCAGCCCGCCTGCAAGTTCTAGCGAATTGGGGATGAACGGTTGGCCGACCTGGTTAAGCGAGCACGTCCTCGTAACCGGCAGACGCCGCGCCGCCCGCACCGCCGCGCTGGTCAGCGACAAGCACAGCCTAAGAGTTTCCAAACTCTGCACCGTAAGTTTTTGTAGTACCAGTTCTCTGCAGAGAACAATGCCTTAATTCTGTTGCGTTTGAAAGAGCCTTTTTCTCTCGTTCATACGACACATCCACCTTTTACTTCTGGTAAAAAAAAAGAAAAACCAGAAACAAACTAGATTGGTGTTCACACCTGAGTGAGCTTCAAAATCAAGGGTGTGAGAACAGTCTGAACACACTGCCAAATGTCTGCAGATGACTGCTGGCGTATTCAGTACAGCTGTCCAATTAGAATTGCGTTTTCTTATTTAAGCCTCTTTCTAGGGATTTGTGTGTTACACCGAACTTTATACTCTTTTTCTTAATTGTTAAACTTATTGGGGTGACATTAGCTCACAAGAATGACATAGTTACATGAATTTACCTTCCGTATCAGTTACTTATCCTATACATACATTCTTAGAATCTTGGTTTTCATCTTATAAAAAGTCATGCCCTTCTTGTACTGTCTCGACCGGGTACCATGGTCATGCCGCGTGTGACAGAAGGTTCTCTCTAAGATTAGATGCGTCCGGCTGGTGTCTTTGAACGACCCCGCTGTGAGGGAGGGAGGAAAATGCTGGTGAAAGATGGTCATCTTCGGTCTTTTCTGAAACTTGATTTTGTGCTAACAGGCTTGCTGGGTTTTCCCAGAAGAAAATAGTACAAGAGTAATGTAATTTCTCTCCTCTGGATATGGAGGTTTAATGGCTTGAATACTTCATAAATGAAATCCAGACTTCAGAGGGTAATTTTGTCCTGTAATTCTTGAGGCTTTTACCCATCTGCAGAGCAACTAAATGAGAGCTGTCTCTTCGAAGGGAAAGGGAGCCACCCAAGAGGCAGCAGCAGGGGTAGGGAAGCTTCCTCGCCCCAAGGATTTTTCTCAGTATGAATGTGATCATCGCCCATCCCCAAACATTTTTCTCTCTTGGACTGCAAACTGTCCTATCAGGCTTTCTTCTCTCTTTGTCATGTTTGAAGAAACAGGTGACTTTGTATTGTCTTTTCTTTGTAATAAAAAGTTTAATGTGGTGCTTGTGAAAGATATTCCTAAAAACTTTAGGAATATATGCTCCACCATAGTTACGTTGAAGGGTAGTTTTTAGTTTTTCTGTTAAAATTTGCATCATGTCTGCGTTTTAGCCTTTAAATTATTTTTTAAAAGCAGATTAAAGATGTCATGCAAAAATGCGCTCAGATGCAGAGGTGTGCTCAGTTGATGAGGCTCAGTTTTCACCTGTGCTAGGTGGGTCTTTCATTTCTCCTTCTGCCTTTTTCTGCCCTCCCTCCCTCCCCTCCTCCATCTCTCCCCTCCTGCTCATCTGCGCTGTGCCCCTCCCTCCCTTTCTCTCTTGTCTTCCCCTCTTTTCTTTCTCTGTCTTGTTTTGCTGTTAGTGGGTGTCTCTCTCTCCATCATTTCTCCTGTTGTCTGGATTTATTGTCATTTCATGAAACCGGTCAAAACTTGAACGTTCACAACGATCAGTTTTCTGCAGGTAGGTATTATTTTTGCTTAGACGGAAAAACAAAACATGACAGGTCATCTTTACACAGAACACTTGATAGTCGCACTTGTGGGTGCTAATAAGAACAGTTAGCATTCTGCGTACACTTGACACACAGCAAGTGCCATATTATGGGGGTGCCCACGGCACGGCTTCCTCTCGGGGCCTCAGCAGTGTCGTGAGGACCGTGCATTAAGTGATGGGAAAGCTGCTCGTCCAGTGTTGCTTTGCATGATGGAGTTGGCGTTAGAGCCGAGAAATTGTCTCTGGGGTCGCTTCTCTCTAGCCCTGTCTTACTACCTCTGTACTCTGCCGCAGGAAAAGGCTCCAATTCTGGTCTTAATTTTTCCTTTCCTTTTAAAAAAAAAAAAATAAATGAGTGAATTTTTTTCTCCTCACACATGTTTGTATGAAACCATTTAGAACAATGTTTGTGTCATTGATTTCATTAAGATTGTTGTCTTTGATATATAGCCATGTAGAATCATTCCTTTGGCTTTGTTGAAAACATAAAGTAGAATACTTGGATGTCTTAAATGACAGTGGAATTTGTTGGATAAATGTTATCCTTTTTGGCCCAGAAAATTATGCCATAATTTCATCGTTTGCCGTAGTTATATTCCCTAGGGTGTACGAGGGCTGTCCAGAAAGTATCCATCCAGGTACTATGAAAAAATAAAGGCATTTATGGCTGGATTTTTTCTGGACAGCTCTTGTATTATTAACTTCTGTGATTCAATTTTGGTATCACAAGTTGAAATTTCAAATTCTTTTAAAGTATGTCAACAAAAGTAAGAGCAATAAATAAGGCAATTTTTATAAACACTGTTGATCACCCACCTTATAGTAATTTAATTAAATATATAGACAATTCATTTAATAATATACTCTATTTTTAAATGAAGTTTAAATCTGTTTTACAGATTATTAAAATTCAGCAGGAAGGATGTTTACAATAAAATTTTGAAATTCTGACAAATCTTAGATTTTATATTACAATGAATTATTGTAAAATATGGAGTTTTGATTATAATAGGGCTATTTGCGATAAATTTTATTTACATAGGAAAATTCCTTAAGAATCAGACTTTCTAATTACTTAGGATACCATTTACATTTAAGAACAGTTTAAAAATCTTAGTCTGTCTTAGAATTCTGTCCTTGGCCTTTTTTTCTTCTCAATATTAATATAAAAAACAATTGAATATACAAAAGGATATCTTTTGTATAATTTCTCACAATAGTGTAAATTGAAAACATCCTTAAGGTCCATCAGCAGAAGAGAGTGAATAAATTATAATACAGACATACAATGGAGATGCTTTACAATCTTAAAAAGAATTGGGTAAATCCATGAGCTGATACATAAGCAAGATAAATACGTAGTGCTATGTAAAAATGCATTATAGAACAATTCCGTTAGCCCATGTATTTGAAAATAAATAACATATATGCATTTGGGTACACACAAACACACACGGACATAGATACTTACTAATATATAGGCCTGGACTTCGGAGATACAAATCTCGACCATCATGGCGTTTGAATGGTCGTCCTTCACAAGCGCATTCATTCTCGTAGCTTCCACTGCCATCTCTGTGTTAACAGTTCTCAACCCTGTACCCTTGTTTGCAGACTGTTAGCCAAAGTCCAGACCTGAATTTCCAGCACTCTATGAGAATCAGACACTTGAATTTTTCAAGTAAGTCTTGTAGTTGGGACCATGGGAAATGGTGTGTCACCAGTCGTCCATAGCCCCGTGAACATGGTAGTTGTTTGATCTTTAATATTCTTCCCTTCATCTTCGGCGTAAGTCCTTCACGATTGGATAAACCTCTGATACCTTTGGGCCCTGGGAAATGACTTAGAAGTCTGAGACCTTTTACATATTAAAAGCTTTCCTTCCCAAAGTGTCTTCTACCTAGAGAAGCTTTACATGAAATTACTCATATTGATCAGAAATCAGGTATTTAAAAAGCACGTGTACAGTGCTTAATGTCGTTTATAAAATGCTTCCAGTGTTTTATTATTTAATATCTATTTATAATCATCAAGCTCTCAGTAATTCTTTCTTAAATTTAATTTCCCAGTATTAAATTATTCAATAAAGAAGTGATAGCCCTAAGTAGTCATAATAGTAGTTACTTGTGGGTGTTGCGGGTCCTGGTAACGGACCTATTTTGTATGAGCTCGTGAGCACTCATGGCCACCATGAGCAGGACAGTGACTGATAGAAGGAGACCGACAGGTATAGAGAAGGGATACGGATTTCTTTGTGTAACTAAAGCATCGTAAAGGTCCTGGGCTTCTGCCCGAGCATGGACCCAACTGTGTGCCCTCCATGGACCAGGCGGGTTCCCCCGGCATCCGGTCCCCAAGAAGGTACACAGTTGCAGGTGGCACTCTCTGACGCTCTTGAGGGTACGCACATCCCGTCAGGCCTTGCCAAGCAGCCCGTGGCATCCTGTCCTCCGGCATCTTCACTCCCGCCTGGTCCCTCTTCAAGGACAGTTAAGTTCACGAACTCATCCTAGAACAAGCGCTTCATACCTCATTGCTGAATGTCACTACTTCATCTTTGAAGCACTCCCCCGGGAAGATACACACGATGCCAGCACCTAGACCGCCTTTCAAAGAAATTCTGGAACTCTTTTTCTGGAATGGCCATCAGAGCTGTCATCATACCCAAAATCTGACAAGTTTGCAGACTTGCCATCATGTGCTGATGTTGGCAGCACAGTACGAACAACTCAGTAAGGTGTCATAACCTTAGCAAGATACAAAAATAGCTCTGATGGCCATTCCAGAAAAGGAGTTCCAAAACTGCTCTGAAGGGTGGACTAGGTGCTGGCGTTGGTGCGTAGCTTCCCAAGGGGAGTCCTTCGAAGGGGACTGTAGTGATACTCAGCAATGAGGTATGCAGCACTTTTTCTAGGGTGAGTTCGAGAAATTAATTGTCCAACTTCATAATACTATGAAATGATTTTAGCACAGAATGTGTAGGACCTACAGAGAAGAAGAAAAAAGATTAAGACTTTACAAAGGAATACTAGAATAGATATTAATAAGTGGAGATACCTCTCTTTTTCTTGAATAGAAATATATTAACAGTAAGTTGAAAATGTCTATTTTCTTTTTGTTTTATCTATTACCATGTCTAATAACACTACAGTAATTCAGTGTAGCACAGCTCAGGAGATAAATCTTTAGGACAGAAAGTTCAAAAACCAAACCCAAGTTTATATAATGCTATTATAAATACACTTCTAAACCCAATGAGATTGGGAGAGATGAAAAATTTAAAATGTAGTTGACATTCTATAATCATGGATGGATTATATGTTCACAATAAGAATTTTGAGTTGAGGGATTTGAATGGTTTTTGACACAGCCTGTTTCACTCTTCATGATTTTCAACGTACTTGAAAGCAGATACACTAGTGATTTTCGAGCATTCTTTCAGCTCGCAGTTTAAATCCAGTTCTCTAGACTCTCTGAGCGACTAGGGGAGGTCTCCAGCTAGTAGGAAGGCAGGCCGTCATCGGTGGGGAGGAATGTGTTTCACAGGATAATAATGAAGGTATTTGTGATCTGTAGTATTCTATTAGAGTGTGAGTTCCAAGACCATAGAGACTTTGACTGCAAACACTAGAGTGTTGCCTGGCGCACACAAGGTAGTAACAGTTTTTGAATGAATTAAAGGTCCTTATTCATTTTGGTTTCTCTCCTTTTATTTTTTCACTTTACATCATCTTCATAACCATGATTATAAAGGCAAAACACTCCATTTTATGCTACATAATTTACATAATTATTCCACTAATATTAGATACTCAAGTTGCTGCTTTTTGCTTATTCATAATGCTGTAGGGAATATATTTCTGTGTATAGTCTTTGTGGTATTCATGATTATTTTGTTAAGGTAAACTCCTATAAATAGCTTTACTGCAGGAATAGATGTGAACATATATTTAGGCTACTGATACAAATTTTCAGTATACTTTATTTAATAGCAAATACGTAACTAATGTCATTTATTTCCATTGGTGCATGAACTACCCTGTGTTTTCATAGCCAGGCAGTCCTGCTGTCTTCGAAAAGGTGCTTTGTAGATATTTTCTTTATTTGAAAGTTTACATTGAAAGGCTTAACTCTCATAAGTAATACATTCCTAGAGGTAGAAAAAGGCAATGTATTTTGAATCAGAGCAAATTGACAGCAAGGATAATGTATGCTATCATCACATAATGCAGAGAAAAGAGTAGGAAGATAATAACTGATATTAATTCCCAAAAGTATTTAAACATGCCAGTTAAGTCGAAACAAGGAAATAATCTGGTGACTATTACAGATAGGCCTGTGCTTTCTTCCCTCTTCCCCCTGCCTTTTTTGCAGAAGCTGGGGGACTTTGGTTTTTCATTCAGTCATTATAGAATTCACAAGCATTTTCTAACTGTGTGTATTTTTTTAACTTTCATGTTTCACAGGAGAAAATGTCAAGGAGGTGTCAGTTTATATTTGTATCCTGGAATATTGCGATTTATAGCAGTGTTGAGTGCTACCATATTTATATGCATGCACCCCTTTAAAATTGCACATTTTTGTCAAATGTCAGTAAAAGTTGAGTCTCTTACAGTTGAGGATCTGCCAGTATCCTTGTGCCTTAACTTCTCCCTGTCTGAAAGCATGTAAGCCTTTCTCATTTCACAGGAGCTGGCCATGCTCTTGGCTTAGAGGTTCCATCCTTGTAGGTAGATGCATTCTTACAGATTGCCTGTGAGATGCTGTGATATTCACCTATAATATTTCCTGCCTTCATTTGCATAGTGGTTTGGGGAATGGATATCCTGGGTTGCCTTCCAAGTTCTACATTACTAAGGATTTCCTATAAACCTTAGCTAACTCTCCGTTTTCAGATACATTACTGTCCATACTCACAATAGGTTGATTAGGCTCTTTGTGTGACTTCTCTCAGCTTGTCTGTACTTTATCTCCCTTCCTAGCATGGTGTCAGTTCTCTAGATTTACACAAGTCCACTCATTGCAAAGTAATTATCACCTTGGGATTGGAAAAGATAATCAACAGCTCCTGCTCAAAGAGCATGCATGGTTCTATGGAACATTTTTACAGCACCAAATAGGACACCAAAAGTTGACAAAAATAGGTAAAGGGAAATTGACAGAATCTCTATCTTGGTGGGTCATTGTAGTACTTGTATTTGCTCTATGAAGGATACCAAAGATCAGTAAGGATGAAATAGATTTAAACAGCACAGTCACCAAGCCTCATCTTATGGCCCCTTATACAGCATGGTACTCACCGTGGAGAATGCTTTTCTTTCAGGAGTCCTCATGGCAAAGTTACACACACACATTTTGGAATTTTTATATATATATGTGTGTGTGTGTATGTACTTGATTGCAATGATAAGATAACGCCTCCATGAGTTAGTTTTCCAAACTGATACCAAATAAAAGAAATGTCACGGGCATCTCCTCTTGCGTCGTCATCCAGGTTGCCTGAATGTGTTCAAGGCTTGAGATTCTGCACAGTAAATTGAGGATTTTTCTCTACTCCCTTATTTTGGTTTATTTTGCCACCTGTGTTTATTTTCATTCCCATTTTAGTTCTACTGTATCTCAGATCGTTTTAATTCTAGGAAATGACAAAAAGAGTCTTTGCTAACTCCTTTCTAGAAGTCTAAAACAGTCTTTTCCATCCTAATTGACTCTCTCCCTTTCCTCTGGCATATGACTTCCAATTTCAAAGGACCAAACTGTATCTGGCTGCTTGGTTCTTTAGTCCTTGAAATGGCCTCTGCTTTGCTGTACACATACCGTGACATCAAATTATTTATTCAGTTTTTATTACATCTGCTTTTCCTCCGTTTTCTGTATTCCCAAAACTTTCTGAATAAGGTTTATAAAATGAAGTTTAGTTAGTGTTATGGAAATGTCAAATTATTTGTTGTTCTTTTTTAAACAATGTAAGCAATGGGTATTCTAATTTGTTGATGTATTTTAACAGAAATCTTTGCTTTGTTAAATCTCACTTTGTCTTATGTACGAGTGTATTTTTCTCCATGCTGTACTGATGTCTCAGAGTTAGGAGAAATATCGATAAGATTTTTTTTTAATTTCAGGTGTGTGCCATTAAGTTTGTAAATATACCAGAGTGAATTGGTGTATAGTAAAATGCGATGCTATTAATTAAAAGATAAGCCAAGAAAACATGTTATTTTATGATGATTTGAAAAGCTGGATGTGGGTAGACTTACCCCATTACTAGGAGAGTGTATTGGGAAACAAATGGAAAAACATTCATTTTTAGGATGCTTATTCCTTTCCCTCTGACTGGAGATTTAAAAAAAAAAATCATGTAAAGTAATAGGCTTGAGATAATTAACTTCGCTTTTAAAAATATAAATAAAATATTTAGTGAAGACTTTCCAAGAAGACATGGGGTAAAATACTTGTTCTGAGAAACTACTTTGTGGATAAACCCTTGGCAATTTTTCCCAGCCATCCACAAAAATGATGTTGCAATTTGTATTTGAATTAGCAAAATTATAGATTTTTAATGGTTACATCTGTAAACCTTAACCTCAATCCTTATTGCAAACTAGTTTTGTATTATACTCTACCCTGCTCATTTTCGGGAACAGCTGAATAATTATTACAAGCTGAAAGGCTTATTGTTATTTTCCTGTCTTGATTGAGCCATCTGTCAGAAACAAAAACAAAGATAAAAATCTCACGGAGCTGCAAAAGACACTATTTCTTACTGAGACTTCTCAGGAGACATATTTATCTGGAAAAATAATTAATGCTGCATTTCAGGGAAAATGTCTGTTTACTTCGTTGCAGGTGGGGAACTCAAGGCGATTTCACCACGACCCATCCTCGGCCTGTGGTCAAAGTAAAACTCTTCACGGAAAGTACTGGTGTCCTGGCCCTCGAAGATAAAGAGCTGGGAAGGGTGAGTGAAGGCCAGCTCTGTGTGCCCGAGGCTGCACGGTTTTAACTTCTTTGGATTCAAAGTCAAAATGGACCGTATATAGCCTGTGAACTTCCTGCTCATAAATTACGTGAAATAGCTCATTTGTCATTTCCCACGAGCCCTGCATACAGCTTTAGTTTATTTAACATAATGGTCAGTAACAGAGAAAGTATCGTGATGGGCATTGGGTGTGTCAGGGGCACGTATAAGATCGTAGCCACTGAGTGGGTCATTCTCACCCGTGTACCCCAACTGCCCACAGTGCAGGGATGGGACAGGCCACCTTGTCCTTCTTGGCGAAAGGTAGTGCTCATTAAAACATTTCTGTCCATTGGTTCAAAGCATCATCTTTATATGTGAAGTATCTGCTCCTTCTGTTTATCATGATTAGACTCAATATGAATATCTTTTAAGTATATTTATCTGACATCTCCCATTTTCCTCGTAAGGTCTTCCTCACCCATCTTTTAACATCACATTATGTTTTTATCATCACCTCCTTATGCCCAGAATATATTTATCCTCTAATTTCAGTCTGTCTTCCCTATACTCAGCTTCTTCTAGCAGTAAAAGCATTAAAACGAGGGTAGCTTTGGGATCTGAACTCCTCTCAGTATAAAAATTATTTGCAGTCCTGTTTATGAAGTAGATGTGTTCCAGTGAGTAGGCTATAATGTGATCTTGCGTAGCGTGGATGTGTCTTTTCCAGCCCTGAATACTGCATTCGTAGATATTTTCCATGGAACAAAGCCTTCAGAAATCTTCCTTGACAATTCCTGGTGAGGTTGGGCAGCCTGTGCGCTGGGTACGGGAATCGTTCTGTATGCCGGAATGTTTTTTCCCGGAAGTTGGAATTGCTATTCATTTCAGGTCTTCCTCCTGTCCTGTATCCTTTACACAGTTGGAGTTTTTGCATTGCGGGGGATTTTATGAATCTGTACACGCACTCTAGAGATTGTGGGTCTGCATTCAACATTCCAGATTTCCTCTTCTATTTCCTTGTTGCATGTCTTTGTTAATACCTAAGAGAGCTAAGTCATACTGTTCGTTCTTTCATGTGCTTGTGTGTTTGTGCACGTATTGTGTGTTGATGCACGTATTCATTCAACACAGGCGTGCAGGTAGCGTAGCCTGACCGAAGAGCCCTGGAGGTTGCACACGGTCTCAGGGACTTACGAATCGGGATTTTTCATGTGAACTCCTGTTGCATTAATTTCACCTTATTTCCTTTTGTGGCTATTTTTCACTGTCTAATAGCAGCTGGTTTAAGCCTAATGCTATAATGCAATTCTTTTCATTAATTTCTCAGCTGGCCAGATGGGTGTTTAAGCAGTTTTTAAGTTGGGTACATAAATGTCACGTTTTCCAATCAGAAGTATTTCTGAGAAAGGCCTCATGCTCCCTTGTTTCCATCACATAAGAAAGACAACTTTTCTGTCTGTAGAAGAGTTTCTGAACCTTAGCACTGTTGGTATTTTGAGTAGGATAGTTCTTTGCTGTTGGGTGCTCTCCTTTGCATTTTATGGTATTTAGTCAAGAGATACCAGCTGTTCCCCTTCACCCATAGTCAAGACAATCAAAAATGTCTCCAGACATTGCCCAATGCACCCTGGGAGGTGTACAAAAACCATCCTGCTTGAGAACCATTGATTAACTAATGGCCTTAGTAGGCTCTGTGAATATAAATATCATTTGTATGGTAATGAGTTCCAGTTGTTAATTTTTCTTCCTTGGAGCTTCAGATGTATACATATCCAACATGCGTACTTGGTATCGCTAAGTGTGTATGAACAGAGATCTCAAACTAAATATATGGGAATAGAACTTACGATTAGCAACTCCATAAAGTCTGCCATAGAGACAGTTGTCACACCAATCACGACAACATTCGCTTTGATTCTCCTTCCTTCACTTTGACACCCAATTTGTTGGCAAGGTCTGTCAGCTTTTCCCGGAAGGTACCCTGAGTCCGTCCATACGACTGTGATAGGCTGCCTACCACTTTGCCATTTATCACCATGTCCCCACAGATCCAGCTCTCACACCTCGGCCACTGGGATCTGCATGAAACTCAAACCACACCGTCTGTCCTTAAAATCACCCAGTGCTTTCTTGTTTATTAGAAATAAACCTCAGGCTCCTTGTCAGAGAAGGGCATGCCTGGGGAGAGTTCTCAAGGTGAGACTCTGAGCATCAGCAGCAGCAGCACCTGGGAAACTATTAGGAATGCAGATGCCCAGGCCCCACGCCAGCTGCTGGGTCGGAGCTCTGTGGCAGAAGTTTTGTGTGTGTGTGGGGGGGGGGGGGGTCCCTCCTTCTGCTCTGATAAGGCCTCCCGATCACTTAGACAGACCTGCTCCACACGAACTGACCTCTGTCCCCAAATCCATGTCCTGCTGTAATGGCCTTGCTGCCTGTCTGTCTGCTTTCACCCTTGGTTTTTCTTTGATTCCCAAACATGTCAGACTCATTCTGGCTTCAGTTTTAGGTCTTTAGATGCATTATTCTCTGAGCACATGTGCGCACACACAGTTAGAAGATACAGGTGATCTTCTCTGGATGGGCAATTTATCAGTAATGTCTCCTACATGTTGCTCTATTTTTATTCTTAGAAACAGTAACTTTTCTTTTTAATTTGAAGGAAAAGACCTTACATGATCTGATATCTGCAATTTAAAATTTTATGAATATGTATCTGAGGAATCTTAGTTTTTAAAGTGAACTTCTAAAATTAAAATTTTGGGTAGCTTGTATATTTGAAAGATGAATTAATAGAGTCCTTAAAATTGATTTGTACCACATGGACATAGCACTGTACACCTACTAAAATTTCTAATAGTAACGAAGGCTGATGGGGTGCAAAACTTCCTCTTTCCTGGTAGAAATTAAAAAATGCACAACCATTTGGCATATAACTTGCTGATTTCTTATCAAGTTAAACATAGATTTATCAGGTGACTCAGAGTTGCCCTCTGGCTTGTTACCCAAGAGTTTATCATGTTTCTGCCCTGTGTGAGTGTTTGTAACACCTTTGTGCATGATCGCTAAAAACCGGAAGCCTTTCAGCAGAGGAATCGACAAACCGACTATGAAACACGTACCTTGGAATACTGTTCAGCAGTAAGGAGGGACGAGATGTTAATTCCTGCAGCAACACAGATAAAACTTAAATGCAAGCAAAGGAAGTCAAACTGCAAAAGACGGCACTTATAGGAGTGGTCGCAGAGAGGGCAAAACTGTAAGAACAGAGAACAGGTGGGCGTTTGCCCAGGATGGCCCTGGGGGGCAGTGATGGGCTGTGGAGGTGTGCACAGGGAGCTTTTCAGGTAAAGCAGGGGTTGTGTCTGGTCCTGGTTGTTGGGTGCGTAAATGCATATATTTGCTGACACCCATGGAACTGTATATCATGAAGAAATGTACTTTAATGTATGCAAGCTAACACATACACCAACCAACCAACCAAGGATGTCAAAGGCATCCCAGCGTGGAACGCAGACTGTGTCACATGAACTTAATTGTATTACAAAGGCATGACACACCTGCCCTGGAAGTGGGGATGAGTAAAGAATCCCACCTAAGCAACCAAAGGGAGAAACAGGTACCTGCGAGCACTCCCGTCACCAGTGACGGAGATTGACGTCACGAGTCATGCCACGTAGCCGTTGTGTACCCCTGCTACGACGGTATGAGAAGGGCACGCTTCGCCTCTGTGGTGATCTTTCCAAAACCCCAGCATAAACCCAGTCTCGTTATGAGAAAAACATGAGATAGAGCCAGGCTAGGGGACATGGTTCTGGGGGACAGTATTTTTTGAGACTGCCAAGGTCGTGAAAGGTAAGACAGAGGACACTAAGGAGACGTGACAACCAAATGCAATGTGGGGTCTGGGATTTAACCTTGTACTAGAAGGAGGATGTGAATGGAAAAAGTGGTGGAATCCAGACGGCGTCCGAGGTTTAGTTAATAGTGAGGTAGTAATGTCAGGTTCATGGTTTTAACACATGTATCGTGGTGTAGTGTATGCTGTTCATTACATTGCTGTTAATAAATAAATGCAGTTACCTGTGATGGAGGAAACCAGAAACTTTCAGTAATAGCTCTGAAACTTTTCTGTAAAACTTAAATTATTCCAGAATGAAAAGCTTGGTTTTAAAAAGATTTCTAAAAAGGAATGGTTTCAAGTATTTTTGCAAAATGCTTCAACATGTATTCTCTAAGAAACACACATTTTCTTACGTCACTTCAATTCTGTTATCACACTTAGGAAATTTAATGTTGATTCAGTAATATGGGATAGATGGTCAACACTCGGGTTTCCTTAATTATCCCAACATGTCCATAAAAGCTGGGTTCCCCTCTCATCCAGAATACAGTTTAGGACCATGCATTTGATTGTCATGACTCTTGTATCCTTTATTTTACAGTGCCTGCCTCTGTCTTTTTAATTTTTCTTTTCTTTTCTTTTTTTTTTTTTTTTTTTTTTTTTTTTTTGGCTTTCATGCTAATGACATTTTGGAAGAGTTTGTAGAATGTTTTTCCTTCTCAATCTATTTGATTGTTACAGTTAGATTCAGATTAACATATTTGGGAAAAGCTTCCCATGGCATCATATCGGGAATCACGGGAATCACGTAGTAACATTTTTTTTCCTGATATTTGTGATGTTAATTAAGTACAAACCCATTAATCTTTGTTTTTCAGCACTTGAGATGTTAAGAGAATCAACTTATACTCTCCCTTTCCCAGGCCTGTAATCAGCACTGGTTCCATTTAGTGATAATGAAATTTAGAAACCAACATTTTATGAATCATCACTTCTGGTTAAGAAATATGTAGTCAAAAACACATCATGCGTTTGCAGGTTCCCCACAGAATCACTGTTATGTTCTCATTTTCTGTTTATAATGCATACAAAATCATTTTAGAAATCCCATACCAGTATTACAACTGCCAACAAACTCACAAAGTAAAGATCAGTATTTCTTTGCAGTTGTTTTTTTTTTGTTTGTTGTTTGGTTTTTTGCCTTAGGATATATCATAGCAAGGTACGTGAGGGTTGTCCAGAAAGTATTGGCTATGTAATATGAAAAATAGAGGCATTTATGGCTGGATGTTATCTGGCCAGCCCTCGTATATCTTATTATGGTGTTCAAAAGTAACTCAATGAAATAGATGATAAAACTTCTTATTAATATTATAAATAGTGAAAATAGTGAAAAACTGCATGTTCAGTCGTTATGGAGATTTTAGACAGCACATCTAACAGACAGTAGTTCTCACCAGAGCAACGCGCTCATGGGCTTATTTGGATCGGTTTTGCCCTACTAAGTAAGGTTCCTGTCACTGCCTTTTCGTTGCATCTGATCAGGAGGCATTTATTCCCTGGGTCTCAGACCCCTTGTCTGTAAATTGAACAAGATGACATTAAAACTCTCGGTTGTCATTTCTAGTTCTAATTCTCTATCATTGTATTGGTTTACTGGTTACTATGACTTCTTGCTATTCAAACATAATTCCATTTAATCCTCTTTGAGGGTGCTAGTAACATTCCATGTTTAGATAAGGAAAATCAGAATTGGAGAGGTTAAGACCCCCTCAGTAAGTGCAAAAGTCAAGATTTGAACTTGGGTTTTCTGACCCCAAAGTCTGTGTCCTAAAACAATCATTAAATACTACACCTGATAAATGAGAAACTCCAACAGTGTTCTACAAATCCCAGTGCAAGTATGGACCAATTTAATGTCACAACTTAAAGCAGGAACCAGATATTATTTAATCTAAAGTCATTTAATGCATGGCCATTTCATTTATGTTATGCAGTTTTATGCAATGATTTGAATCTTATTAGGGTGCTCTCTAATAAGTGAGTGTATTTTTATTTGTGTAATTGCTTCTCAGCTCTGTATGCACATACGAACACCTCAAAGAATGAGAAGATGCATCTTCTGAGCCCACACTTTCTTTTACTTCTTTTGGGGTGAGCCCAGGAAAAGGGGCATTTTAAGCAGTTCTCAGGAGATACTAATGTTCACGTAAGGTTGAGGATTGCTCTACACTGATATTGACGTGCAGCTAGGGTTTCGAACTAGTCAATTCATAAGGCTAAGAAAAAAGTCTCTCATAGCATAGAGTCTTGTAAAGTGATGGCTCACATCTCGATGGGCATCGGCGGTGGGAGGTTGTGTTTGTCAGGTGCCTGCCGTGCCCGTTTTGTTTGTCAGCGGCAGATGCCAGTACTTATTTATGGGAGCGGGGTGGCATATGGACATTTTTCATCTGAATTGGTGGCCAATCCTTCACCAGGTGCTAAAGGATTACCTGGAGGAAGAAAAGGGTATGTTTCATATGACAGGTATGTCCTAGCTGGTAAATATTAATAGCTAACCAGTCAAGCCCCCAAAAGTCTATAGGTCAGAGGTGTCCAACCTTTTGGCTTCCCTGGGCCACATTGGCAGAAGAAGAATTGTCTTAGGCCACACATAGAAAATACACTAACAATAGCTGCTGAGCTAAAAAAAAAAAAAAAAAAAGAGGTGTGTGTGGGGGGGTCCATGCATAATTTTTGTAATGTTTTAAGATAGTTTACAAATTTCTGTTGGGCTGCATTCAAAGCCGTCCTGGGGTGCATGCAGCCCGTAGGCTGCAGGATGGACAGGCTTGCTGTAGTTCATTATAATCAAGTTGATTTTGTTCACATAAAAACTCTTTAAAAGCTAGGCTTACCTAACACAACCCTATAAAAAACAACAACTAAATAATGATCCCACGGGACATCTGTTTGTGGACAATGCAATTTCCATGGAGTCTTTCAGAATGGATTATTGCACTCCTGCGTGGCTATTTAACTTGCCAAATGGTATCCTTGGGTACAAGAGGGCTTTTCGAAATTTCAACCAAATAAATTTTTTGGTTTTACAAGTGTAGCGGTGAAGACATTCTTTCTGACAGTTGTTAGAAAAATAACCTGTTGTCTGTTCATATACTGAGTTCCCGGCCGTGGTACCACCTCATTGGCAGGGGGGATCTGGGCTCTCCGGGTGCACAAGATGCAAGTCAGAGTGTCTGGTTCCCCTTACACCACAGTGGGACCAGATCATCTTTTTTTTTCTAATTTTATGAGATAATATTTTAAGACAGCAAAAGGCTAAAAAGTTCGCTCACCTCTTTAGGTATACATTTTAAGAGCAGTAATGTTCTTGACATTAAGGTTTTCATTTTAAATATTTCATCTTCTTTTTTCTTTCTGTTTGAGCATCTGTACTTCCATTCCACTTTCTTCACATGGGGATAGTCCTACCTAATGGTTCAAGCAGACAGTCGTGATGCTTATTCTATAATAGTAGATACGACATGGAAACAGCAGGTTTGGTCCATGGTAAACATTAGGTTAAATTAGCCTTGTGAATTGATTGTTCCATCGAAGTGAACTATTATCTTTCTAGCAGCTTGTTCTGTCTTCATGCAGCCAGTGAAAATTAGCCTGTACATTCGCCCTTGTTTTATCAGGTCATTCTTCTGTTTGCTTTATGAGGCATCACAGGAGCTCCACCTGAGGAGTCACCAGAATAGACATGATTTTTCTGTGTTTCTGACACCTGACGGGGGAGAAGCAATATGGTGGTGTTTTCCAACATCGTCTTTCGGGCAGGAAATCCTGTATTGGAAACGCTAGTTCACTGGTTAGTCTGGTTTGCTCTTTGTTGCCCCCCTTGTGTTTCTGGAATATATGTTTTTTTCTCATTTAAATAGTTCTGGTTAGGTTGAATTCTCTGTAAAAGAATTCCCAGTGTTAAAATTGTTAGGAGCCATGTTGATTGTTCAAGCCAAATTCAACATATTTAACTGATTGCCCCGTACATATAATTGTTTAGGACCCACAGACCTCTCAACGCATGTATCAAATGGCCTGTTTGTAGGCCGTCATCATAGAATCTCTAACTTCAACATATAAAGTAATAGATCAGGAAGAGATCAGGAAGATATTTTAATGAAAAATTAACCATCCTAATTTTTCACGAATAATGATACGGTTAAATTCGCAAAAATCACTTAGGCCTTCATTCAAGCAGACAGAATCATATTGAGAATTTAAAAATAGTTTCCAGCATTGTATGAATTTGATTCAACTACACATGAGTCAAAAAAGTATTAGAGAAGCTACTATTGAAATCATAACCCTAAGTGTTTTTTTTCCAATTTGGAAGCAAAACATAATATTCAATTTTATTGAAATAGCTGGCACTAGATGACTGACACGTTAGCCAGTGAATTAATATCATTGGCTGGAAATCATTGGCATGTCACACGTCTCATTCAGAATAGCCTTCGTTTTTGTAGTTCTAGCAAGTAGCATAGCTTTCCTGAAACTAAAATATCGCAGAAAAGTTCTACTTCCTCCTTTAATCCTCTCATAAAGCCATTCCTCACATGACTTCTTTGTCATATCTGGAAGCCACACGAGTGACAAGTAGTCAACCATAGACAGGTGACGGGCCAGAGAGAATTCATCCGTGGGGCACACGTCCTTTCTAAGTATTTTTTCTAGCAGCAATTAATTATGCCGTGAAGTGGCAGAAGAGACTCTGTCATTCTAAGTCTGACTTGGAAGGAAAGGAGACACTGTAGCACACGTCAGCTGTTGCTCAGTGAGTTTGCCTCAGACCACTTCCAAGGGGTTGGTGGCATCCCTCTGTAGAGGAAGAGGAAGGTATTTTCTCACCTTCTCACTGCTAAGAAGAGGATGAGCAGGTTATAAATGGGCGTCCTTGGTGGTGGGTCCACATGGGCGATTGCGGTCCAAGTTGATGGTTCCGTTTCCTGTCTCTGTCCCAGAAGGAACAGTTTACGTGAGTCCTCACCTGTCCACTCACCGAATCCCTTCCTTCTCAGAGGTGTGTAGTGCTCTTTCCTTAGGGTTTTAGTGTGCACTTCTCCATCAGCTGGTGCTAATCACGTGGAACATCTTTGCATGCTTGTGTGTCTTCCATACATGTTCTTTGGTGAAGAATCTGTTGAAATACTTTCCCCAGCTTTTTAATTGGGTTGCTTGTGTGTGTGTGTGATTCTTAAGTTTGGAAAGACTGTAAGATACTGTTTACACATTCTTCATCAGATCAATGATTTACAAATATTCTTCTCCCGCTTCAGCGTGTTTTGCCATTTTGTGAGTAGTGTATTTCCAAGAGCTTGGTGAGTGTCATGAACTGGAAACCTCAAAACGTGTTTCCGGAAGATGATGATTCGAGTTCTGGCTTGGCCGTCACTGCCACGAGGGCATGAACAAACCACTCTACCACTCTTCCAGCCTATCACGTACTACTTGTCTGAATGCATTCAGTTCTTTGGACTGTGAAATGCATCACCGTGATTTCTCAGCCCCTAACTCTCGTGTGTATACGTGGAGAAAGACGAGTTGGGGAGGTTTTCCTGAGTCTTATCATTTGGGCAAATTGTTGAATTAAGATTATTAGACTTTGCATAGATTTCTTATTCAAATGAAGACTAAGAATTCCCCTTCACTCTTCAGTGGTAGTCCACTTTTACTATGAATAGCAACGCTTATTAGTCAACCCCAAACATCTTGCTATATTCACTCATGTCATGCCCTTCAATTTAATGGTGCAGCTGACATTACCCAAATTTAAACGTCATATGTAACTCCCACCTTTTCATCCTGCCATCATGTGTTACGGATTGACAGAGATAAAACTGACTTGGCTCTAAGAATTCTTACAAGAGTGAGAACAAACCTAGATTAGTTATTATGATGTTAGTGAAACAACTAGGAGAATCCTGTGTTGGACTGGGAACGGGGTATGAAATTGAAGTAATTTTCCTTAGGTACTCATTTAACTTCTGTGCCAGTTTATTTACATTACAAGAGTAATGCATCCTTGGAAAGATGATGTGAGGATTCAGGTCAATTTTACAAAGCACTCTGAGACACGCAGTTGAAAGATTCTTTATAAATTCCAGGGCATTATTATAAGCAGACTAGTAAAAACCAAACCAACCAAAAAACCACGGAAGAGCTGCTCACACAGTGTCCTCTAATGGAGAAACTGTGTGGGTAGGGAAGTGTAAAGGTTAGTGCTGTTCATAATTTATGGCTGAGTGGGATCAATCAAGAATAATAATGGTGCTTCCCTGTCTAGATTAAGCCTTAAAAAACAGATGTAGCTGTGATGGAATATGTTGCTGCATCTGAGGAGAAGTGTGAAATCGATACCTTATAGGCAATAAAACTGATGTATGAATATGAATAAAGGCCCATCTCTTTTATTGAGCCATAAAAAATATAGTGACAAACTTGACTATGTCTTTCAAACTCTTCAAGGAAAGAATTTGACATAGAAGAACTATTCCTTGGTCATCTGGGGGATTTGGAACTTAAAATTTGTTAGGAATGTACCAGGGCTGTCCAGAAAGTATCCAGCCCTATGAGATGAAAAGTAGAGGCCTTTATGTCTGCTGTTTTTTCCAGACAGCCTCGTATGCATGATGGTCTTCATTCTGGCCTCATTATTTGTCCTTGAAAAATTTTGATTTGTGGTAAGGAAGGTGAAAACTTTGTTTAACTAAGTGCATTCACAGTGAGAAAACTATTTTCAAAGATTTCATACAAGCAAAATGCTTCAAGAATGTGAGAGAATAGTCACACACAGAAACCTCCCATTCAGGTCGTCAGACAAAGCTAATGATAGGAATCTGTACGTAAAGGTATCTTTAATCATACACTTAGCGAAAGGAAGTTAATGATAAGTTTAGTGTTCTTAGCAAATCTCAGCTTTTAAGGTCCTTTTATGGTGAAATCTCAGCTCTTATTGTTTGTGTATTGGTTTCTTATGTGAATTAACCAAAAACACAGTGACTTCACTCAACACAAATTTAGTATCTTACAGTTGCAGAGGTTAGAAGTCCGAAATGAACCTCGGTGAGCCGAAATCAAAGAGCTGGCAGGGTTGTGTTTCTTTCTGGAAGATCTAAGAGGGAATGATTTTTCTTTTTTTTTTTACCTTTTCCAGCTTCTAGAGGCTTCAGTATTTCTCACATTTCGTTCCAACACTCACTCCTCTTTTCCTTGTCCGTTTCTGAGAACCCTTGTGATCGTATTGGGCTGACCTGGGCAATCCAAGACCATCTCCGTCATTTACAGTTAGCTAATTAGCAGCCCTCACTGCATCTGCTACCTCAGTGCCCCTGTGCCATGAAAAGTCACACGTTCACAGGTTCTGGATTTAGGACATAGGCCCCTTGGGCGGATTGGTGTTCTCCCTGTCACTGTCCAGAGAGGGAAAGATGAGCGTTTCATAAATGCTTAGAGACTACCAAGTAAATGGCACAGGGATGCTGGCGTTCACTGCCGTCCATTTCTGTTATCCAATTCTGGCCGTACTTCAGTTGGCAAACCTTTTTCTCCTTTATCTCAAGGAAGTAACAAGGTGACCTTTGCATTTTTTGTTTCTAATTTCTCTAAGCATCCTTCCATCCCTTCAACCAACCAGCCAACCAACCAACCAATACTTGGTGTTGACTGTAAGGTATGAAGGGAACCTTGGTGGAACATGGCTTCATTAAAGAGTACACTGTGAGCTACACATGGATCACTCTGATCTCAGGAAGCATATTCTGCTCAGTGCGTGCCAGGAGCACCCCAAACGCTGGGTCGTTGGTAAGTCGAGATACCAGAAAAGATTTGGGAATAATAATGTATCGCACGTTGGTTTCTCTTTTCTGTGCCCCCTCTTCAATGTCTAATAAACCTCTAATAAAACTCAGAGTTTTAACAGGCTGATGCCAAGAGAAGTATATTATTAAGTAAATACTTTTGTTCCCTCAGTTTCATTTTGTTGTTTTGTTTTGAGAAAGACCTTATCAAAAAGTACTGTCTACTTTGTGTGGTTCTCTGTGAGGCCAAGTACGCATGTGGTAAGGGGTGGGGAGTTCGATCAGTTCCATATTGTAAATTCCAGGCTTCTCTCCAGCTTTCAGAATAAATGGTACTGGATTTAGCCCACAGACAATAGGGTTGACAGAAGACTTAATGCTAATCTTTCAGTACACAAAGGAGCATTGTGTTCATGGAGTGAGCAGGTGTTCTTTGTTTCAGCTAAGCAGGACAGGAAACGTTGATATTAAATCAAAGGAGAAATAATTTAAGCAACCTCAGGTGGATTAAACACTGGGCAATGTTACTAAGAAGGGTGTCGCTTTCTTTCAGAAAAATCACCTGATTCACTCCACACACTAAAAATGTAGGTGCTTTGAGACTGAAGTAAATGTGTGCTAGTTATTAGCATCTGCTACATAAAAATGTATTGAAATGAAGTACATTTCGTTAGTCCTTTCACCAACTCTCTCAAGAAGGTACTTGAAAGGTTCACGAGGAATAGTCACTGCGAATCTTTGCTAAACTGTAAAATCTCTGTCACTGGAATGAGATAGAAAATGTCAACTGAACCCAAAAAGTCAAGGTTTCTCACAGAAATCACTCTACTTAGCTGGAGAAATGTTCCCTGGGGCCTTTCTTTAAATTACCCAGTGTCTCAAGGATGTCCGATTGTCAGCAAAAAGGATTTTTAATCGTAAGTTGAAATGATTCCAGGTAATAGCATTTTCAGTCCCTTACAGTTTTAAAGATGTATTTTTAGGGCCCATTCGACTCCTAGTTGGATGTTAGGACGCCTGCCCACACACTGAGTCATGTGACTCCTACAGCTGGGTAGAGGGGGGTTATTCTTTACTGGAAAGTATGAAAATTCGATAGTCGGTCCCTGGCCTGAAAGGACCTTTCGACTGCATGTGATGGGATAGCATTCACCCTCTGTAGGAAAGTACGTTCTTCTGCCGTCCCCCCTTGTCTTGTCTTCTGGTCTCATCTCTCAGCACGACCTCACGTACCCTCTTCGACCTGCCCACCCTCCTGGCCCTTCCTGACCAGCGCCCTTCCGGCTGAAGCGATCCGTCCTACCGACTTGCCCAGCCTCGCCCACTGCGGAGTTCGGTGAAGTCTCCCCCGGCCTTCCAGCACCCGTGTTCCTCGGGCCATCGTGGTCTGTCCTCACCTAGCCGTCTTCTTGCTCAGATCTGCGGTGACTTCTCGGGGAGGCCGGGCAGCGATCTTCCCGTCGTTGCTGTGCTTGGCCTTTCGGGCCTTTCGGTATCATTGGGCCACTTTGCAATCCCTGAGACGCTCTCTGCTTTGAACGCAGTGCATCACACCCGTCTGCTCTACCTTTTGTCTCCTTGGGCCCTGGTCTCAATTACAGTTTTTTCCCCCTTTTCCTAACCCTCAAAACAAACTCGTCCAACTGCAGCCCAGGACGGCTTTAAATGCAGCCCAACACAACTTGGTAAACTTGCTTAGAACACGACGAAAATTATGCACGGAGTTTCTTTGTCTTCAGCTCATCAGCTTTCATCAGTGTGAGTGTAGTTCACGTGTGACCCACGTGGTCCAGGGAAGCCCAAAGGGTGGACACCCCTGCCTTAGCAGGTAGTGTGCCACCGGGTTCCCTCCTCTTACCTTTTGGTAAGATAGAGAATTGAGGTGACAAAATAAATGTAGTGAGTACTGTATCCAGTTGAAGTTCTTTTGGTGTCAAACAATGGAAAATGACTGAGGGTAGGTCCGGGGCGGGGGGTGAAGAAAGAACACATCAGTCCAGCTTGGAGGAAGGGCTCAAGAACCAAAGCTGAGAACGTCACCATCAGGATGGCGTGCCCTTTTGCAGGTGCCACTCTTCTGGTGGTTCAGTTCCAACGGCCTCACGTCTTTGTCCCTCTGTCCCTTCCTATGGCTTTTGCCTTGTAAATCTTACATGTTCTTTCAGCCTCCCAAATGGAGCACAAATTCCTCTGTGTAAAGTGTGTCCCAACTCCTTAAAGAATCGCCGATGGCACCCCATCTTTGAGCTATGATAGAATTATACCAAATATGTATCTCTGCCTCTGGCTGAGAGAGATTTGTGGGAAGAGGCAGCCCCAGAGCCTAACACCTCTCAGTTCTTCTAGATTACCCCCGACGCAGGTTTTCAGGTCTTCACTGAACTGGAGTTTAGAAATTTAGAAAGTCTGAATGTGTAGGTCACAGAGCTCGACTAATGTGATAAGCATGCGAATGCCCTGACGTGACTTTAATGAATGTCCGCATGGAGGGAAAGCCATGTGTCAGTTCTCGCGTGTGCAAGTGTGTTTCAAGGGAAAAACCTCTGGGTCTTATATTACACTAAATATCATGTATATATGTATATTTATACTTCATTTTTAAGCGTTTTACTTCCTGTCTATTAAATTTGACAGAATTTTAAACAAAGCCTAAACAACCATTTTGTGTTTTTTATGACACCTTAACAGAGACAACAAGTCATGTTGACATTTTATTATGAAGAAGACACATTGGCTTTATAGTTAAGAGAGGAAATCATAAAAATGTGTTGTGATGCTAAGTAACAAGACATTCAAAGTGTTGGTGACAAAAATAAACTAGAAGAAGATGAAATGTGCATAGAAAGGTTAAGAGAAATGAATAGCAAAAGGCAAGCTTCTTCGCTAAATAATATGAGAAGCTAACTGTTGTGTACAGAGCTCTAACTTAATTGAGATGTGAACCTGCAATACAGACAAATCCTTAGTACATTTTTATATTTGTTAAATATTTTAATTACTGCATGCCTCTGAATATGAACTAAGTCCAGTTGAAGCAAAAGTGCTTATCATGAGATGAAACTCCTTAGGCACTTACTTGTAAAAGACTTACGAAGCAAAACTCTGCATTTATGTGCTGGTTGGGATCCTACAAAACACTGTAGCAAACAGATGACAACGTGTCAGTAGTTGGTAGCACCTGTATAATGGCTTACTGTGGGTTTCTGACGGACGGGCAGGTTTCCTTCATTGTGTGGCTTTCTGCTGTCTAGAGCATTGTTCTCTGCGTTTGGCTCGCAGACGGGTAAAGAGGCGTGAAGAAGACATCTCTGTCGTCGTCGTTTCCCCGCAGAGTGACACATTACTTCTCTCCGCGTTCTGTTAGCTGGAGCTTTCACACGGCCCTGCTTACACTCAGGGGGAGCTGGGAAGTCCCGCCCTTGACTGCTGTGCCCATGGAGGCCTGAAGTCCGGGGCAGCTAAGTGACCTCCTGTAGTTCACCCCAACACCCAAGGACAACAGAATCCCAACAGCCATCTTCCCCTTCCTCCTGCACTGAGAACACAGTTACTTCAACTTACAGGAAACAACCCCCAGTCTCATGCTGTCCCACTCCAGCACCCCCGCTGGGTCCCTGTCGCTCTTTGGAGCCTGGTAACCTCCACACTCAAGTTCATGTTCGTTGCCCACGGCTCCCCCTCCCTGCCTCAGCCCAAAGCCAGTACACGGCAGGCGAGCTCCCCATTTGGATAAAGGTAGAGTGGTAAATGCATAGCAGTCGTTGTCTAATGACAACGAAATCTCATCACTGTGGGCAGTGGAGGACCCCCTGCTTGGGGTGCTGGTGCTCACACCTTTATCAGTCAGAGTCTTTCCAGAAACACAGAGACAATTCCGGGTCTTTCAAATGGAGGAAACGCAACCCAAGGAATGAGTCCCACGTGGGCTCGATCAGCGACGCAAACAAAGGACGCCGAAGAACCACCAAGCCCAGAAAACTGCCGCACGGCCTCGGGACAGAGGGGCGATGGGACGCCATTTCCGCTTCTCTGTCTCTGTGTCCTTGGACAGAGATACGCGACCTTGCACTGACGCCCTTCGGCAGCGCCCACGAGGGCACTGAAACGGGGGCCGGAAGATGGCCTTCGGCCCCGGGGCCACCCTTCGTTGGTCGATCAGCGGCACTTGCGTTACTTTGGAACCTTACTGCGTTAATCTGTCGTGGGCCCTTGGGGACTGAGGAATTGTCACAAGTTTTCATTTAAATAGTCCCTTCCTGTATGAGACTTTTAAAGTTTGGAATGAAACCAACTTTTGTATAAACATAGAAGGAAGAATTAAAAAGGAATAAAGTCTGTAGGTGGTTCATGCCCAAATACATTTTTTTTAAAAAGCACAGTGTGGGGAGAAAGAGCGAGAAAAAAAGGCTTTGCCGGAATTGCTGGGGGAGCAGCAGCTATCTTAGTCTTTGATTCCTTTTTGGGAACCCCTTTTAAGTTGATAATAACATTCCTTTGTCCGCCAGTTTGAGCCAACCGTTACCAACTTATTTGTATTTACTGTTACTTAAGGAATCTGTAAAATATTCCATTGGATGTTTTAGCAGTCAAAAACAACTCATTCCAGACTAGGATCAAAATTTTTGAAAACAGCATCAATGCCATTTAATCTGTTCTTGGATATGCCTCCCTGTGCTTGAGTGTACAGATATGCTGGACTCGATTTAGCTGTGGCTTTTAGAATAGGCTTGAGAAAAGTCTCAAAATAGTAGCTACATTTAACAACTTGGAAGTCGGAGAAGGTTTTTGTCTGTGTTGCCTTTCCTAGAGAGAAAAAGAGCCTTGCTTGAAGATTTCTCAGTGACTGTTTCCAATTACACATGGAAATGAAGACGTTGTATTTTTGGCAGAGTGATATCGAATTCAGTTGCTGTGTTGTGCTTTAAAAACATTTTAGCATACCTGGGCAGGTTAAAAGTCTTCCATTTACATAGAAATTTTCTGTCACACTGTTTCAAAATAAGAATTGCTTCACATACAGTGCACTGCATTTTATAACTTGGTTTTTATCCCTGGGAATCTAGAGCTTCCATTTTAAATACCCATTGAGGCTTGGACTTGGGCGTGCACGTTCCCTTTTTTTGTCAGGACTGACTAAAAGGGTGAAAATACAATGTATTCTTTCTACGGCACCCGACATCTGAAGAGTAAGCTCTTCTCTTCCCATGCTGGCTTTGTGGAGCTGCAGTGTAAAACAATCTCTTGGTAATTTGGCAGTATTATTGAAAATAATTACTTTATTTCAGTCATTATAACATCATCTTCATAGTTTTGAAAACATGTAGTCAGGGAGAAAATTCTTCTTTGGTATTGACCTAGAGCAGAAAATGTGCTATGCTCAGCCTTCCATCTCTAATTGAGTTGATTTTCTTTAATACTATTGTACACTGAAAATATTGAAACACAAGGTGTATTTGTGCTGCTTAAAATAATTGTTTTTGCTTTTTAAGCATACTCTCTGTAATTTCCAAGAATATCTCTTTCTGAACTTCTTTGCCCTGCGGAGTTGAGCACATTCTTGAAATTACAGGTGTCTATTAAGTATTTTTCAACTGTCAATTCAACTGTAGTCATTGTGCTATTAATTCATTATGACGTGACCCAGGGAGAAAACTTAAGTGATAATATGAAAACACATACTGGTCCAAAGACTAAATGAGTCTATATTGAAAACCCATTGTGCTGTGATGGGAGCAGAACGGTTTCTTAGACACCCTTTGGCATGGACACCTTCTTTTCCAACAGAAAAAACGTGTAGAAGAGATTTCCCTTTTAGTCCTTAGGTGCTCTGTGTTGCGTACTGAAATGTTTTCTTTTGTGTCTCCTGCAGGTGATACTATACCCAACTTCGAATAGCTCCAAGTCAGCTGAGTTTCACCGAATGGTAGTTCCAAAGAACAGCCAGGACTCTGACTTAAAAATCAAATTGGCCGTGCGGATGGACAAGCCGCCCCACATGAAGCATAGTGGGTGAGTGTGGGCTCGAAGGTGCTTTTCCGCTGGATGATTGGATTCCACGTCAGGGTATCACTTTCGGCAGTTTACTGAGATTGCCGACGTGTCAGACATTCACATGGAGTCCCCCCCAAAAAAATGACATGCATGTATTAACTCACTTTTTTTAAACCTGTAGACATCTTTATGGCTAAGTAGATGGGTATTTAGTTCATATAATCATTTGCATGCTAACGTAATATTGGTACTTGATTGCGGTGGTGTCACCCATCCCTTAAATTGGTAAAGGACAGGGATATACCACGACGACATCTAAGGAATGTTTTTCCAAATACAGTGATAGTTTAAACAAACCTAGGCTTGGGGTCCCCAGAAGGATTTAAACTTACATGGAGTACATTAAAGCTAAAAGGTGGTGCGGATATGACCCAGGGAGCTGTACAAGTTTTGATGAGAGGGATGTGAGTGTTCTTCCAGTGTCTTAGCGGGAAACTCAGTCAGTGTCAGAGGTAACGGATGCTGGCCCTTAGCCAGAAGTTCAAGGACGGTCTGTCGGGCACTGCCGTTGGGCAGAGCCAAACTGCATCTCTGCCAAGGTTCTTTCTCCCTTGTAGCTGCTGGAGTAACAGGTTTGAACTAGTGAGTACAATAAAATGAGTTGTTTTTAAAAAACTAAACCAAACCCTGGGTGTTTCTCAGGTTATACTACAGCTGGGCTAAGACTGAGGACCACGTTGCTTTTTTGCCTTGGGTGGGCAGGGATTGCCAAGTCAGAACTTGTCTCACTGGGAAGGAGACCACCTCAGAGGATGGGCTCTTGGTAGCGTCCACACCTTTAACATGGTAATGCAAAGTAAAGACTGGTGGTGACTCAGCCCAGAATGCACGTGGAGTTCCCCGCATTTAATAGCGTGCTGTGTTTTGCTCATCCATCTTCCTGCTCACCACTGACTTACACAGCAGACGTGGATCGAGCACTTACCCTGTTCCAACCAGCACAGATCGCAGCAAGACGCCCTGCTAGGCCTAAAGGAGTGGCCTGGCCAGGGGCCCAAGCTCCTGTACCAATAAGGATGATACTGAGGAATGAGTGAGGCGTAGGGACTGGGGGAAACAACACAGGATTCCAGCTGGCATTTGGTCATGAAAGCCCCACAAGACAGCTGACTTTGGAGATGGAAGTGGGAGTAGGAATTCAGCAGGTGGGTGGTGAGGAGGAAGGGCCTTCCGGTCACGTGACAGCGTACATACATGGACAGGATTCTGGATGACAGTGATGACAAGTTTGGTGCAAGTGGCATAGAGTGCTTTGAGGCTGGACAGTATACTCCTGCTCTGATGTGGTTCCAGATTAGTCCAGACTATTCTCCCAGTGCTTAGGGACTGGTAGAGCCTGGAGTGAGACAGAAAGGCACACGGTATGTGCCAGGCACTGTACTTACATATCTCCTGTTTTTAACTTTGTTGCTTTCTTTTGATGAAGGGCACAACCAGAAATGGGAGCCTATGTATTATAATGCCAAGGTAGCTCTTAATTTATGCACAGCCAGCACCATGGTGTAGACTGCCATGAAGCCTTCAGATTGTTTCAGGAACCAACAGCAGATGTGACCTTGGGCACACGGCAAGTTCTGCCACCTTTAGCCTCCATGGGGAGAAAGCCCTGCTCTCATCCTTGGCTGTTTTCTGCTTTAGAGTGATCTAGGGAAGGTGGGACAATCCAGCCCCCTTCCAAGACTGGACTGTGTTTGTTTGTTGCTTTTTGTCACGCCTTTGCATTGAAGCAGAATGGGTTTGCATCGCATTTCAGAACCTTTGAGTAAATCAGCACCCTCAGAAGGGCTCTGGCGTTGACTTCTGCCTACGACTACAAGCAAAGAGGCTTACTAGGTAGAGGTATCCTGTCTCTCAATGGAATCTCTAATGCTCAAGATCTCACCTGGGATTCAGATCAGGAATGCTTCAGACCCCGGCTCCATTGACTGTTAGCCACCATTTCTGAAAGACGCTAGCAGGCATTCCCAGATACTCGTGTCTCTGCAGTTGATAGTGTATAAAAGGAAGGCATTTGAGAGTTGAAAATATCTGGGGTGCTGTTCTGCCAGTTGGTGTGTGATCTAGCATAATTAAGTTGAAAAAAGTCATTAAAGAGTATTTGATTCCAGTATTGGGCATAATTGTAATGATCCATTAGAATGGAAAGTTTTCAGCATTGCTGTATTAGCAGTTTGTCCTGATGGCCCGGGACAGTACAGGTCTTTCAACACAAGTTCAGGTTTCTCAGGGTCTGTGTGGTAAATTTTAAATATTCTTCATATCACCCCTGCATATAGATGTATATGGGAAAATATGATTTGACCTACATCAGAGCTGTATTCATCTTTCTCTGAGATGCTGCATAAGGGACTGTACTGAACTTAATTACATTTAAGAAGAGAAAGTCCCCTAACCTTTTTCTTCCAAGTGGTGTGTCATATTCCAAAGCACCAATATAATAGGAGTACGTAGTAGATCAATAGCACATTGTGTGGGGTCTGGATTGTGTTCTGTCAGTAATCCAGGGTGAGTAATTAACAGATGAATAATTGAAAAAGAGGCAAGTCAAGTTAAAAAAGATTAATTTATCTGTAAAATATGGCGAACTGCTCTCACAGATAGCATTGTCAAGTGTAGTAGACAGTAAATTGGAGCGCTATGGAGTTTTATCTTCAGAGCACTTTTCAGAGCTAGACTTTGAAATACGGTGGGACTTCAGTCATAAAAACCTGTTTTAGTAGGAAGGAAAACAAGTACATCTCTATTTTAACATGTATGTATTCATTTATTCTGTAAGTGACTGCTGTGTTGTCCCTAAGTGAATACGTTTTATCAGTGTTACCTGTATTTTCATATGCTCCCAACAGGACTGTGAGTTTTTTAGACCTGTTCGAACCCGCAGTGCCTCCCACAGCTTGCTCCTTAGCGTCTTAAGGAGAAGTCGTAAGAAGTATGCCACTTTCATAAGTTAAAACTAAAAGGATTCCAAATGCAGTTTATGGGGAAGAGAGTCGAATTTTAATGTGAATAATACCTAAAATAAATAAAATAAATGGTGTTTGGTTCTCAGCTGTTGCATTTTAAAATGACCCTTCTTTGACGCAGAATAAAAAATGTATCTGCTATAAAGCTCATGTTTCTGATAAGTAATCAATCCATGATTATACATTATACCTTTTAAAAATAGGATTGATGACCTGCAAATAAAAATAGAGATTTCATTTGGATAAAATAAACATAATGATTATTTCATTCTTTTAAAACCAAATTGGACATAACCACAAGACATATTTGGTTAAATAAAAGGGGGGATCCATTTAATCTTTTAGAATATGTCATGTAAACTAACTCATGAATCTGTGAAATGAATTACCACCTAGATTTTAAGTGGTTAAATAATTCATATCAAGCTTTTGAATTTACATGTTTTTCGGGGTAGCTGGAAGACAGCCGTGATCTCGAACAAATGGGCTGTCCTTTAGCATAGCCTAGTGGCTAAGTAACAGTATTAACTTAAACCTCAGAAACACTGTCATACTATTTTTTTATTAAATAACACTTTCCTAGTACAAATGCTGTTTTCTCAACCAAAAGAAAAGCAAAATAAAATGGAACTAATAAAACATAATAACTGTTATGACAATATATCTCCAACTGAAAGGGAGGAAAGAAGAAAATTAAATTGGCTGTCACAAATATGCGTAGGCTGTCTGACCCCAGGGTCTGTCAGAAATCTGTAGGCAAATGGTTATTTTATAGTTAAAAATGAATGAAAACTTGACAAGAATATAACTGTAGAAGAGTCTTGTCACAGTTAAGACTTGGTAAGATGAAATTGTAGCCATATCACTGTCACACAAATCTCTTATTTCTCTTTGTGTTGAGGTATGCTTGGCTATTTAAACATTTATTGAATGACTGTATTTATTGAAATATTTTGAAATTGTCATATATAAAGTCTCCATTTAATTTACACAATAAAGGTGTAAAAAGCCTGGACTCAAGTCAGTGCCTTTTACACCTTTATTATGTAAATTTACGGGGAGAGACAGCTGGCTGTTCAGCTTCCAGAAGGAACTACCTGATAAGCACCAAAGTTTGGTCATCATTGTTACCTACTGCTTCCCCATAGAGGTCCAGCCTGGCGTTTGGGGGTGGAGCTGTCATGCCTGTGGAAACTTCTAGCCATACACCTAGAGGCATTTGCTTATATAGTGATATGACTGCCTGCTAATAAAGTTACAGTATTTTGTTCTGACTTAAGGTGTGTGACCTTCAACCAGGGGACAGTCAGGTGACCAGAGACAGGGAAAAATCTTATTTTTGTCAAGGTGGCATTTGCTTGGAGGGTCCAGGCCTTACAGAAAATACAAGTCTGTTTTTTTTTCTCATGAAGAATTGATTTCTCATTTTAAATCACCTTTTTAGGATGACCTCCCTGCATGTCCTTGTATAAAATAACCTTGTTTTGACATCTGACCTTCACCTGAACCTCTGTGTGGGCCTGTTTGCATTCCCAATTTGAGTTGACCTCATTTCGTCTTACCTGGGTTTCATAGAAAGCCCACTGCTGACCGCCTTGCCAACATTTCTGACAACGTGTTTGGTTCTTAACCTGTAATTGAGTCTTTTTTCCAAATAGAACCTTCAGAAGAGGCATCTGCTCGCGCTACCGTGTAAACACTGATGTGTAGTCATTGTAAACACTGATGTGTAGTCATCGTAGAATGAGGAAGAGAAGTCATCAGGCCAACTTTGTTTGTCCAGATGCCTTAATATTTAGGTCATTTTCTGTATGGTAATTTAAATCACTGAGCACTACATTTGTCATTTTCACTTACTGGTGGTTAATAAGTTATGTCAGAACGATAGCAAACACTTTCAGACATAGCTTTAGTGATCATTCAATGAGCCGTCTGAACTCCTGCTCCTTTGGAGAACTGTGATTTCTCCTGCAATCAGTTAGTCTTTTTAACGTGAAGCCCAGATGTGGCTTTCAGTCTGCACCCTGTTACTCCCAAGGTTTGTCCCCAGCGGAGCCAAACATACATTGTTTTTGTCTCTTACTCTGCATGTGTCGAGCAACTGCTGTCTTCTGTCTGTAGGCACCCTTCAGCGTCACGTCTGAGCATCTTAAACCAAAGCACTTCAGGCCAAATGGTTCAAGATAGAATATGAGGTCCTTTTTTTTCTCTTTTATTTTCAACCACAGACCATATTCATAAGTCATCGTAATTAATTTGGGGCATTTTTTAAAAAAATGATAGTGAAAACTATTTGGAAATGCTATAAATTTTTATAAGCAGTTTATGTCCCGAATTATAGAAGTTTCAGTTTCTTAATCGATGCCTTACTAGGAAATGTGTGCAGTGCGTGCTGGCACAGTGCTACTTGTTACTCCCTTGCACATAGCCAGAGGTTTTAAAACACTAACATTGGGTTAATAAAGCGAAAATCTTGGGCTTATTAGATAAATGCTTGAGCATTGTGGGAGGCCAAGAAAATCGTGGACATTCCTTACAGACGTTCATTTTTGGCTCCTGCCTCTGACACGTAGGGCTGAATGATGGTGGTACAGGGGGAGTTCTGTGGAATAAGCACTCGTTTAAGACCTAAGACGCTCGTGTTTACGTCTCAGTTCTGTCACTCTCTTGGCTGAGTGACTGCCTCTTTCTTGGCCTCGGTGTCCTCAGTTGCTCACGAAGACATTGGACCAGAAAACGTGAAGGGTCCCTGAGTCGCCGGAAATGTAAGACTCCGCGAATCCTTTCCTGCTCACTTCCCCGACAGCCCAGCCCACCGGGGCAGGCCCCAGAGGACGGCAGACTCGTGGGAGAGGCGGCAGGAGTGGGGTGGCCCGGAAAGGAATGGCAGTTCGGGGTATTTGCTAGAATCTTCTCAAGGCAATAAAAAGAAGCCTGAAGACTTTGGCTGAAACAGTAGGCTGCTTTATGTAAGATGAATTTGAAGAATTCCCATTACAGAATTGCTTACACGCTGATGGTACTAAAAAACAGATGCATTTAAAATTTCAGAAAGGAAATACACTGAGCACACTAAATAGAAGAATACAGCTGTGGGTAAAATGGTTTTACTATTTTCCAGATTTTTCTGTGATGTACTTGTACAACTTTTATGATGAAAGGGTGCAGGTTAGCAAAGTAAAAACTAAAAAAGCCAATAGATTTTCTTTTCATTAAAAAAAGTGTTAAATTGGTTTTCCCAAAAACCTGATGTTGAGGGAAATTTGTTGGAGAGGATTCCTTAAGGTGAGCCTCTAAGAAGGGCTCTGGTTCATCCAGGCTTTAAAGGAGCAGCGCGCTGGAGCGACGGGAGCTCTGTGTGCCGGTCCCGGCTTCATCACTTAGCAGCCGTAGGGTCTTGGGAACGGTACAGAACCCCGTCTCCGCCTTGTGAACGGTAGCAGGCCCTACAGTCAGTCGTAGGGCCCGGTGGAGGTGTCGTGTGCTTACAAGGGTGGCTGGTCACTTACAGTAACGCTCAACATGTTTCTGCTAGGGATAAAACACTAAGAAAAATTGTATCTCTGAGTCGAGGTACTCAAGAAAGAAAAATAAACACCAATATTTGCAAAATGAAGCAGAGTGAGAAGCGCGATCCAAAGCTGATGGCCCTGTCTCCCTCGCACCCCCGCCCCTGGCCCCTTCCCCTCAGGGTGCTCTCGGTCTGCAGTTCCCTGTCTCCTTGGTTCCTCCGTCGGTAAAGCAACTTGAGCACATTAAAGGAGCGTTAGGTTTCTTCTGGCTCTGAAATCTATCCCTTTCTAGTCTTTATTTATTTATTTTTTATGTCAAACAGATCTCAAGGACAGTGAGATGGATATGTTCATATTCCTGGGGAGGATTATTCCCAAGCCACATTATTCTCTTTAAGGACATCTCCATACACAGGAAGCAAGAAACAAAGGCATTGAGAACGTAGGCTTTGAATTTAGATCTCCGTTCCAATTCTAGCCCTGTCGTTACTTTATGCAAACGTGGTCAAGTAACTGAACTTCTCCTAGCCTTGCTTTCTTCAAGTATAAACTTGGGCTGAGCATGAAGTGAGACACACTTAACGCCTGTAGCTAAGTGCCGGTTACATAGTAGGTGCTCACGTAACTAGTAGCAGTCATTATTAAAATAAACATGATTTTAAAAACATCACAGTCCCATGAACTAAGAAAACCTTCTGATGTTCACCACATCATTTGATTTTATTCAGAAGAGAATGTTAAAAGACAGATGGGAAAATAAAAATGTACAAATCCTCACTAATTTCTTGAGAGTATAAAAGCTATTATATGTCTCCCAGTAGGGCCCTCTGCTTAATTGTTAGGCTTTAATTTACATTTTGATTTGATAGCTATTACGGATGTGCAGGCCGTGATGGTGGTTTGTTTTCCTTTGTGTGCCTGCGTGTGTTTTGCGGCTAGCTGTATTTTGTCTTCTCAACATCCAAAGGGAGGAAAATGAAAATATTTCGTAGGAGCTCTGAAGCGTGCCTGAAGGGCTGGATGAGTGATTTATCTAAGAGAGGAGCTCAGGTTCTGGAAAAGAACCCCTGGAGGTTACTTCATAGCAAGTGAGAAGAGTAGGGTACAACTTCTCCCTTCCTCTTAACCCCGTGCAGTCTAACTGATACTAAAAATGGCAAATGCTTTCAAAGCGTGACATTTTGAATAACTAGTGGTATCTTTTATATGTTTAGTGTAATTGCTAGTTTTCATTTTCTTGCCCAGATCATTAAATAAGTATCACTTGAGCCTACATAACTCTACACAGTCTATCAAGTGTTACTAGTTGCAGTATTAAAAATTTGTCCACTGTTCAGTAAGGTGTTGATCTCAGTAATTCTTACACACCATGTACATTGGTTTCAGTTTTACATCAGCTATTTTTCTTTTAAATTACAGTTTTATGTGTGCTTCATATAAGGTGGGATCGGTAGGCTTCTACAACACTTACTGACTCAAAGCCTTTTATTTTGTACTTACCATAGCACCAAAGACCTTGGCATAAATGGATAATGAATTAGTCTGATTACGTATGTTCTTATTGGATGGAAATAATCTCTGGAAGAGATTGGTGTCCTTGAGACTGGGGTTCTGAAGCTCGTTCCAGGTGCAGGGCGTTGGCATGTGCCGGCGCTGTTAGCGAGTACTCTTACGACACACCTCCTCCCCCCGTCTCTGATCGCAAGTCTTTGTACAGAGAGGGCCCCCCCCAACACACATCCCCTACACCGACCAGTGCCTCAGGCCCCTCACGGCCAGCTCTTCTCTCTTAACCAGCTTCATTTTTTTAAGCTTTCATCAGGACCTGTTACTGTATGAATTGGCTGTTATTTAATGACCAGCTCATCAACTGGAAAGTTGCCTCCGTGTAGATTTGATGCGCTCTCCAACCAGAGTTAATTTCCACAGGGTAGGGACCTTGTCTTACTCATGGCTACTTTTGAACCCAGTTCTTAGAAAATGGCCCACCGTTCAGTACCAGCTAACTACATGTTTCCTGAATGAACAAATGTTTGCTTTTTCTGAAGAAAGAACAGAATGCAGAACTTAGGTTCACAGTACTTCTATATTTAAAATAAGTATTGGATTAAGTATTCAGATATAAACTTCAAATGATGGCGTTATCTGACTGGTAACCCTGGGATGTAAGTTTGTTGGAGTAGGCTTCAGAGTATTGTGCCCCAGAGGAAGTACAGTCAGTTTCATTAGTCCAGAAATTTCTGTATGACTCAAAATCTAAAGATGCTACTGTGGGAAAAAATGTAGTTTTGGCCCAAAACTTTAAATTCAGAATTGTTACTCTCTACAGTGAGTCTTGCTTTCTTAAATGGCTTTTCATCTAACTCTATGGAGAAAGTAAATTTCTGTGATCTATTATCTGCCAACATCTATATTTAGATCATTCCTCTGACATGTGGTTGAACTGTAGGAGGAAGTTTTAGCAGTGTTTTCATGGGTAGGAGTGTACCCCAGGGTTCATTTATTATATAAGAATGATGTAGGTTATACCCAGTACTTACTAACGGCAAAAAAGAAAACTGGATTTGAGCTTTGTTTATGCTTTTTGTATTGTTTTGTTGGAATCAAAAAGTCATTTACTTTCTCCTACAATGATCCTGATTGGAGAACATCATATTTATTTCAGAATTTATTGTCAATTTTATTTAAGGAACAATTTTACTTCATTTCAATAGGCTCCCCCCCAAAAAAATTTCCTGAAAATATTCACCCCCCCCCCCACTCCCCAACAACTAACAAGAGCGAAGAGCAATTTACGAGGCACTAGCCCCTGCCCACCATCAGGGAGACGGGTCGTGCCGCAGACCTGTACGCCAAGGGGATCAGTGCAGGAGCCGGCTGACTGCCAGAAGGTTTGTGCAGGTCCCCAAGGGTCAGAGCAGGGCTGTCATTTAAAACAAAAAGGAAGTGGCAGAGCCTGGAGGCTGTGTAACGTATGATAGAGACCAGGCCGAAGCATGGCTGGGGAGCAGGAGCAGCGGGACAGCTCCGTCAGCCTATGTGGCCGCAGGCCTGGCTGCCTCTGGACGCCCCTGACACAGAGTCCGGTGGCTTAGCGGCTGGGACCGAGGTCCAGAGGGAAGAGAAGTGTTAGTGGGAGGTGGCGATGGGGAAGGATCGTGTCTGAAAACCCAGCAACTGTGAGAAGACTCTCTTCAGACGTCGTCCCAGCTTGTCTAAGTGCGTTGACTTCAGGCATTCTTTTCATAAACGGTAGCACACCGTCTCGGGGACTGTGTCCTCACCCTCTCATATCGTAGCTGGAATGCAGCAGGATGGGGCGCTGGCCACCCCCAGTCCGCATCTGGACTGTTGGAAATCCCTGACCGATATTCGCAGTTAACGATGGTGGGGAAGACAGCAAATGAATTGCAGCTCGGTGCTGTGTGTTCTGATTATAAAAAAGAATTATCAGCATAACTTTAACATTAATGAATGCCAGTGTTGATGACATGAGAGAGATCAGGTTTGCAAGTATTAGGATTTCGAATTATTTATCCCGGAATCATGTATATCCTTAAGGATAGTATATTCATATTCAATTCAGAAAGGAAAAACATACCGTATTTTCATGACTTAAAAAAACATTGGTTTGCTGCCTTTATAAAAACTACAAATACATATTTTAGTGCTTTTGCTTATTTCACCTATCAGTACCTCTGAATTCTTTTTAAATTTTCTTTTGACAGTGGATTAGGAGAATATAGCAATATGCCCCCAAAATGTGAATACAGCTGTTTTCACCTTTGTGACACCTGGTAGCCTTTTCTTTCTTCTGGTTAGAATGGTCTTTAGGTTTGTCTTTAATTAACTGCCTCCTCTTCACGCCTCGTACCCCCCGTCTCCCTGTAGTGTGTCCCACACGTAACCCCCATTCGTTCTGAGAGTCCAAACCAGAACAAAGCAAAGAAGTGTTTCAGGAACGTCTGCACGCATTCTGCTGCACTCACCTTGCACACCCTTCCGCCCTTTAGGAGTCCGGTTTGTAGTACATCACCACCAAATTCTAGTGCTTCCCTGTCCTTGTGGGATTAGATTCATGTTCTTTCACCGAACCTTCACACTCTGCTGGCTCCACCTAGTCTTCCCCAGTTTTTCTCCTCCTCATGCCCCCCAAATGGGCCAACTTCCACCAGTCCATCTGCTCGTGTGCCCTGCCGGTGCTTCTCTAACAGCCTGCCTTCCCCGCCCCCATCTCTCTCGTCGCCGTGGCCTACAGACCCCACAGACGTGGACCTGCCGCTCTCCTTTCCGTCTGCCTCGGACCCTCCTCATGTAGAACTTCGTGATGGAGACCTGCCCCTTGCTGCCTTGAAGGAGACGAGTTCATTTAGAAAACGTATTCTCTGTGCTGTTACAGTAGGTTGTCCATGTGGCTGCACCCATACATGGGCTCCCTAAATCTTTGCCCTGTGTCTTTGTCGTCCTTTCCAACTTGGGTCTCTGCCATGTCACTTGCTTTGGCCCCAGGACAGTAGCAAACTTGGCCTAAGCCGAGGCTTGAAGGAATGCACTTGTGCATGCTCACTACCCCTTGCTCTCTGCCTTCGCCAGGCAGCTCGAGGAGCAGGACCAAATCGGTCCAGCTGTCCTGGCCAAGGTCCCGGACATTCGTGAGCCCGGACAAAATCGACAAGGCCAGCTTGGAACTGACCCCAGACCCGCTTGTATGCGTGGGTCCTGCAGAGCCGCTTCGATCGGTAGCACTGCTCAGGCAGCTGTAGGTTGGTGAGAAATAAGAAATGATTGTTGTGTTTAGCCACTGAGTGTGAGGAGGGCATGCTCAGCTGCCCAGGCTAAGTGACACCGGGCACTGCTGTCTTGCTACAAAGTCCTGTTCACTTGCCCTCTTCTGTCACCGATCCGATTTCACGGAATTCGATTAGTCGTAGTCCTGGCTTGTGCTACATGCCCCAGTGTATAGATGATCTACACATTTACGTGTGGGTAATCTGCATAGTGGGCCTTTGTGTGTGTGTGTGTGTGTGTGTGTGTGTGTGTGTACGCTGTAATTTATCCCTCTTACTAACATGGGTGTTTGAGTGATTTCCAGATGTTTGTTATTTCGGACAGCACTACTGTGAACATCTTCTGTGTGTCTCTAGGCCCATATGTGCATTTTCTTTGGAGTGTGTACCTAAGAGTGACTGCTGAATTGATGAGAAAGTAAACGTCTCTTTTCAAAATAATACTGCTCTTCGGCAAGCTCTGCCAGTAGTCTCACCAAGAGCGTTTCCTTCAGCTGTATGCGAGACCTCTCTGCCTGCCTTCTGTCTTACCACGCACTACCTTCTGTTGATACTTAGATTTTCTGGTGTGTCTGTCTTCTGTCTGGCTGAATTGTCTCCTGAAGACAGGGAGCTGACTGTCACTTCATCACTTTGTCCAAAACGTCAGAACACAATGGATACAAATTCAATATTGAGTAACAATTTGTTGCTGGGCTTTAAATTTAAGAATCCATATGAAAAGTCCTTAATACTCCTCATCTTTTCACCTCAGGCTAACTGGGGCATCTGTGTCCTCAGATTTCCTGAATGTGGTCTATTGCAGAATTACAGCCATCCACAGCCTTGTGTGTCTCTCCAGCTCAGAATAACTCCTTGTAGACAGGAGCATCTTGCTCATCGTTGCTCTATCAGGCACTGAATACGTTGAATCAGTCACTCAACACTTGTTTATTGATTACCATGTGCCAGACTCTTTGAATGAAAGAATGAATGGGTGGGTGAGATTTGCTATAAAAATAGTGATGGCTTGTAAAGGGACATTAATCAGCACTAGAAATACATGAGCTACGGGGAGCTAATTACTTCCACCCCTGAAATAGAACCGCTGTTGATCTAATAGCATAGGCTAGAAAACGTAAAAAACTGTAAACTGGACAACAATTTAAGCTGGCCACATATCCCATAATCATATATACAGAATGCAGTGGACTGTCAAATACTTGATTGCTTCTTCCATGACTTTGACATCCTAGTATCATACATAAGTGGTTCACAGAATTGTAACTGATGGTTTGAAACTGTTTCCAAAAACACTTATACCAGAATTCAAAAACAGTTTTAAAAATAGACAGGGTTTTTTGGTGTTTTTTGTCTTGTTTTGTTTTAGTTTGTTACTCTTTGAAGGTGTTGCACACACTTACAAAAGTGTTGCCCAGGTCAGTCAACTATAATTTTCATTGGTCACTCTGGTCAATGAGTGAACAAGGACATAATGATTATTTGAGACCAGTATATGTTACCTGAAAAATATTGTCCCCATAGGTAGTGCCTGTGAGAACTTTATGTATGTATGAGTGTTTATTACACTAAACAAACATGGCACATATTTAGGAAAGATGATGTGGGAAAAGCCATAGGAGCAAAGCCAATCAAACCAGGGCAGTCAGACAGGGTTCTAGACTGAGGAAGGCTATGATGACCTTGGGTGGAGGGAGTCCAAGGACACAAAAGGCACAACAGCCATAGGGATGTAATGCACAGCATGGTGACTGTTGTTAATAATACTGTATCACCTATTTGAAAGTTGCTAACGAGAGTGGATCTTTAAAGTCCTCATCACAAGAAAAAAAACAACACCGTTCTATAACTGTAGTGATGGATGTTAACTGGACTTAATTGTGGGGATCATTTTGCAACATATACCAGTATTGAATCCTTATCTTGTATACCTGAAGCTAGTGTGATGTTAAATGTCAGTTATACCTCAATTTTTAAAAATGAATAAGGGTTTCATTCAAATGAGTGAAACACTGTAAAATGAGTAAGTTAGGGAAGTAATGTTACCGTTACAAATACTGCAGATAAGATGGATGAGGTCATCATGCCCTGCAACACCTCTTTTTGCTCTGGACACAAATATACCCTTTTTTATTCAAGAGAAAACAAGTGCCCGTATGTCCAGTCTTGGCCTTGACTGTACGCAAGCTATGAAAATGTGACAGGATCTGTTTACTCTTTCCAAAACTTGCACTTGGTTGTAGACAACTATACACTGTTCACTCTGAGGTTTAACCATTAGACTTACTAAGTCCTATCTGCAAAAACGAAAGTGTTAGGGGTATTTATAGTGAAAGATATGAATAGTTGATGAAATAGTTCAAGAAATAATTAAAGCCACTGAAAGACAAGGTGGTACCATAGGGGGGCTGTTTTGTTGGAGTGGCTGGTGTGTGCAGCTAGTATGCCTAATTGGGGTCCTCTCGCTGTGTAACCATGGGGTAAATTGCTTAAACTCCCTGTGCCTCAGTTCATCCATCAAGTAGAATAATGATGAGCACCTTTTCCAAAAGGTTGCTGTGAGGGTTAACTAAATTAATACCTAGAACATAATTAACAATGTATTTTGGCTATTGTTAATGAATAGGTCATCCAAAACTCTCATTTACAAATAGCGTGTCTTAAATTTATGATGCAGTATTATATGTATTATATAGTCCATGTAACGTTGAGACATTTTCCTATTACAGTGATATGTTATAAAGAGCCAGAGTTATTAAAAATACCATCAAAATAACATAAAAGTCACCTCATAATACCCTTTAAAAAATTAGGAATTTAAAAGTTAAAAATAAATGTGCTGTCTTTATTCTTTGACCCCACAAGCAGTATTAGCAATTTTGTGCCTATGTCTTTGTTATATTAATATATTCAATTTACAGTAATTTTAGATGTCTCTTATTTCCAGTGCTAATGTTTTCTGCTAGAATAACCACTTTATGTTTAATGCTCTGACCATTAAAGGCATATCATGAATAAAGGGGTTAAAAATTATTTCTTAATTAAAATTATCCCTATAGCTTGGGTTTCTACAAAATCAATTGGTTGTAATAAGTTATAAAGATGAAAAATTGAACTTTGCAAGACAGAGCACAAATTGCATTAATGATTGATAGGTAATATGCATGAAATGAAAAGTTATTAGACAAGAGGAGAAAGTGTTTGACCTGCTCTCAAATATTCAGTGACTAGATTATAGCTACAATCTTGCCTTTGCTGTTTTTCATGGTAATTGTCAGGAAGAGGTATGAAGAATCATGGGACCTTAATAATATATCTTGCCATTTTAATTGCTGAAAGACTCAAGAGGAATCTTAATTGCCAGGAGACGCATTACTAATTAAAGTGTCATTTACATTCATTCTGAAATAATTAGTTTGAATATTTGTGAGAGCTGAGATATAAATTTAGTTCCAAACTTAAGAGCTTACCCCCAACAGACTTTGTTAAAATTATGTATGGTTAAGAAAGGTTAACAATCATAAAATTTTAAATTTTGTGTAATTTGGTACAATTTGACTTTTTATTGCATTAGTGAACTTGAAGATAGTTCATAATATTTTAAAACTTAATATGATTTTTAAATTACTGTACCACTAAGTTGAATTCCTAAGTTTCTTTTAGATTTCTGGGGTATTGGTATTTGTTGTGGTATTTTTCACAATTTTGGAAAAAGCCACTTTTTTAATAAATAATGGTGTCAACAAATAGTTACATTATAATACATGAATTACAAGTCCTGTTAACAATACATCGGAACTTCTAAATGTAGTTGTGATTCAATGGACTTTTAAAATTATAGATTAAATCTCAAAAAGTCCTGGGTAAAATAAATTAAAAGGACGTGTACTTAAAAGGAGTTTAAACAGTTACTTGTTTCTCTAGGATTTGGGCACAGAAAATTGAATGCTCACATTCCTCATTTCGCAGCATACCACCACCAACCCACCTTTTATTTTACCTTTCAACCCTTTCATCCCTGATTCCATCTCTTACTGGGCTCCTCCCTGCTTAGATACCCATTCTGTATTGGGTAACACATCCTTGAGTGCTAGGTACCCTTATAAAACATGTAGTGCTTCGTGTACGCAAGTGTTTTAAATTTATATATTTTGTGCTAAAGATACTCAATTTCTTATTTTTTTCACCAAACTTCAAGTATTTAAAACTTTAAGTATGTAAATTATTGTATGTTCTTCTAGGTCATTGCTTCTTGACGTTCCATAATGTTCCATATTATCATATTTTGCCTATGTATTCCTCCAGTAAGAAACACGTGAATTGTCTCTGGTCTATGACTGTAAACAACGCTCCCTTGATTTTCCTTGTTCATGTCCGCTTACAGGGCTACCTGAGAATTTCTCAATCATATGTAACCAAGAGTTGGACATAGACATACTTAAATTCATTAAGGATTCCAAGCTTGCCTTTCAGATTACTGTTCCTATTATAATCCTACTTCCCTGTATCCTTATCCAAAAAGAATATACTTACCTTTCTAATTTTTCCTTTTTCTGATGAGTGGGGAGCAATGTGTTATTTTATTTAATATCTTGTTTTATTTTGTTTTAATATCTATTCCTGTGTGTTTTCACTAGCATCTTCTCTTGTGATTCATACAAAGTCAAGGTTAAGACACTTTACCAAGTTCTTCGCACAGTGCAGCCAACATAAGCACGTGGTGGCAAGTTCACGAACTTAATGGTCAGATTTGGGGGGACGACGACAGCTCTGATGGCCACTCCAGAAAAAGAGTTCCAAAACTGCTCTGAAGGGTGGACTAGGCGCTGGCGTCAGTGCACAGCTTCCCTAGGGGAGTCCTTTGAGGGTGACCGCAGTGACATTCAGCACTGAGGGATGCAGCACTGTTTCTAGGATGAGTTCGCAGAAAGAATTGTCCAGCCTCGTACATTCATCTCCTCTGCCAACTTTTCCTTTTTGTTTTCAGCCTCTTTTCATTGTTTTACAAATATGCCTTCTCTGGATCAATACGATTTAATAGAAGTGGGGTGGCAGAAATGCGTATCTTGTAGGTGACACTGCTAAGGCACTAATTTCAATTCCCACATTTCTCTCGGATTTCTGGTGTTTTGATATTTTCTTCATTATTTTGTTTCAGCATTTATCATAATATGTGGGCTGTAGGTGACCTTTTTAATTAAAATTATCCCAAAATTATTTGAGCACTTGAAATGAGCCTATTGTGACTGAGCCAAAATCTTTATTCTATTTAATTCTTGGAATGTAAATAACCATGTTTGTCTACTCTGCTGGACAAAGAAGTGCTAGATAATAATCTTTTGTTAGTTTTAGCTCTTACAAGCATATTCTTGATCTACTATCCGCCAAAGATAACTTTGTTAAATAGAAATGATATTCAAAACTTACCAGTTTTCTTCCTGTGGGCTTGTGCCTTTGGAGTTTTAAAAGTGCCCTCCACCTCCAAATCACAAATAATACCCTTTATTTTTCTCTTTTAGGTTTATAAATTTGTCTTCTACTTTCAGGTCTTTAACACACGTAGAGCTCCCTTTTGGATGTGCTCATAGCGTAAGGAAAGCCTCCAACTGTGTTTTCCCAACAAACCAGTTTCCCAGCACTGCTGTGTGGAGGCCAGTCCACCCTTCCACCTCTGTAATTTGGGAGCACAAAGCAGACCTGATCAGGTCTCTTACTGTAAGAGTTTATTTTGTCATATTTTCCTCTGTAGGTGATTATATCATCTGCAAATAATGGCAGTTTTTCTACTTAATTTACCACTTTACTCTTTTTTTTTTTTCCTTATCTCATACAATGGGCCAGGGCCTCAGTGCTTTGTTATTTGGAAGTGACAGCAGGCAAACTTGCCTTTTCCAGTCTTAGAACTGAATCTATATTTGTCAGGGTTCCCCAGAGAAACAGAACCAGTAGGATATACATGCATTTGTGTGTGTGTGTGTGTGTGTGTGTGTGTGTGTATTAGGAGATTTATTGTAAGGAATTAGCTCATGTGACTATGGAGGCTAGCAAATCCAAATCCACAGGTGCCAGTGTCTGAAGCTCCTGTAGCACCAGGAAGAGACTGGTATCCCAGTGTGAAGGCTGTGAGACAGGAGTCTTCCCTTTTATGTGTGGGAGGGTCAGCTTTTTGTGCCATTCAGGCCTTCCACTAATTGGATGAGATCCTCGCACATTAGGGAGGGCAATCTACTTTACTTAGTCTACTGATTTAAATGTTAATTTTACCCAAAAGCATCATTATAGAAACACCCGAAATAGTGTTTGGCCAAATACCTCGGCACCCTGTGGCCCAGTCTGGTTGACACATAAAATTAACCATCACAATATCTAAAATTTCTTTTAATGAGCATAATATTTGTATTTTTGTTTGTTTACACTCTTTATTAGTCTCAGGTGTATAATACAACATAAATGATTAGACATTTACATACCTCACAAAGTGATAACCCCAATAAATCTACTAATCCCAACAAGTTTACTATAATACCATCCATTGCTATTACAATACCATTGACTATACTCTCTGGGCTGTACTTTACAATATTTGCTTTATATTCTTGTTATACAGCTTTACTAAATGATTAAACCAAAAATTATTGAACTAGGCAATAATATTACTTTTCCCTCTTAAACTACCAACATAGTGATGCACATTTGTTGGATTTTCTGGTGTTAAACCATCCTTATATTCATGGACCACAGTGTTTGATCAAAGTTACTTAAAATTAAATAAATTTAAATATTCTCTTCAGTTATCTGACTGATGAATTTGAGTAAACATTCCTTTGCTTTTTAACTAGCTGAGGTTCTCTTTCTGTAATTTATATGTTCATGTCCATTGCCAAATTCGTCATCTCTGTTTATAAGTGAAGTTAGGCAGCACCTCATTAAACCAACTGGTCTTTTTCTTTGTCTTTCCCCCTGCCCTTTTTTTTTTTCTTTTTACTACAATAACTTGTATAAGAGGGATTTTCTCTTATTTGGAGTTTGTTAAAAACTATTCTGACTACCTACCTATTAGAGTGGCCAAAATCTGGAACAATGACAACACTGAATGCTAGCAAGGATATGGAGCAACAAGAACTCTTTAATCACTGTTGAGAGGGTAAAGTGATATAGCTGTTTGGAAGATGGTTTGGTGTTTCTTATAAAGCTGAACACATTCGTACCATACAATCCAGTAATCATGCTCCTTGGTATTTACCGAAAGAAATTGAAAGCTTACATCCACTCAAAACTTGCACGTGGATGTTTACAGTAGCTTTTTTCATAATTGCCAAAGCTTGGAAGCAACCAACATGGCCTCAGTGGGTGATGGATAAATAAACTGTGGTACAAAAATATCGAATTACTCTGTGCTAAAAAGAAATGAGCTATCAAGTAATGAAAATACATGGATGAATTTTAAGTGCATATTACTAAGTGAATGAAAGAAGCCAATCTTTTTAAGAGGATCACATGTTGTATGACTCCATTCTGCAAATGGCAAAATTATGGAGACAGTAAAAAGATCCGTGGTTGTCAGGCATGGGCAGGAGAAGTGAGTAGAAAAGCCCAGAGGATTTTTAGGGCAATGAAAATGCTCTGAGTGATACTGTGACAATGGATGCATTCATCCAAATACCTGTCTACGAGGTCTGACATAAGTTCGCGAACTTGCCACCGTGGGCTTATGTTGGCAGCGCTGTGCAAACAACTCGGAAAGGGGTCATCACCTTGCTATATCTGTGTCTCACAGCTGTGTTCGTGTCAACCTGTGGCAGTGTCTTGCTGAGTGGTGTTCATTATTGTTGTGTGTTTTTGTGTGCCGTCACGAGAATGTCAGAGCTTAAATTAGAGCAATGAACAGACATTAAATTTCTTGTTAAACTTGGCAAAAGTGGAAGTGAAATTAGAGACATATTAGTCCAAGTTCATGGGGATAATGCCATGAAGAAAATGGCAGTGTGCAAATGGAGTAAACGTTTTTCTGAGGGGAGAGAAAGCGTCACTGATGAAGAGAGGTCAGGGCAGCCAATAACAAGCAGAACTGATGAAAAACATTGCAAAAATTCATCAAATTGTGTATCAAAATTGTCAGCTGATTGTGAGAAGTATAATAGACCAAGTAAACATTAATAGAGGAACAGGAAGATCTTAACTGAAAATCTTAGCATGAGAAGGGTATGTGCAAAGATGGTCTCAAAAGGAGTTCACCGATGAACAAAAACAAAGGAGAGTCAAAGTTTTCCAAGACCTTCTAGAGAGGCAAGATGATGTTTTGGGCCATGTTATCACTGGTGATGAAACATGGGTGTACCAATGAAACAAAGCATCAAAGTGCACAATGGAAGTCGGCCAATTCTCCTGACCAAAAAAGTTTCATCACTCCAACTCAAGAGTCAAAAACAATGTTGCTAAACTTTTTTGCTATCAGAGGGATTGTTCATTATGAATTTGTACCAACTGGACAAATAATCAACCAAGTTTACTATTTGGAAGTGCTGAAAAGGCTGCATGAAAAAGACAAAAGCAACCCGAACTTCCACCAACAACTCATGGCTCTTGCATCACGACAACGCACCAGCTCACATGGCACGGTCTGTGAGGGAGTTTTTAGCCAGTACAGAAATAACTGTATTGGTACACCCTCTCTACTCACCTGATTTGGCCCCTAATGACTTTTTTGTTTACCTGAAGATAAAGAAAATACTGAAAGGAAGACATTTTGATAATATTCAAGACATTAAGGTTAATATGATGAGAGCTCTGATGGCCATTCCATAAACAGAGTTCCAAAATTGCTTTGAACCATGGACTAGGTACTGGCATCGGTGCATAGCTTCCCAAGGGGGGCACTTTGAAGGTCACCGTAGTGATTAATATTCAGCCATGAGGTGTGTAGCACTTTGTCTAGGATGAGTTCGTGAACTTAGTTATCAGACCTCATAATGTGCAACACCAGGAGTGAACCATAATGTAAACTCTGAACTTCGAATGATTATGATGTGTCAGTGTAGGTTCATCAGTTTTAATAGACTTACCACTCTGATACAGATTGTTGATATTAAGGAGGGTTTGCCTGTATGGGGACAGACGTTGTAAAGCAAATCCGTGAAAATATTACAGGGGAAATCCCAGAAATACACAAATCATAAGTTCTCTATTGTGAGCCATTCTGAGTAGCATGATGACATTCCGTGACCTCCCACTCCCTCCTGCCCTGGACATGAATCATTCTTTTGTCCAGCACATCCGCATGATAAGCTCCCCACCCGTTAGTCACTTAGTGGTTATTAGATCCGTTATTGGAGAGAGGGAAGAGAGCACGTTCACTTAACTTTTATCGTGGTGCAGTGTTATACTACTTTTATTTTTTTATTGTTGTCCTTAATCTCTTACCGTGCCTAATTTGTAAGTTCACCTTTACCACAGGAAGTACTTATAGGAAACACAGAACAGTATAGACTGGGTTTGGGAGTAGCCACTGATTAAGGCGTCCCCAGAAGTCCCCCGTGGATACAGAGGACTGCTCTGTCTTCCTCTTAATTTTACTGTGAACTTCTGAAAAAGTAAAGTCTTCTTAAAAACCACACCTTATTTGTAACATTACCTGGAATGCAAGTTGGCAGTAAGGGGAAGTCATTTCAAATGATTTTAAATGATTCTTGGGCTGTTTACATTTTCCAGTACAACTTGCCTCAGTTTTTTTCTTTGTATCTGAAAAGTGTCACTTTGCAGATATCCCAGATCTCTTTCTTATAGCTATTAATATTTTAATATTTAAAAATTCTCTAATGTATCTATACCTATCCTTTTTTCATTCTTTTTTCTTTTCTCATTTCAAGTATGTTTACATATTTGTCAGTTTAATTTTTATTATTTTTGAAGTGGTTTATCTCTCTGACTAATCTTTTCTAAGGATCGACACTTGGTTGAGTTCACTTTCTCTGTTTTTATCTCTGTTACCTTAATTTCTGCCCCCATCTATATTTTCTTTCTTATTTCTCTGGTTTTGCTGGCTAGTGCTTTTCCTAACTTCTTGAGTTGAAGAAATCAGCTCATTTTTTGCTCTATTTCTTATATTCCAATAACCTTGATATTTTTTAATCTGTGGTTTTTGGTTTGGGTTTCAGTTTGGTTTTATTTACTATATTGTATTACTCAAGTTAAAGATTTTTTCCCCCATTTCTTCAGGAGATTTTTCTTATCAAAAGAGTTTTTTTCTATTTATGTTGCTCCTTTGTTTAATCTTTTCATGTCGTCTAATTCCCTTCTGTGCTGGCATACGTGCGATTCTTCTTGGTCATTGTATTACACGTCGCACTTTTCGTTGTGAATCTCCCCTCTGTGGGCATCGCTGCCCAGCTCCAGAGGCTGCATGTCTCATTCGTGTTCTTTGCTTTCATGAACCATTCGCAGATACGTGTGTAAGTAGGCCTCTGGGACAGATTGTATGTATGTTTCTGAGATAGTTATATGTGCGCTTCATGAAAGTCTCCTCTGATAGTAACTCCTCTTGATGGCTTCACCCATTTCAACTTTCCATTACCCCCATCGATGTATTGTTTGGTCTGACCAGTAGGGACCAAGTCTGGCAACGTAGTAACTTGGGAGGCTGGGGCACGCCTGCCCTTAACGGTCATCGCGCCCCCTTCCATGTTTCTGATGTAATAGTTTAGGTTTTCTCAATCTTGAAGTGCTGTGCCTACTGTCACCCAAAACATCTCCTAGACCAACCCCCCCTTTTTTTCCTGCCACCCCATTCGTATAAAATGGTTGTTTTCCTTCAGATCTGTGTGGAAATGTCACTCCATCTCTGACCCTGGTCAGTAAACAGTCTCACCTGATGGAGTTTATTTTCTCCCCTAGTAAGCTGCCAGTTTAAAAGTGCAAAGGACTCAGGTACTTTTTCATGTTGCCGATCTTTACAGGTGTGTTTTTTACTTAAAGTAGGAAGTAACTTGGGTTTTTTGACATTTTCCTATTGATAAAGAGACAACGTTTTTCACCCTGGAATCCTACAAAACTGTTTTAATTGTGTCTACTCATAAGGGCCATGATGTGTGTCCATGTCATCTTTAATTCCTAGTGCACTGTTTTACAAAGGACAAGGAGCTACTAAATAAATAACCACGAGTACCTCCATTTGTTGAGTCTACTTTGTTTACTGTTCTGTAACTATAGATGATTCTTACATGCAAAGGGGATACTTCATCTAACATTGTCTTGCGTCTTCTGCCTTATTCTGTGGAGGTTATATTATGATAAAATTTGGGTTTAAGAAACCCAATTACAAAGGTGATTTCTGTGAGAACGCCATGCCCTGTTATAGATGTTCTCCATCTCCCCACTGGTGAGGTTTGGTTTAGAGCTTCCTCGACGGTCTTGATACCCTCCCTTATGCTCAAGCAAGATTGGAAAAGTGAACGTAAGATTTACAGTGGAGTTTATTGAAAAGTTCCAAGAGCCTCAAAAAGTGTGTGCTCCACTTCTGCTGGTGTTGGCCTCAGTACTGCTTGCTGTCCATCACCCTGCGCTTTACTGTTAGCCTTAAAACAAAATCGGCTTGCCGTGGAATTCTTATGAAGGCTTCAAATACACGTGTGTCCTCATCAGTGGCACAGTGAGTCTTCGTTAATTGTTAAAGGAATATGTGATCTGTGTAAATAAAATCACGTCCGTAGTTGTGTACGTTCTGGAGACGTCACGTGAACGTGTTGGAAAGATACTTCAGTATCAGCCGTCAATCTTAAAAATGGGGTGTGTGTCCGTGACCTGGAACTCCCCTCTCGTACCACTAGTTAGCAAGTCGATGAAGGGCATGACTTCTTAGAGCTGTGACATCAGAATAAAGTAGCGTTATTGCTTTAAATACACGTAAAGTACTTAGCTACTCAAGTACTTAGTACTTAGCTACTTTAAATATACTTAATCCTAACTTGTTCTTACAATTCTATGTGATACTATGTTTATATAATAATTTATATGGTATAGTCCTTGATTTTACTCTTATATGATATGTTCTTAGCTCAGTTCCCACAACTCTGCGATGTATTTGTATTATAGGGTATATTCATATACACGAGTATCTCACGTGTGATGGAACTGGTATCACTTTTACATCAATTTACAGAGCTATTACTGGGGCTTAAAGCAGCTAAAGAATTTGACCAAAGTAATTGACCATGGTTTAAACCTCAGTTTGTCTGACCTCAGAGCTTGTTTCCTATACCATTAGGCAGCACTGCCTAATAATTCACAATACTTTTCTCAAGTGATCATAACTAGGAGCTCGGAAAACTCAAAATGCTGCCAAAAAGCAAGGCAAGCCAAATGTGTGAAGTGATTAAGCATAAAATCATGAAGAGTGGAATAGTCAACATCATGGGAATCAAGAGAACACGAGAAGAACTTCAAAACACACCTGTAATTTTAGTGCTGTTTTCAAATCACACCTTGGACCCGACCTGATCCAGAAGCCCTCACCAGTCTGCATCTCTTGGTTTATACATATTATCCCTCTTTACTCTTACCTTTGAATAATTTTTGAGGCTTTACTAGAAATAGCATACTCAGAAATAGCATGTATTTATTTTTTACCTGTTTTAATTTATTCAATTTAATAAATTGGGGTGATGTCAGCTAGTAAAATTATGTAGGTCTCAAGTGTTTATTTCTGTAATACTTCATCTATATATTGCATTGTGTGTTTCTATTCTTAATGAGTAAGAGACCTTAGTCATATATTTTGAAATTGATTTCATTGAAATAAAAAAATGAAAAGCATTAATTTTTTCTTTTTTTAAACTTTCTTTACACGTTTTTTTTAAGTTAATGAAATTGCATAGAGATACACTGCTATTACTCTGTCATCTGATCAAATGATCCTGTCCATGGTCTCCTCTGTGGTTATCTGACCATAAGGTTTAAGAGATGGGGCCCTATTTGTTATTGAGTAACTAAGTAATTTGCAGACTCTAAATATTGAGCCTTGATAAAGGACATATAATTCAGCATTGGTGTGGCATTTATTCATCCTGTCATAAATTGCATCAGGCTTGGCATGTTATCTTAATTCATAAGTATGTTGTAAGCATGTCTTTGTAGTAATTTATATAAAAAGCAAATCTACATAACACCACTTATTCAAGTGAGTACTCTGGGTCCCCTCTGTGTCGTTATTTTGTTAAAATGACATTTAGATACTGTGTTGGGAAGGTTTTGTTGAAATAGGCTATACATGTTAAAGGTATAAAATATTCCTAGCTCAAAGAATTTACCTTAGTACAAAAAGCAAATGATTTTGATTGTTTAAATGTAAGATTAGGAAACAAAATTTCTCATGTTAAAGTGCTCTAGTAGATAAAAATCAAAATCATCCTTTAAAAAGAATTCACATACAATAAATAGCATTCGGATCACCAAATATTCATAGTCCTAAATCAGTGACAAATTAGGTAACACGCAGGACTGGAGATGTGAATATTACATAATGAGGATAATAAAGGAGTTGAATGTGGTGTACCTCGGGTGCATGTTAGTAGCTAATTCTGGTATGAATGCTTTGCAATCATTTGTGGTGTGAGATGCATGTGTTCAGCTAAATGGAAATCTTGGACGTTCTCTCATACACCCTATTACTTGTAATTGAACACCTGATTTCTATCATGCAACAAATTAACATCTGCACTGGGCCTGTCTTTGATGCATATGGATACACTGATTACAATTTTGCCGATAAGTAGATATTGAAAAAAAAAAAAAAAAAGACAACAGTGTGAGATACTTCCAGCCGTAATTTTTGATTACATATTGAGAACTGTTTAATTATCTTACTCCCTTTAATTAGCCCTTCTACTTAGGTCGGTTGCTTTTTTTATTAACATGACATGTTAGCAATTTCTTAATTGGCATGCAGTAACATGAGACTTCTCTGGGTATTTCGCACGACATATATATTTCTTGTGTGCATAAGGAAGCTAAGGGAAACACAAAGGATAAATGTGTTCATTAGCTCCCCTTACGGCTTTGACCAGTGCCATTGTGTGGTGCCACCAAATGATGTGTTTCTGTTTTGCGAATTTCTTTCCTTCTGCTGTGCTGAGTGAGATTGCTGATTTGAGCAGTTATAAAAATTTGAGACCATGGATGTACATTTAAAATAGAAGAGATGAAGTTATATACTTAATATACCTATGAGGGCTGCCCAGAAAAAATTCAGCCATAAATGCCTCTGTTTTTCATATTACGTAGCCTGATACTTTCTGGACAGCCCTCCTATGTATGTAAGTATATACGTGTGTATATAGGTATATGTATATGTATATAAGTATGTATTCATACATATAAATACTGGTAGGTAGCAAAGATAGGCAGAGGGATACATACGTGTGTGAGAAAATTAAGAAAAAGATTTAGTATCAATCCTTTAAGCTCTAGTCTGCTTTACCAGTGGTTTATGTTACATAATTTTTACATATCAACAGTATCCCCTTTGTGGCCTTGACTGAGGCCCCTCAATTCATTGATTTCATATATCCCCATAGAAGTAAAAAATGTATCTTCAGCTCCTAGTGAAGTATACTGCCAGAAAATAATATACAAATTTCTATGGTGTATAGTGTAAAGACACTATTGATTATTGATTACACCCAGGAAGGAAAATTTATTTTCTTCTAAAGAAGTCCTCTGGGATAGGGCACAGACAGACAACTCCAGTAATAGTGCATGTGGAGGTGAGTGTGTAGCCAGAACACACTTAACCCCCGCCGACATTGTATTCATTTAAGTGGGAGTCACTTTCTTTCTAAACCCCAGATCAATTGTTATTACAATAACCATCTCACATTTGAGCAATATTGGTTTCCCTATTAATTGTTTCTTTATATTCTACTGTATTCGAAACAGGATTCCATCATGCCAGCCTAGCATTTACCAGCTAAAAGAGAGTTTGGATTCCTTGGCCCAACGTGAGTGCTTTGTAACTCGAACGCCGAGGCTAAGAGCGGTAGCCTTTCTGAAGTAGGTGTGAGTGTTTATTGAGTTGACCTGTACTGAGTGTATCCTGGGCGTTCTTGCAGATACAGTGATAAATTTACATAACTCCATCCCCTTGAGAATCTTTTCCTTTCTTGCTAGTAATGTTTCCATCCACTTGGGGGCACTATGATCAAATACAAGAAGAAAAGAGAAAACTTGGTTTGGTTTGGTTTGCTGAAGTTAGGAAGATTGTTTGTAGTACTACTGTAGGGAAACCTTAACTAATTACATATGTTTAAATAAAATACCTTTTTAAATATAGAGCGATGGCTGAGATTGTTGTTTGTTTTTGGTTGAAGTTTTAGTATAGGTCTAGATTAGTCAGTGGTTGACGTGTCGTCTGTGCTCCAGGAGCACCAGCATTACTTGAAAACTTAGTAGAAACGCACATTTTCGGGCCGGATGTGAGTCAGGCACTCAGGGTGTCGGGACCAGCAACCTGTATTTTCCGAGCTCTCTGTATAAGGATCGTATTGCTTACCAACATTTGAGAACCCCTGAATTAGAACGAGTGAATTTTGAGATACGTTTCACCTTTCTCACTACTGAAAAATTATTAGGTTAGAAAGATCAAACATGCTTAAAATACGGTGAAAATGTGTTTCTTAGGAAAGGTTCCTCTCCTATATTAACAATCAGTGAGTCTGAAGAATTAAACTACTTTTTGTCCATGTTTATACCGCCGTGTCCATGTAAGTCAGGACAGTTAGTTGATTGGTCATTTTCATCTTCCCTCCCACCTCCCCCCAATTTTTAATCAAGTGAAAATTTGAGATAAGTCATTTATTTTACATTGTGTATGTAGCTAAATCAACCATGTAATAAGAATTTCTCAAATACAATTTCTTGTAATGATATCAAAACATGGCCTAGATTTCAACATAATGCTGCTCATAGTATTCCTTTAAAATGTTATAATATTTTTATTCTTATTGAAAGAGCTGGAGTATCTATTGGGTTACTGGATCCTCATGATAATCCTTCGAGGTGACTGAGAAACCCATTATTACCTCTGTTAACAGTTAGAGAAAACAGACCCAAATTGAGACCAGTTTTAGAATTTGTAGGATTATTAGTATTGGAACTGTACTAATTCTTTCTTTGATAAGTAGTTCATTTTGTTTCTCTGTTCCTGAGAGTTTGTGAAAATTACTGGGAGAGAATACGGCTGCCCTGGAAAGAACGCCGTACCTCTGATGTTTGAGTTAGGAAGGAGACTCTCCTGGGGCAGCGGGAGTGGGTTTCCCTTCCTGGAGGGACTCTCTTACATCCATTACACCGTGCTAGGCCCGGGACAGGCCCTGCTGCCTCACGTTGGCTGCCCCTTCCACTGTGGACATTGCTTCCTCATTTCTCTTCGGTCATTAAAGCAGGTGTAGAGCTCCTGAAAGCATTCGTGCTGCGGGAGAGCAAGTGAACTAATCACAGAGATGATGAGAAGCTACCGGTACAGCTCGCCATCATTCTGGTTTATCTACTCTCATGCTTAGCTGGCAGATCGTGAGGAAGCCCCCCTCTTTCGCTCGGAGTCTTTTCTTGAAACAAAGATCCACCAGGGAGTGGCTTCCTGGGTGAGTGAACACTTTCTCATTCACAAGCAATCCAGCAACGGGTCCAGGACGTGTCTCTCCCCGTGTATGAGGGGCGTGGTCTTGACCTTACTGTTTTGAGGTCAAGACTACCTTCTCCATGTATGCGGTGAAATCTCACATGAAGGTGTTTTATGATTAGAAGATCTGGAGGCCATTCCTTCACAGTTAACTAGAATAAGTATAAAGTAAATCTTGTAGCAAAGTCAGAAGGTTTAAATAGTCAATGAGTATTTTTTGTGGTATGAAACATCAGAAGTTGGTTATCAGCTATGTTTATTTGTAGTTCACAGCAATGACTGTTCCTACCTTATAGGACTGTTGTATTACCTGACATAATACACACAAGGAAAGAGGCACAATGCCTGGAATTCAGTAAATCTGAAAGCAGTATAACCTGTTATAAGGAAAATGATAAAACGCATTGGGAATAATTACATGAAGAATATCAGCATAGAATATATGCTGTGACAGAATTTATTGTTGTATCATAGTTTGTCTACTTATCTTTTTTTTTAACCTTCAGATGGAATTAAAAAGGTTAATTCACTAAAATGCTACCAAGTTACGTCTTGCCAGAAATCTTCTTAAATTTCAAATCTTATTGTTGAAATTTCCTTAATATTTACTAGAATTTGGCATTGCTTTTTTGAGTAGAGTTTATAAATATATTTTAATTTTACTTAAAGATTAAGGATCATTTATGTGGTCATTTTTATGGGGATGTCTGACTTATAAGAACTCGCATGGTAGTTTATCTTCGCTTTTCAAAGTATTTTCTACCTTACTGTTTATGGTTATCACATCTTCTGTCCTAAACTGTGCAAAGTAAATATTAAGTAAACATCACTGAAAAGCACTAACACCAAAATATGTGTTACGATCTGTGAAGTAAGTTTGTTTTCTTATCTTGCTCTAATTTTAGAGCAAAGGAAATGAGAAAAAGCCTTCTGATAAATCAAAAATTATTGTATTCTATTCAATAGCAGTGCATTCTATTCAGTTTATAACTTTCTAACAAATCATGCATCCCGCTGAAAAGTAGATATTTGTGTGCCAGCAACTGAATCAAACCCTGAACCCAGGGGTGTAAGCATGATACGAACCTTCAGGCCAGACTCCGAGCCATTTTTCTTTTCCGAGGGAAATAGTCACACTGCTTCTTGATTGAAAATGAGCAGATCTCACATTCTTTTCCGTTCATCTGCTATTTAGGTGGCGCCACCATGAAGAGAGTAGCAAAAAGATATTTGCAGGGCCTTGTCTTCTAGGTACTGATTATTTTTGACACTCTGTTTTATAATTGTGGTTGTGGTTACTTATTAAGGGAAATCCACAGAATGGCATTAATTCTTTTCTGTGAAATAATCTTCATATTCTACAAATTCATCTAACAGAATTCTAATCTTTATCCTTCAACTCTGTGTCTAAATGGGAGAGGACTTCTGCTTATACTTCTTTTAAAATCAGATGCTGGTATGCTTTTTATTATTTTTATTTTTTTAATTCATTTTTATTGTTAGACTTATTGGGGTGACATCTGTTAGCAAGGATTACATAGGTCTCAGGCATACAGTTCTACAGTGCATTGTCAACTTGATATATAATAAGTTCACCACCTAATGTGACTTCTCTTTCCATCACCTTATATTTAGCTTCCCAGGGACGGTATACTTTTTAAATAAAGAGTAAAACAGTTACTTACCTTCTCTCCCCCATCTATGCGTTTCTCTCTTTCACATCACTTTTGCCTGTGAGTGTATTATTTAACTGTGTCACATGATTCCATTAAGATGGAAATATTGAACTAATGTACATTGGTGTCAAGTTGGGGAAATTCTTTGAACTAATGTGTAATTGTGTAAAATGGGGGAAAGATGCTGGTTCTTGTGGTCGTACATGCCTTAAAATGCAAGAAAAACAAGGAACTGATTTTGTTCCAGAGTTTTTTTGTTTTATTTTTAAATAAACGAGTTGTTGCGTGAAGTCAGACAGAGAAAGACAGACAGCAGAGTGGCATTTTTGAGGAAAGGACCTCACAGGTGTCTCTGGGAGTGTTGTTGCGGTCCTTGTTTGACAAAAGCGATAATAGAGTTTTCCAGTAGATGGCACAAGCATTCCCTGAAAACAACATATTTTTGTCTATTGAATAAAGTAGAGAAATAAGTAATAAAGGTAGCACTATTTTAAGTAGTATTAAGTAACCTTCAACATGTTTTTTTTTTTGAAAAAAATATAAGAAGTTAAAAGAAGGTAAAGGGGTAGTACACTTTGGACATATCAAACTTGTCAAGACATCAAATTAATGTAGAAAAACTTTAATGTTTAGTAGTGTATGAATAATCAAAGCTGTCACTGAGGTCAATTTTAATAAAAAATACCCAAGACTTGAAATTCTGAATATGTTTTGTAAATGTCAAAGGTGGTTTTCTATAGACTATCTCGATTTCATTTTTCTCTGTACCCTTCATTAATAGGCAGAAGCATTGGGGATGTATCTTAATAGGCAAATAAATAGGTAAACGGAATTCCTGAGCTTTAGGTTAAAGGAGAAGGAGGAACATCTTACAAGCCTAGCCCGAGGAACCTCAACGTGCTTGCCCATGGCCCCCTGCTTACTGTTGCCTTTATCTTGTTAGTCATCCTCTTCCAAATAAATAATTGCATGTGAGAGAGAAACTGAGCATCAGAGCACACTTTTCTGTAGTAGTCTAGAAGTTTTAGTTGGTTGATAGCAATTTCTTAAGTACCTAACGAATTCTGTAGCTGGGAAACATGATGTAATACCTGCGTGGACTCTATATAAACGCTGCTTCTACCTGATGAATGAGAACTAGTTGTGTGTTGTAACTGGTGTGGTATCATGGTCACACTTCGAGTTAGAAAAAGTTATCTTAAATTTCTGCCCCATTTTTTGAAAGGATCTATTTTTCCTGAATGGACAAAGTTAAAAAATGTATCGCCCCTCCGCCCAAGCTTTTCAAAGAGTCCTTCAAAAAAAATGAGATTGGAATATTTATGTGGAACATTCTAGTACTAATAATTGAATGATGATGATGACGGTGGTGGTGGTGCCTTGACAGACACTGTGCTTTCCAGTTTCAGAGGCTCCTGTACATACATCATTCACTAGAGTTCTGCAGTGACACTGCCTGTTACAGTCAGGGCAAACATTGCCATTCTGCTTTTACAGATGAAAAGAAGTCACAGTCAAGTTGGGCACGTAGCAGTTGAGAGTTCAAGGGGCTCCAGAGACTCGTTCATGTGTGCTCTTTCCGTTTTTCTTTGTTCTCTCTCCCCCCTCCCCAGATCACTTCCTCTCTGTCGTCTGTGTTTTGAAAAAGCACTTATTCTGCACCCCTAATATTTGCTTCCATGTGGCGTGGTGTCCACGCCGGTCATACCCCTGGCTTCTCACCACACCACTTCAGGGTTCCTTCATGTTTCCATCTTCTGCATTGAGTATTACAGTCACTGCTGCTCACGCTGGTTGAATACTCTTGATGAGATAAAGGCAGTAGACTCTCAGTTAACCGGCACCCATGGGGCTCGCTGGATGCCGGATAAATGGAGCGTTTCTTCCATTTTTTTCTGTTTGCTTGAGAGTGCCAGTTAAGGCGGCATCTACTGCCCACTTAATGGAAAACCTAAAGCCTGTACAGGCTTTTTCTTTTACATTCATATACAGTACATACATTTTGGCTAGAGATTTACTTTCTTCCTTATGTTTTTATTGTCATTGTTGCTCATGCACAAAACTAGAAACAGCCATTTAGTCATTGTGAAGATGTCGGTGTGTCTGCTATCAAGTGGCATGGTGCTGGGGAAGCGGGCTGAGCCGGCCGACGTGGGCCTTGCCCTCACAGAGCTTGGGTTCTTGAGCTGGCCTTGGCCATCAGTCCAACACACCATGCCCTAGGGCATAGCCGGGCGGTGGGAGAAATGTCCCCATCTCACCTAGGACATGCAGTAAGGACATACAGCCTCACTGGGGATGTCAGGGAGGGCTTCTCGGAAAAAGCGATCATTGAACTGAGGAATCGGGAGAAATTGGCAATGTGTGATTCACACACTAAGTTGGAATTGTTGGAAATGGCTGAAATTGTAAGCTGGGTGGGAGTAAGGGGGTAGGATGGCCAGCATGCCATCTGAAATGAGAGGGGCTGTGAGCACTCAGAGTGTCTCTGTACAGGCACGTGGCGTCAGCAGTAGGCCAAGCGGAGCACCCCAGGATCGCGGCGCAGGCAGCGTGTACATGTGTGAGCAGTCACCGGCGTGTCTGTGGCCGACTGACAAGGCCAGAATTCCAGAACGGGTATCAGGAGGAACAGGAGCCAAGCTGGGTCCTCTGCCCCCAGCGTTGGGCAGCTTCTCGGACAGCCACGACAAGGGACTGAGACACTGAGGCCAGGGTATCAAGGTCAGAGCTGGAAGAGCAGCAAGGGGGGTCTCCAGTCTTCCACCACATCTCCGCAGCTCCGGGCCACCGCTGAGGTGGGTCACGGAGCAGAAAACGAAAAATTCAAGTTGCAGAGTTTAGGCAGAAGAAAGCTGTTGGGACAGGGGCTCTGGCACGTGCTGGACACCAGGAGGAATCCAGATACCACTGTGAGAACTCGCACGAGGGTAAGCTGCGGTACACGTGGCTCTGGACGGTCTGTTCTCTCAGTTTCGGCCCCTCCCAAACGCCCTGCTTCCCGAAGACCAGAGAGGAACAGTGAGAATTAAAAGATTTTCCAGGAATCAAAGATCATCCGTGAAGACGATGCTGCAAACCTTACAGCTGTTTTGTCCAAACGTCAGTCTTTACGGACTCATGGTAAAGTGAAGTTAGGAGGGAAGAAGATGTTTTATCACGGTTAGGGTATTAGGTCTGGAAAGCAGGTACAGACTCGGTTATGTATCTAATACGGCCCGTTTCCCAAAGTGCGCGCTAGAGACCATCGCGGTGGCAGGATCTTCTAGGAAAAGGGTCTGCGTTCCGGCCCCCCACCCTCCTCCCCAGGCCGCAGCGTCTCACTGCCAAGGTCTGTTCCAGGCTCTCACAAGTGCTCACGGGCAGAATGGTCAGCTTTGTTGAGCTCAGAATGTCTCCCGTTTACTTGCCCACCAGGCCCATTCCTTTTCTGCGTAATCCTTCTTTGTATCCAAATGTTCCAGGACACACAGAATGAAACACACTCAATCCCAAATGATACGCTTGTGAGAGTCCATGTACGTAGTTCATGAAACGGGCATGTTCTGTACACATTTTCCCTTGGATTTACCCTAAATAAGAAGGAGGTAGAACAGTGCCTCCACGTACAGAAGAGGAAACTGAGGTCTGAATTATTCGTATTAACTCAGGATCACCTATAATATTTAGCAATGCCTGGTGAGTTTGTTTTGCTTTGGGAATATAGTGCCCTAACAAGGAAGATACTCAATAGTCAATAAGATATGCTTTGTAGATAGATAGATAGATATTGATATGCCATTTCTGAAACTTTTGTTTATTATTACCAAACCATTTACATTTTCAGGGAGAGGAAAGCTTAATGGAATATCTCCCAAAGCTATCTAGGATCGCCTAAGAGAATTAGTACATTTTAGTCTTTAGGCGCCCTAGAGCTTTATTGAGAAGTGGTGCAGTGTCTGTCCCTTTGGAATGTGGCACAGCCTGACCCACCCACCCCGAGATTCAGATCTGGACAGCTTCTCCCTCCTCCCTAGGGGATGGCGGCATGGACTTGACTCTGTGCAACTCTTCCTGGTTGGAGTAGGTTGCTCAATAAGTTCTTAGGATATCTTTTTCCCTCTCGTCCTCTCCTGAGACAATTTACAGTCAGCTCGGAAAAGTCTACTCATTTTCTGGAATTTTTTACAAACCCGTGAAGCTTCTGCAGATGCAAAAAAGTATCAGCGTACTTTGAAGGACACTTAAACCGAGGCAAACCGTGACACGGTGCTTCCCGAAGTAGCCCTCTGTGACAGAGTGCATTGGAAGGCGCCTGACATGGCTGTACAACTCGATAAACATCAGCATCGGCGAGATCATGAACCATTAACAAACATGTATCAAGGCACTGTTTCTGTTCATCAGGACGTAAAAGGAGGCTGATCAGTTCTCAAAGGTAGGAAAACTGCCTTTTTAAGAAGAGATTTCTCTGGAGAGTTTGAGTTGGATTGTTTGACTCGCGTTTATTTGAAGCTACTTTTCAGGGAACTACTCATCCGATTTCCTCAGTTCAGTCTTGTTTCTAGACGGCAGTGCATTGCCATGTATTTGAGAGCACCCCTCTTAAGAGTGATCCTTTGCAGTTCTTGATGTCTGATCTGGGGGTGGATTGGGGTTGGATGATCTTCTCCTCTGGGGCGTTTGCCTCTGTTCATGTTCTAGATTGTACAATGGCAAGCCAAGTTCTAAAGGATAGCTTTGACCCCTTATACTGTTCTACTTCATCTGCTCGTGCTCCTCGGAGCTGGGGTGTAACTTAGATTGAGCCAGCAGAAGGTAAGACTTCTTAGGAAAAGGAATGGTGACCGTTGTTATATTATTGATCGCTGCAGAAGGTGAACACAGAAAGTGCGGGAAGAACTCCCCGTTTTGCTGCAGTTTGCTTTTCTGAATCTCCTGTTTAGAGAGCACACGCATTTTAACGTCTTGCCCAGTAATCAGAGGGTTTTATTTGTCTTCGTTCACAACTTCTCTCACATGTTTCATAATTGTGTCTGGCCCCCATCTGACTCTTGTAAGGCCCTTTCTCCTAAGAGTGCAGGACGAATAAAGAGCCAACAGGAAAGTATTTACTTCTAGGTTTGCTTTTTTTTTTTTAATGCCCAGGTCACACTGTTGCCTTGAGTCAGTTTCTTTTTCTCATCCTTAGCAGAAAACAAAACCAAAAAAAAAAAAAAAAAAAAAAAAAAAAAAAAAAAAAAAAGGCTTAATCATATGGGGTGACATAAAAGAAGGAATGCAGAGACAGGGAGCGTCCTTTCATGCATGCAGGGAGGCTGTAAGTGCCTCAGGGCATGTGGTCCCTATTGGTTCTCACACGCAGTGCCATGGCGCCCGCAGATAGCCTGTATTGTTGTCAGTTAAATGGGATCATGAGTGTCTGAAAGGTGTTTGAGAATGAACCGAAAATCATTTTCACAAGTGGATGATTACTTCTGCCACATGTTAACCGAACTCTATCAGCATGGCCCAGATTCTTGAGCCTGCATTAATTGCTCTTTCAACCTTGACTGAGGTTTCTCTTTAAGAAAGCCCTTTCCAGGACTCAACTACTCTATATATTGATTTTTCCCCCTTTCTGTATTTTTCCTTGAAAAAAGGAAGGCTTGTAGAAGAAAAGGCTTTATCATTCAACATGTAGACGTTCCATGTTTTTGAATAAAAAGCTAGACTCATCCAGTGATCCACCGAAAGTAATAGTGCTTTTCTTTCAAACACTGAATAATCCCCATATTCTGTATACAATTATGTTTTTCAAATATTCATTAGTGATGATTTTTCATCATACTGTAAAACCATGAACTCTCACAGCATGGACTCGGTGCAAATAAATTGCCACATTCTCCTTTTTATTAGAAGTGTATGCCACCACTCTAATTGAAATGAAACTACAATATTTAGTATTACGTGTGCAAGTATTCTTTGAACAACCTTCATGCTGAAGAGGTTTTAAAAAGTGTTTTTAATGTGTTTGGATGAATGAGATCTTTATGTTACTGTTTTCTGTTTCCTATATGGCAGAGAGAATATTGGCTGTTTTCTTTACTAGAATAACGTGGGTTATATTTTTGTTCCGATGCATTGTGTTATGAAGATGAGTTATGTCTCCATTTTTAAAATTAGCAAGCAAATGAGTTCTTGAAATTTCATTAACTTTTGTGATTATATGTATCAGTAGAGATTATAAAGTATTTATAGAAAATGGCTTAATTTATTAGTGAAACTCATTTCTGAGTTTTTTGGTTTAAAGTATGACAAATCACAGCATGTCTCATATGAATCTATTTTCTTAAAAACATATTAAAAGAGGTATTGTATAAAAAGAGCCTTTAAAATTATTTCATAAGGATTACAGTGCAAACAGGGTCATGTAACTATCTGTTAAAAATTCAATAAAAATGATCATAGTACTTTTGCTGATTTTTGCTTTGCTTGAAGTTTATTTACCAAACTTTATTTTACTCAATCTGATGCTGAGATGATTTTATTAGACTAATAGATAATTGCTAAGGATCAATTATATCTAAGGAAAAGTTTTTATTTCTCTTACCACAGACCATTCTGATGGATTTCATTAAAACTCTGCTTTCTTTTGTCCACAAATGGAAACTTCTAGAAGTAATATATTCCAGTTGGCATATTAAGTTAACAGAAAACTCTTTTAGGAACCATGCCAATATCACAGAGATTGTACAATTTTTAGTGTTAAGTATTGAGATATACTAATGACCATATGTGACACTTTTTTTTCTTTCATGGTTAGTGGGGGTTTATGCTTTTTTTTAAATTGTTGTCAGATTCTGGTATGCAAAACAACATAGTGACTGAATACACGAGGGCATCCAGACAGTAATATGAAACGTAGAGGCATTTCTGGCTGGATTGTTTCCGGACAGCCCTCGTGTACCTCACAAAGCGATGACTCCCATAAGTCTGTTACCCATCTGACACTGTACATCGCTGTGACAGGATTGCTGACTGTATCCCCTATTCTGTTCTTTGTATCCCCGTGATTATTGTTTATAATTGACATTCAGTATTATTTTATCTCAGTTTCAAGTATACAGCATATCGGTTCGACACTTACATAATCTGACCATAACTCATGGTACAGAACATGAAAATAAAAATTGCCTGTTTGTCTTTTGATAGTAACCGTATTGCTTTGAAGTTTGGCCATACCAAAGTTCTCTTGTTTTCTTTTTTTCCCCTCCTCTCTTCTCTGGACTTTTTTCCTAACAGCATGGTAATGACCTACGCATTCATGACGTATTTTTAGTATATCATCAAAACCTTAAAATTCAGTTTATCATATGTTTTATATGTCAGGCTAGAGCATAACCTAGGCATAGTTAGAAATGCCAAAAAAAAATAAAATAGTCACAGACAAATGAAACATTGATACATATTTCGTTGGTTTTGTGCCTTGTTTTCTAGCAACGATCCCTGTGTTTCTTTGAAGCAAATAGTACTCTCAGTTAGAAACAGCCCTGGAAGAGGGGTTAATACTTTAAGATTATTGCTGTGTTTACACTGATTTATAAAACCAAATGCTTTAAGGCTTTACTCTTATGTGTTAAATCCGAGCTTTGTGTCAGTGCCACTAATTTCTTTGTTACCTAATCCTGTGTGAGAAGAGATTTTAAAGTTAAGCAGACAATTTTTTGTTCAAAGGGAACAACTTCTTAATACCTTAAGTTGGATGTGCTGATGAAAGCAAACACTTTTAAGTACTATCTGAACAGATATTTTAAAATAATCCAAAATACTGTGGTTACATGAGTATTGTAGTACATTGGAAACCTTTCAATGGAAAAGTCTTATATTTAGTACAAATTAGCATTGGAAATACATGCTTTTGAAATACTTTATGTACTATAGCATATCTCTTTTATTCCACTCCAGTAATAATTTTTGGATTCAATTTACCTTTGATTGGGAAGTCTTTTTCCTAGGGCTGTATTCCAGTTGATCACTGGAAAATGTAGTATGAGTATTGAAAACTGCTGATATATGTTCCTTTATTTTCCATCCATTTCTTATTCCACAGAAATAATTCAACAAAGATGAAAATAAAGTTTCATTTAAAACCACATTCTGTATGTAGGTTGGTGAAAATGAATAATGTTCAATGCTCCACCAAATAAATAAATAAGGAACTTACTTTCCTCTTTAAAGAATATTGCTCTCGTGCTGTGTGGTAAACATTTATTTCATTGGATAACATTCTAAATTGTCACATAAAACCCTGTTAAATGTGTGTTCCAGTTGGACAGGTATTTGGCAGGTCTGATTTACTTACCCTTAAAAAAACAAAACAAAACAAAACTTCGTTTATTTGAGTTAATCACATCCTCAAGAGGAAGCTAGCGGTGACATGGCAGGTTACCAAATACTCGGAGAGACTACAGCTGCAGAGCAGACCCACCTACACATCTGTAGTACACTAGAGAGGTCCTCTCTCCAGGATGCCAACTGACCTTCTGGAATGTTCTCTCTGCCTTTTTTGGGTGAAATCAGATTTTACAAAGCAATAAAAAAGCAATTTGACCAGAATTCAGATGACGGGAGTATAATCATAATAGACTTTTAAGAAATTCTAAACCATGTTTATGAAACAGAAATAAATGACAAGTTAGGTAGCTTTCAGTGTGTTAAATGAATGCTGTTGCCATTGTATGTCAGATAGATTTCGCTCTATCACCCATACCTTCTTATATGGAATCAAGTAGTTATAATTGATCTTCATAATAATGACCCTGAGATGTTATAGGGTCCTTTCTAAATCATTAAAGAAAGAGTACATTATATTTTATGACTTTTAAAAGTCAAGTCAACCTATTGTATACAAACCCTTTAAAAATGTGTTATAGGTAGTTATACAGTCTCCAAATAGAGTAATTCATTTTTTAGTAATTAACAATACTCGAACATCACTAAGTGTGATGAACAGAATCTATTGCCCAATAGAACCTAATATGTTATGTGTAACTTCAGTATATTTTTCTGAAAGGAAAATCTTCGTGGATTTTTATCCATTAAAAAAAGTTAGTTTATAAGCTAACACTCAATGTTTTTAAAAAGCAAGCAAAATGAAAGAACTGTGATTCACTAGCTGTGCTAGGCTTAAAAACGGGCTAGGAGGGAATGCCTTTTGATTTTGTACAGATGCTTTCTAATCCCTGGCCTTTGGGGTCAGAACCAAGTTTTGACTGATTCTGGCTCCTTTTTCCTTACTCTCTCCAGACTGCAGCTTTCCCAAAGCTGAGCAGACCACTCAACGACACAGAATTTAGGTGGCTCCAAATCCCAAACCTTGAGAATAGCCTTGAGAACTGGAAAACGCCTTTTACCCTTGAATCTTATGAGTTCTCCAGTGTCTTCAAGCTAAAGTGACAGAGCTCCTTATCTAGGTCTATAGGTATTCAACTAGTAATACCAGATACATACTTTATAAAGCCTTAAGGGCCAAATCCGGTCGGTGGTTTCAGAGCTCAGATGTGAGGAGGAGGTTGCTCCTGGTGGACACGTTCTCTCCATTCATTGCGGTGGCGGTCACACGACCACTGGGTCACCACTCGGGTACATACCTAACACGGGCGAGCTTCCTTCCTGGAAGCACCTTGTACCCATGCACCTTGAAGAACTTGTGGAAACGCCAGCAGGTGTGAAGAATAGGAAACTCACCTGGAATCTCACCAGCCAGATGTTAGCTCCAGGTTCACGTTTTGATACATCTCTCTGGATTTCTTTTCCTGTGTATATGCACTAGCAGCTCGTGTGACTACTTTTTTTTTTTTAACATTATAATAATTCTTCCGTATTGTCACTGTTGGGGCAGCACTTTTCATGGCTACCTTATCATTCCTTACTGTTTGATTCCTACGTGATTTGGGAGTTTTTGCTCTTGCATAGTATGGGTGAACACCTTTTTTCTTTATTCTTTCCTCAATTTTTGATGTCTCATGCCAAGAATCTGCTTTTACATCAGTAAGAAAGCAGCTAGACAGTCATACTTGATACCTAACTCCAGAACTCATCCTTATGGTAACTTCAACAAATTTGATTTTTTTTAAGTTTAATATGTTTTTATTCGACATAGTTACTTTTCTGATGTATTTTACTCATGTCTGTATGTTTTATATAAAGTTTTTCTCTAATATGAAAAGGGCATACACTACCCTGTTTTTCTGCGAAGTGTTTATAACATTTCCTTTCTGCAAAAAGTTAATCTTTTGTTGACTGTGATTTTTTTTCTTACGTGGAGACTACAACTCCTTTGCTCAGTTACTTTCTAGGTGTGTTGGGTCAGGTAGGACTTTCTCTGTATAAGTTCAATTGAATTCTTTCTTACAGTGCAACAGTCCCACATACCTCCAGGCCTGACACTGCTGTGCTTGCTTGCCTCTCAGTCCCGATGTGTCTTTTACTCTCCATCTTGTAGTGTCTTCCAGGGCACGCAGGTGTGCATCCACCCTCCCTTATGCTTCCTGTCCTCAGAGACACCATACATTTTCATCCCACGTTTGTTGCTTCACCATTTTGAATGACATTGCAGCTAGTGGTATTATTCCTTACCCAGAACCATCGCCGCCAGCAGGACTTACCCGTGACTTGCTCTTGGTGATGGCGGTTCGTGCGTCAGTGTTTACTTTCCCTTACGCCTGATCCAGTTGCCCGGCAACATGCTAAGTGCGACGCTGCGATGGAGCTGAGAAGCAGGCTGTGGTCACAGGCATAGGTCGTGGCCCCTGCCCTCCGTGGCTCCTGGGCAGCTAGCTGTCGGGGACACACCTCACCAGGGCACGTTTACAGGGCGCATCTGCTGTGTCCGCAGTGTCTAGCTCCTGAGGCCACGGCTGTGAACCCTGTAAGAGGAGCTCAGGTGTGTGCATCTCAGGAGAGGGAAATTGCACGGCAGAGACAGAAAGAGAGCAGCTCAACACCTCACCAGAACCGCAGAAGGGAAATTAGAGGCTAGAGCAAAGGTGGGGCAAAGGCCTTCCAGGGGACCTGGGGAGGAGAAGAGCAGACAGGTGACAACAGTAGCAGTAGATGCCTCTGTCAGTCACGAAATGACTTCGTCTGCCATCCACGAGCGCAGATGATGGGGTACCAAGGGTACTGTGAGAGCCAACTGCAAGTTGACCACACGTCAGCGAGCGGGTGTGTCTGAAAGAAAATACGTAATGGGTTTGGCAGCGCGTGCCTGGCTCCCAGGCAGGAGTCTGCTTTCTATAGGGACTTTCAGTAACTGCATGTTTGTGTGTTGGAGTCTGAACATTTGGAAAATGCAGGTAAAAAAGGAGGAAACTTGCCTCTTCCATCAACCCACCACTCAAAGATACTGTTAGTAATTTTTCAGAGCATTTATTTCATATACATTTGGTTTTTTATTTTAACAAATTTCAGATCATTAGGTATGTATATAGTTTTGAATTTGTTCTTTTCACATTACATAATGAATGAGACAGTACTTACGTCGCTAGTTTTGTCAGAAGTATGATGTCAGTACCAGTATAGTATTTTTTCCGTGCACACACTAGCATTTATTCAACAGCTCCCCGGCTGCTGGCCACTAACGTTGTTACATTTTCAGTAATACAAATAGTGCTTTTCTGTATATCCATGGGACATCTGTCTTTATGTGCCCGTCTAATTCTTTCGCTGATAAAGTCCAGGATGAAAAGGTGGTGTTGCACCTTTCTGTTGCCCTGCAGAAAGGTGGTCTTACGTTTCACTCCACAAGTAGTGAATAAGAGCACCTGTTCAAATGACTTTCGAAAGGGAGGTGAATGGTGAGTTTGCTTCATTTGGACAGAAACTGAAATTCAAGCGAAGATTTTAGTTGGAAAATTTGCAAAAGTCTGGAGACCATAAGCTCCTAAGTGGACTTCTACCTGGAGTGCTTTCTTTATTACTCTGAATTATATAGCGTTAGTTAGACTAGCCTCTGCAATGTTAAACCTTCACTTTGGGAGAAAAAAAAAGGTTGTGATAAAATACTGAAAAATCTTACTTCAATTTAAAACTTAGGCCTCTACTTGTATTTTATGCTTCTAATGAGGTTTTCCACTTCAGTAGGGAGTGTATGTGTAGTTTCGTGGTATCATGTGAACATAGCTCTCCATGGCATGCTCTCCCTTGATTAATTTTTAATTTCTTCTTTTCCCTTACGACTTCAGCTTAGCCCTGTATCTTCAGGAAGAACAAAAGTTCTGCTCACAAATGATTGAATAATCATTTCAATTCTGGTTACTAATCTCACAATCGCACTGCATAGTTAAACAAAAGCCTCGTAGAAACTGATAAATTACAGAGTGTCATCTTCATGATGCTCTGAATTTCCTAGTGAGGAAAATTTGCAGCAAGATGCTTTCCTAAGTCAGGTAAATGCCCACCTTAGAGGGCTGGCCAGGCCCAAATCCAGGCCTTCCATCGCATAGTCAAGGAAACGGAACCTGGAATCGGTACGGGCCCATCTCTGGGTCTCTCGGCTGGACGGGGACCCTTCACCCTGGGTTGTTTTTTGGCCCTGCAGCTGACTGCCTCTCGGGCCATACTCATCAGCCCTGCTCTGCTGAGCTGAAATGTGAGTATTCTGTCCTCAACTCGCAGCCTCTGACTCTCCTACAAACACATATAAGAATAAAGTCACTCCTGGTGCCTCGATTAGCCTTTCTAGCTCCCAACTGCGTTCGGTCTGTGGTATGCATTGACAAGTGGACAAGCCACCTGAGTCAGTTGCCTTTCGAGAACCTGGCACAAACTCCGTCATTTTGCAACAGAAACAGTGCATCGACTCAGACTCCAGATGGTCTGAACTTGGCCTTCAGCAGGCTGGTCTCAAGAATAAATACCTGTGGAAGAAACGCGGTGCCCCAGAACCACAGCACTATTCATGTACAGTATTCTTCTGTTTGTTTCTCTTACCAGGTATCTGTACGCCCTTGGACAGAAGGTTTGGAAAAGATGGAAGAAACGTTATTTTGTTCTTGTTCAGGTCAGTAAATTTGTTTCCTGTTACTTAATCCCTCGAGGACAGAGGTTCTCAAACTGTTGTTTCCGTTTGGGTTCTATTCATCAGTATTCACTGTATTAGAAATACACTGAAAATGTTTTCCAATATTTAATTCATTTTAAAGTAACAGGAAGTCTGTTACCTGCTAACACATAGCTCGTTTTTACAGACAGGGACCGTTTTCCAGACCAGGCAGCTTAGTGAAATGAGGGGCGTTAGTTTACACTTGGGTCTCCTCGGTGTCTGGCTGACTAGAATGAGCTGTTTTCATGGAGGCTCCTGCATTCGCTCTGTTGCAATGTACGACGAAATGTAGCCCCTGGAAATCTCCACCGTGCCCTCAGGAGGGACTACTTAGGGAAAGGAAGATGGTGTCTGAATATTATAATATTATCAAAAAATTTGGTCTTGCAAAGATCTTGACGATCTCCAGGATTACAGCACTGCACCCTGAGGAACCACCGTGTGGTTCTGATAGCGGGAACCCCTAATGCAAAGAGGCACTGGTGTTTATACGCATGTGCCATGTGTGTCACTTAGTCACATTGTGATGCCTTTAAAACACCTGGACTGCTGGATTTGCTTGTGATAGGATTCTGAACGCCGACAGATTACTGGAATATGCAGTTTGGCTGACTTTTTTTTTTGAGCAGGTTTTATAGTTTGTTCTTTTTAAATCATGGATAACCTTTGCTCAGAAATGATACCCATTAAATTAAATTTACATTAAAGAATAACTTCCTGAGTAGTAGTCATTTCATCCCCTGATAACCCCAAGCTATTTGATTCCCAGTGGAATACAGGAAGAGACTCACTCTTGGAATTCTTAACAGAAACCAGTGCGTAACATCACGTCGACTCCTGCCCACACAGTAGGCAGGCTCCTATGGACCAAGCCAGAATGACGTGGGGACATGCCAAGGACAGAGAGCTCACACAGCCATCTGTCAGTTGCTGGAGAAATTATGTTGCCATCGTGGCATGAAAATTTCACGAAAAGTGTAAAAATGTAGTCAAAAGTAGCTTTAACTACATGGCAAACAGGCAACCTATACTTTTTTGTGAACAAAAAAATGGAGCCTTTCCTCATGTGATTGGACCAGTATTTGATCAACTAATTTAATAAAATCTACACACACATCTTTTTAGGAATCCCAGGCTTTTGCTTGGCGTAAGGGCCCCTGTTTAGAGTTCTGGGTGATCTGTCTTCTAGAACCCTCCCCAGGAGGTATGTTCCTTGGCTCCCAGGTTTGACAGTGGTACGTTGTTGGCACACATGCCATAATTTCCGTAGCTTATGTCACTGGCATGAACAAACCTGGGTGACTCTGTAAGCATGGAATTGTACGAATAAGTCATTATGGTTTTTTTGTTAATTTTTCCTTTTTTATGACTCCATTTTTTTTAAAGCCGTTAGGCTCGACATTGAAAGGCGGGGACAGAGATATCCCCTTTCCCCCTCTGCCCCACAAATACATCCCCTCCCCGATACCAGCATCATTCGGTACCCCGTTACCGAGGACGAACTGACACGACACGTTGTCCTGACTCCGCAGTTTCTGTGGTCCATGCTTGGTGGTGCATGTTGCAGATGCATTTGGACAAACGTATGGTTGGTGTCATACAGTATTTCCTCTGTCCTAAAGCTCCTCTGCACCACCTGTTTGTTCCTCCCCTCCGCCCGGCAACCCCTGATCTTTGATTGTCTCCACAGTTTTGCCTTTTCCAAAATGTCACAGAGTTGGAGTCCAACAGTGTGCAGCCTTTTCAGATTGGCTGCTTCCACTTAGTAATGTGCATGTAAGGTTTTCTCATGCCTTGAAAGCTCTGTTTTGTTTTGGTTTTTTTAGTACTGAATAATTTCCTTTGGATGAATCTATTTCTCCGTTGTCTTATTGAAGGGCCTCTTGGTTGCTTCTAAGTTTGGGCAGTTCTAAATAAAGCTGCTGTGGACATCCGTGTGCACGTAAGGTTTCTACCCCTTTGTGTAAACGTCATGGCGCGCAGTTGATGGGTCCTACTCATTACATTTTGAGAATGAACTGGAGAGTGTTCATTAGTGTGGAGACCTGGTGAAGTGACAGTAGGCTAAAAGAGTTTCTGATGTACTGGTGGTTTTAATATGAAAACTGGGTTTCATTAGATCAGTCTTCAGAAGTCAAATGATTGCCTTATGCTTTTGGCCAGGTGAGGTTCAAGGTACTCAGTTACTTCCTAACCGATTTGCTAGCCTTTGTTCACAGGAATCAGAAGTTACAGGACAAACTGGTGTACTGGGACTTTTGATTATCATTCATAAGGGGATTTAGAAATTAAAGAATTCCAATACTTCAAGGTCATTAATTGGTCCTGTCTTTGAGGAACATTAACCATGTCTTTGGGGAACTAGAACATTCTCCCAGTAACAAAAATATGTTTAGTATTTTAAAAGGCAAAATTTCATTTAAAACAAAGTAGGTAAACCCATATACTCCATAATTGAAATTTAGGAAAAACACCACCAAACCATAATGAATTCGGATTTCTGCTACCTGAGGTGTCATCCTAAAATCTGAAGTCATATTTAAGCGTTATATCTTTACCCAAATACATGCACCTACACGCCCTCACCCAGGGCATCCCAGGCCCAAACGTACTGTGGCATCTCTTTGAAGTTTTAAATACGGTGGAATCTTCCTCTCAATCGCACATGCATTGGGCAGACAAAACCAAGACGGATGTGCATGGAGATTGGATGAGAGTGACCCCTCGGGAGGAACCAGGTCGCTTCGTGCTAGCATTTTAAAGACAGCTCTCATTCTGCGGCCACACGCACGGCTTGTCGGCCCATACCTGCAGGCTGCGTGATTGAGAGGTGTCAGGGGTCGTTATTCCGCGGGAGGACGTGTCCCCCTGCTGCGCGTGCTGCTGCGGTCAGCGGAGTGGTGCTGTGGCGATAACGGGACCCTCATCCCTGCGTGGGAGTGCGGCTTGTGTGAGTGCGGTACCAGACAGCAGCCATGGGCCCGGACTCATAAAGATGGATGGAGAGTCGGGGTGGTTCGGCTCACAGAGACTCTCCCGGGAACGTGGAAATCAGCGTTGGAAATGGGCAAGCGTGGGGTGTCTTCTCGGCTTCTCAGTAAGGTTGGGTCCCCCTCTAGGTTCTGCAGCCAGCATCCTTACCATAGTAAACAGATTCTCATGTCCTACAGGAGGCCGAAGGTAAGTTTGGGTTCCTACCAAAGTGGAAGTACACTGATTTGGAAGAATATGTTTGCAATCTTACCAAAATCAAACTTACACGAGGGCCGTCTGGAAAACAATCCGGCCATGAAGGCCTCTGTTTTTCCTATGACATGGCTGGGTACTTTCTGGACAGCCCTGGATGGTGTTTATTCCTTTTTCTTGGGCTTATTTAGTGTTTTAGTATTAGATTTGGAGGCCCTCATTGGAATAAAGTACCCGTGACACTATAATATTTTAGTTCATTATAATAAAATCATGTAATAGCTTTAAAAGTCTCTCTTTGTATTTATGGTTTAACCAAACTGAATTATTTCCTAATTCTGTATTCAGCTAATGTCTACTCAGATAACTGAGTAGTAATTGCAACCCCTAGGTATTGCAATTCTATGGTAAATCCAAAAACTCCTGAAGCACGCACTCCCTTATGAATACAACTATTGCTGTATTTAATCTAATATTTATTAAGTACTTGTGGCAGGCATTTATGCTAAGCACTTTTAGCACATTATCTTATTTACTCCTTAAAATAAGGAATGTTTGAGAGCAGGCACCATTATCCACGTTGTACAAATAAAACTGATGTACAAAAAGATAATGTCGTTTACCCAGAATTCTACAGTCGGTATGTGGTAGAGTCGAGGGATCAAACCCAGTTCTGTCAGACTCTAGAGATTCAGCTCCTATTTCTTCTGTCATAACGCTCTGATTACATTAATGCACACAACCACAGCTAATCTGAGACCAGCGGATATGTGACTAGTCACTGTGGATTATTAATTTCATGAGGGACCAAGCAATGCTCCTGCACTAAAGAAATGGCCCGTGAGTGATGGCATCAAAAGGCCCGTGCCTCCCTGAAGGCCACTGACTGCGTGACATCACTGGAGACTGAAGTAGACATTGATGTCGTTCTGGCCCTGTATCAGTGACCGCTGCTTGTCGCCGATGTGTCAGAATCATGACTTGCAGTTGCTGCGAACAGCAGCGGTCTGTCAAGGCATCCCGTTTGTTACGTATTAGCTGAGTTGGCACAGTCAGCCGTGCCACTGGGTGATCTGTGCACGCTACACGCACACGCGAGGCACTCTGTTGGAGAGGGGCCACCCGAACGTGCTTTCAACTTAAAGAAGTGGCTGTGCAGCCTCCTGATGTCTGAAACAGCTCCGCACACGGGGTGACTCGCCACAGCGTATTGGGGAACGCCCCTGCCACATCTGTGGTCTGGGTTTGGTCTTAGGACACCCGCTGACGTTTGCTCATAGGCACGTGAAGTGCGCACGTAGAGTGCTGTCAGATCCGGGAAGTCGTGGCCCTTTAGCTTCATAGTTTCCATGGATTGTGTGTGTGTATTCTTATACATGTATGTCTCAACACATATGTACATACTGTGCCTGCCATGTAGTAAAGATGACGAAATGGTTTGTTCAAGACACGAATATCATCTATTCTTTCATTTAGACTCCGCAGACCTCTGTAGGGAACGTGAAATGGACTTACATTGGAGCGCCCTTGACCCCGGCAGGAGCCTCCTAACTGTTCTCTCGGCTCCCGCGTCCTGCCGCTCCTCTTACAGTCTTTTCTTCTCCTTGTCAGAATAATCGACTTGGAGCATAACTCAGGTTTGCAGCTAAAATTGTTCCACTGTGACGTTGAGAATAAGTCCTGGACATCCCTTAGGTAGTCCCCGTGTCCTCTGGCCCCTAGCTTCCTCTTTGAAGAGACCTTGATCTGTAATGTTCTGCCCCCAGATTAATTGCAGTGCCAGGAACTGAGGGTTCAGTACCTCCGAGTCATCAGCCTCCCTCTCCAAAGGTACCTCAAGTTAATGTATAATCGATAGTTTATTTTTTTAAGTGTGATTGCTGTGCAAATACACCTTGGAATTAAATTAGGTACCTGCTTGCCTTCAGTGCTATTGACGTTGGGCCAGCCCATCACTGGGGCTGTTTCCACCTTCCCGTTTTAGAGAGCGGGTCGGATGTCACCTCCGGCCTTTTCTGTCCGCCCCCTGTCATGTTACCTCATTTTCTGTTTTGCAGAGAATTTTCTATCTGATCCCTTTTCATTTCTACATTTATTTCATTATCTCTTTAACCTTTCTAGAATATATGTTCCATGAAACTAAGACCTTATCCTTCCTCTAGTCTACCGTTGAGTAGAAACGAAACATTTGTGAAGTAAATGCCTGTGTGTGACTCGCTCTGAGCACTGTTTTAAAGGACGGCCTTTCGCCTTGCTCGTTGATAGACACTGATTGCTAAATCTTTCTTATGCCATTTGGTCAGGACACTAACTGTATGTTCCCCTGAAACCCGTCATGATCTTGAAGACATTCTCGTTTTCTGTGATTAAATTAAGCTCTGGGATTTTTTTTTTTTTTTTTAAATAACTGTAGCAGCACCTTTGGCCTCTGCCAAGAACATTTGCAGCTGAGGATTTCGAAGCTTTAATCTACGGAAATGAGAGGATGGCAGTTGCTAAGCTGCCAGCTGTTCACATGGTCCCTGCTGTCGGGATACAGCGTACAAGCCTGAATGCATGGTCTCTGAGAACTCTAAGTGTCACTTACCTGTGTGGACACGGACAGGTGTGGAACAGATTAGCAGCTGAAAACAAAGTGGGACGTTTCCCAGGCCAGATGCACACCCCTCGTGGGAGCCTCAGCGACTTTAGGGGTTCCGTCAAAGACGGGGATGCTACAACCTGACTCGGCGCTGCTGTCCGCAGATCCAAGTCTGTCTGCATCCCCTCATTCTCCACAAATCTGTTCTTTATGGGGTCATTAGGAGTGGATTGGGCTAAGGGGGTGGAATATTTTCACTGCTCTGTCTTTCCACTGGAAGGATGTTCAGTTGCAATGTGGTATAGGCTTTGTTCAGTAATATAGCAGTAGGCTTGTAGGTAAAAACACGTGCTAGGTCGGCATAGGTCAGGCCAGCTGTTTTCTGTGTAAATCCCTGGCGTGTGGAAATGGAGGGGAGTAGGGGCTCTAAGACTGCCTCAGCTACAAGCACAGGGAGCAGGGTGAGCCCCCCACGCCCCACCAACATCCCTGTAGTTGATCTTTCACCTGCCTGCTTGAGATATTAGTACCAATTGACATGAGCAGTTCTCTCAGGATGTAACTTCTCCCAGTGACCCCTCATCTGGATCCTGGCTAGTGAGCCCATCGCTGCAAAGTGCAAGCACTGTGCAGAGGACTTGAGCTTATGCTGCGGGTTCGTTGCAGGGATTTTTGCCTCTGGCGTGTGGTTTAGCATGATCTTGCCAAAGAGGTGGGTGAAAGTGAAAGTTCTTGGGGGATACTTAGAGGAATCAAGAGAAGATAAAAATGCCACATCATTTTATGCAAATAGAACTGAGAGCAGGTGCATCGAAGGACGTGATTCATAGTTAGCTGTTTCCAGAGCCCATGTATTTGAAAGGCAAACTGCACTGGTTTTCGGTGTCTCCTGGGTCAGATTTCCTAATCGTCGGTGACAGTTCTGTCAGCCGTTGGTATTCGGTTACCCTCCCATCTGCAATCCTCATGAAAACTCAGGCCCAGCATTCTCCAATGGGTGCTGAGTCCACGAGGTGACTTTTGCGAAGTTAAAATTAATAAAATGGTAAAAGAAGTACAAAATAAATCAAATATTTAATACTCTAACATTTAAGTCACCATGGCCTCAGAAAGTGCGTGATTCCTCTAAAGCTGCAAGTTTTTTGTTTTAGGTTTTTTCTGTTGTTTTATTTTTTGTGTTTTGTTGTTTGTTTTTCATAGTATCTCTAAAGATCTTGAAATGGGTACTTAACATTTTCTATATCCACAATATTAGGAAATAATTATATTATTTGAAGCTAAGTGGAAACACAGTACTGAAAAATAAAGCATAACACAGCAACTGGACCTATACTTCACGTTCTATAAAGAAAAAAGCAACATCAACGTATGCGTTTTGCACAACATGCAACAAAACAAGTAGCCTTTGCACAGGTAATTTTTAAGGCTAGATCTTAAACGGCAAGCACATTTTTAGCATGTGAGGTGGGTTACACCTATCAAGTGTGGATTCTTTAATGCACGACAACATAGGAACATCATTTATCTAAAAGAGCTTTAGGGATTAGTTCTTTGGTTTTAAGAAAACGATCTTAAAAGTATACATTAAAATACGTAGTGGTGATCGTGGCCATTAGGAATAGAGGGAGGGATGTCTAAAACTACACTGAGAGGCACCTGCATTCTCTCTTCTCTCCCTCAGTCTCTTGTTCATGTGTATGTTCATTCAACAGGTATCTTCAACAGCATAAGCACTGTGTTCTTCATGGAGAGAAACCAACAGGGACAGTGGGGAAAAAGAGGGGAGGGGAGAGAACCCAGTGGGGTTGGGAGGCGGAAGGCCACGTCATGGAGGTCAGCCGTCCTCAGGTCACTTAGGGCATAAAAGCGCTTGGCTGGGACATCAGCCCAGCCCCCAAAGCAGGTCCCTGCACTGTGTTACGGCAACAAGCTACCCCAAAATGGAGTGGCCCTTGGAAGACACGAAGAACAGAGTGAGAAAAGGGGGTGGTTCCCGGACACCTGAGTTTGGTTTATCGGGAGCCCTCAGCCTGATGGGCTGCGTCAGGCACCGCCAATTCTCTCAAAGGCCGGGGACGTCTGGGTATTCATTGTCGCTGTGTTACAGAAAAGCAAACTGAGGTGCATGAGGGTTAAAGTGATTTGCCCAAGGTCTTGTCAAAGATAAGTTGAAAAGAATAAGGACAAGTAAGTGAGGGGCACATAGTTGCAGGGGCAGACTCATTAGTTCTGGCTTATCTCCCCCTTACTTTTAATTGAAATACCTTAGTATGACTATCTCCCCAGAGCCCTTTTAGGACACATTGTTGGAGATAGTCCCCCACCAGTGCCATTCTGTCTCTCTGTCTCTGTTTCTCTTTCTTTTTTTTTGTTGTTACATTTATTGGGGTGACATTGGTTAGCAGAAATTACATAGGTTCCAGGGGTACCATTCTACAGTGCATCGTCTGTGTGTTGCATTATGTGTTCACCACCCAGAGTCAGTTCTCTTTACTCTGCTTTATTTTTCTGCAAAACAACTCACCACCCAAAATTGTTTTAGATAATCCATTCATTGTAATTCAGTCTTCTCCATTCTAATTATAAGATTGATTTTTTTCCCCCTTTTCTTTTCTTTTTTCTGATTCTGATGCTGGGGCCATTGTTGCATCCTCAAGCCAAGAAAAATTCACTGTAGACTCTCAGTAAATATCTGTTGAATGAATGGGGGGCTGTGGGGATACCCATAAGAACACAGAGGAAGATAGGAGAATTATAAATGCACGTAAAGCTATACTCAGTTGTTTACCATTCTGACTAGTAAGAGCACAGGGCTACTTTCCAAATCTCCAGAGGCGATCCGGAAAGGACCAGCTGTTGTCTTCCTAGGAGACCAGGTGGCAAAGAGAACTCATACCAAGTCTTCAAACTATTTGGCTAACATGTCCCTTAAAAGAATTGTGTGCACTAGAGATCACTGTAAACGTGTCATCATCAACTTATTATAAATAGTTGCAAGGGAGGCAGGTTCTAAGATAAAAACATGAAATCAATCACAGCTGTGCTCGATAGAATCTAAATTCTGTTGTGATTCTTTTATAGGAAACAGGTATTATCTTCCTAATCCTCTATTACACTTCTCTGCAGAATTGGACTAAAAAAATGTTCAAGTTCGATGTTGAAGTCCTAACCACCCCACCACCCCACCTCAGAGTGTGAGCTTATTTGGAAACAGTGTTGTAGATAAAATTAAGATGAAGTCACACGGAGACGTGTGGGCCCCAATCCAGTAAACTTTATAAAAAGGAGGAACTTTGGGGACAGACCTCAGTACAGGGAGAAGGTGGTGTGAGATGAAGGCAGAGGGAGAGATGCTGCTTCTAGAAGCCAAGGATGGCCAGAAATTCCCAGCAGACCCTGGGCAGGGAGCAGAGATGGGAGCAGAGTCCTCGCACTCATTAGAAGGAAGCAACCCTGCAGACACTCTGATTTTAAACTTGTAGCCTTCAGACCTGCAAGACAATACATTTCTGTTGTTTATGCCCAATAAATAAACACACCAGACAACACAGCTGTCAGACCTGGAGAATAACATAGGGAAGACAAAAAGCCCCTTTCCCCAAAAAAGGCTGTGTAATGACCTCTTCTTTATGCAAAACACGCAGATTTATGTCCCTTTGTCCTTGTGTTTGAACAAACCAGATCAGTCAAACTACCTTATCGAAGGAAAAATAAAAGTGGGTAAAAAACAAACTCCTGTAGGAAAAAGGCTTTCAATATTAAAAATTTCGTTGCTACTGGAGTATAATTGCAGTTACTTATAGCACACAACTTATAAATAAAAGCATAAAAATATGTGAGAAATTTCGAACAGTTATTAAACATTTTATTGGAAATGCCAGTTCTAACGAGCTGGGTGGGGCTTCTCTTCCCAATTTATCTGTAAATGAATACAATTCCAGAATGAGAAAGGGTTTCACCTTCATTTCTTTTCTGTCCGTGTCAGTGTTTTAGAGAGGTAAGCCCGGAGAATCCTAGCTCTCCTAAATAAGTAGGTGGAAAGAGTTAAAACTTGGTCACCAGACGATCAGCTTCTCAAATGCTGTTCCTTAACCTCCTATGTTAGATGCCCAAACCCGTAGCGATGTATCATAAAATTATTCCTCATGCTCTGTCATTGTATCACTAAATTAAGTCCTTTCTTACTTCTGCTGAAAGCAAAGAAGAAAAAGAAAATGTGAAAGCCGTCTAGCGTTCAGCATACTCTGTTTTGCCTGTGAGTGTCGCAAAGCACACTGCTGTGACAGGAAGAATTCCTTCCTGAACCTCAGTACCTGTGCGTACACAACAGTGACAGTGGGTGGGAGAAAGCGGTTCATTTCCACTTACTCTCTCGTTGGAGAGGAGAGGTAAATTCTGTCAGTTAAGTGGGAGGCCAAGGAGAATCATTGAGGATTTCCCATCATTTGGCAAATGTCAGACCTGGAAAGATCCATTTGGTCAGGACAGATAAAAGGGGGTTGGGGGACTCAGGGAGACCTATGAAGAGATTCCATAATGTTAAAAGCCAATATGTTGATCTCGTGTTTTCAGTACTTTATTAGAAGCATAGACTCTATTGAAAAGTTCATAAAAATGAGATGAGAGTTGGCTGAGGTTAATAAGAGATCTGATAGAAATGAGACCGTAAAGCTTAGAAGAAAGACAAATAGATGTCCACGTTTTCGTCAGATACGTACAGAATGAACCCAGCATACACCGAAGTCGGCAATGTGGAAGATAAGAGAGACACTCTGAAAGTCAAAAAAGGAAATTCTACTCACGGTGGCAATGTTAAGGAAAGGAAGCCAATAGCCAGTAAAACAAAACATCTGCTCATCTAAGTGGGCAGAGGAGAAAACAGATAAACAGAGCAGAGGTAGCAATACAAGTAACAATAAAAGTAAAAAGCAATAAAAGAAATCTTTTCTAAAATGTAAAAAAATTAGTGTTGAGATAAAGAGACTCCCCACATTTCAGGAAACTGAGAAAGACGAGGTCATCACCCCAACCTTTCTTCCCCCAAAACGATTCCAATTAAAAATATGTGTGTTGCCTCATCCTTGGCACAGAACCACTGAAGTCAGTGGAGTTACAGCTACAGAGAATTGATGGGAGATTGTGTGACCTGAGAATCCGTGCATATCTAAGAAATTGTTCATGGCTGAAAGCACTGAAAAGATACCCCTGTATACATGGAGATTTGGAAGTTATATAGTTTACCTTCCTGAAAATAGTTAAAGGGGAACTGCTGATATTTGAGAAATGAATGCGTGGAGTAAGAAGAGTAAAACTTAAAATATCAAAGAATTAGAGTCATGCTAAAAGATAAATATAGCTAAATCTAAATTATTGTTATAAAATATTTTGACTCAAACATAAACATGAAAAATGACTCCTCAAATGAGGTAAAGACATAGAATTATAACAAAATATGGAACTTAAACTCCAGATTTTGTCAAAGAAAATGAGAGGAACAATAAACACTGACCCTATTCCTCATTATGTAAGAGACAGTCAAAAATGAATTTGTTTTTTAATACATAGAGAAAATAGGGGGTCAACTGTATTTTTCAAAACATTTATGGAATAAACTGGTGTAGAATAAAAATATTAATGGAGTTCAAAGAGAACTTTAGGAACATGTAACAGAAAGCAAACAAAGACAAAAAATATATATCAAAAAAATTTTTTTCTACAAATGAGTTAAAGGGACCTATTTTTAGCAGTCAGATTCTCAGAATGGGATAAAAATTAAAATCCTTGTATATGGTGATTATAAGGAATATATCACAAACAAAAGGGAACCCCCCCCCATCCCACCCAAAATAGGACGACAGTATTAAAGTCAGACCCAGTCAAATTTAAGAGAAGTATTAAACACCTCAAAGGTTTATCATGTTGTATTGATTAAAGATATAATCAACAATTACTGTAAACAATGATGGTGATTTAGTGAATATGTACCTGAGAAGTTAAATAATAAAAGGATAATGCCTCGAATTATTGGCTGTTTAATTCCCTTTCCTTTCTCTTCCTTACCCTTCGTGGTCTTCGATGATCAGTTCTTACAGGGTCCGATACGCCTGACAACTATCTTAAACGTAACTTTGCCAGAAATTAAGAAAATTGCCTGTTCTTAGGTAATACAGTTGTTTTTAAGTGTCAGGATGTGAATTGTAAAAGAATGTGGTATGATACAGGGGAAGGATAATCTAACCAAACTGGGGAGACGTGCGTTCTGGGCTTCAGATGACCATTTCCTTCTGGGTGACCTTGGGAAGTAGTTTTCCTCATCCGTGAACTCTGGAGTGGAAATCATGATCTCAAGGGCCCGGAAGCCCCATCTGTCAACACCAGCACGTTTCAGAGACAATCTGATGGTTTTTTTTTTCAAGGAAGCTTAGCTATGGGTTTAACAATTTGTGGTTTAGTGAGATGTGCGTCCTCTGGATATCATAGTCTCAAGTTTCCAAATGTTTTCTCTTAAAAGCATCACCACATAATTTAAATCCGTAATTCTATCAAATGCAACACTCATCAGTTGGTTACTTTTTATTGATTAAATATAAATACTTTTGTAGTTATTGATATAATTCCTATGTTAAGACAGTACTATCAGAAAATAAACATATATTTTTAAGAAATCCAATCCCGTGTATTCCACTGAACGTAACTGTGTTTTATTACTAAAAGTGATTCACACTCTTTGAAACAAAACTCACAGAAAGATAATTTAAAATAACCTGTAATTTTACCACCCAATGATAATCACTATGAATATTTTAGTGTTACTCCTGTTTATGTATGAGTATAGTGTTTACCCAAACAGCACACTCTGCCTTTTTGTTTTTCACACATATTGTGTTAAAATATATCTTAGAAATAGTTCCATGTCCAGAAAAGAAAACTCTCCTTTTTGACTGTTGGACGGCATTAACCGGTGTGGTCACACCATCACGCACGTAACCACACCAGCGTGGGTTTCCCCAGTTTTTCTGGTACTCCATGTTGCCGTGAATGCAGGGCACATGCATCTCCGAGTAGCTGTCCATTTGTTTCCTTGGGATAAGTTTTTTAGAAGGAGATTTGCTTGATCGAAGGGAATCCATAATCAATAGTAAAGCTGTTGGTATCAGGATTCTCCAGAGAGGCCAGCAGGCAGGAAACTCACCCAGGACTTGGTGATGGGGGGGAATTTCCTTTTTTGGTGTGTGCTCTTGTCACCCCATATTAGTGGGTATTAGTTCTTTGTTGAATATGTATTTTGCACCCATCTTCTCTTGGTCTGTGGTATTGCCTTTTTACTTTTTTTCCAGTGTGAAGTCCCTTACTGCCTACAACTTACTCCACCCTACACCTTCCTGTGGGTTTGGTGTGTGGACCAATAAAGTCCCAAACGTTATTGAGATGGGTTTTTTTTTTTTTTTTGTACTTTGGCTAAAAGTCTTGAAATAAATATGCTTGAAAATGTGGTTCCATTGTCATAACTTTGAGAATGCTCCAAATACATCTCACTCTTAGAGATTCACAGGGTGTCTTAGCATACTGAAGGACGTAAGAAACCCCACAGTGAAAGTAGCCTGCTTATCTTTGTTTAACCCAGTGATTCTCACACTTATTTTCTACAGGAATACTTTTTTATGGTCCTCCTATTAGCATCTCATAGAATCTTGGCCAGCAGACCACAGATCTGGGAAATGCTGGCTCGTAGGCCCAGAAGGTCTAACACATGAAAGGTGCTTTGGTCTGGAAACTAGGTTTTGAAACATGCTGTCATTTAATGCTTTATAGACAAGTGTCGTTAATTTCTATGTGGACAAAGAATCTTCTGATAAAGAAAAATCTAAAAGAGAAACTGAATGCCATCTATCTGCAAACTTTCTCCTCCTGCAGGTTAGCCAGTACACCTTTGCTATGTGCAGTTATAGAGAAAAAAAGTCGGAACCACAGGAATTAATGCAGCTCGAAGGATACACTGTGGACTATACCGAGCCCCACCCAGGTATTTTTCAGTTGAATCACTTAACCTGCCATTGATATAGTCACGAAATGCTCATAAATATCCTGTATCTGTGTCGCATTGGAATTTCCACTCAACAAATGGGGTGCATATTTCACTGGTGTCCTGGAACGAGACTTTATGCCGTTCAGAGGATACCTTTTTGAGGGTTACTGAGTTTTAGCCATAACTCATTATCTCTCGTATCTCAGTATACAAATGAAATATATGAGAGTTACGTAAGCATCGACGGTATTTTTCACACAATTTCTCACCATTGGTTACATAAGCTTCTTTACTAGAAAGGAAAAAGATACAAGAGACAGAGTTAGGGAAAGAAATGGAAAATGAACTATTATATATTCTACCATTTTCCTCCCCAGCAACACATTCTCGTACTCTCTCCCTCCCTGCAGATTACTACTTGGTATAGAACTAGACACTTGGTATCTAAAATTAGTGAGGGAATGAAAGAATATAGGGAGATTAGTGAAATTAATAAAGTGATCTTTAGAAATATAGATATTAATCAGTGTAGAAATTAAAAATTCAGAGATAAAATGTAGACATCTGTGATCACATGCACTCATCAGCCCTTTAAAAATGCAAAATACCTCCTCTGTGAAAGAATTTTGTAAAAGGTAAGATACCCTAGAATATGTTTCATTTTTGCCTTATCTGTGTTTTTTTTTCCTGCTGACCTCATCACGTGTCTCCCCTGCATGTAGAATGAGAAGTGTGTCCACCAGTGAGCACTGCCTTCCCTGACGTGACACATCCGACTCTACGATGCATTTCTGTCCGATAGGTTTGTGTGTCTGGCCGAATGCGACGGCATCATGGACTGTTTATTTCCCTACATTATTTTTAATTCCCAGAGTTACTGGAAATATAAACCTCTCTCTTAATCGTTTGCCCTTCAGTTCTTGGATTGCGGGTTTGATCCTCAGCTAAAAGTCATTTCAATCAATTGGGCTGCTAGTCCAGCTCAGTTCTTTCCCGTGAGACACTTTAGTGAAGGAGATTAAAATCTGCCCATCGGGTGCATTTTTCATCATGTCTTCCATCCTCCTCAGGCCTTCAGGGTGGTCGTATGTTCTTCAATGCTGTGAAAGAAGGCGACACCGTTGTATTTGCCAGTGACGATGAACAGGACAGAGTGTTGTGGGTCCAAGCCATGTACAGGGCCACGGGTCAGTCGTACAAGCCCATCCCTGCCATTCAGAGCCAGAAGCTGAACCCCAGAGGCGGGACCCTCCACACTGATGCTCAGCTCCGTAAGTTTTGTTAAAAAAAATAATTGAGTATCAATTAATAACCTTAGTAAGAAGGACAATTGTCTGAAGCACGTTTCTTCAGTACGACAGTTTACATCATTAACTGATTCCTAGCTGAATAGAAGTAGTTCCTAGTAGTAGGCATAGAGTCAGTTATGCTTTGTTTCCCGTCATGGACTTGCCACGCATCGTGGTGTCTCTGGGACTCTCAAGAGCATGTCGGGAAATTCTCCAAAACATCTCAAGAGAAATTTTACTTGAACTTACTGGAATTTTAACTGGTGTGCCCTAGAGAAATGGGAACAGTTTTGCGAAATCAAACTGGCCTTGACAGGACTTCAGAATACCAGAATGACACACCATGAGTTATTAAGAAGTCTCTGGACTTCTTAATAACCCAGAAGGATAGTAGGACTATTTTCTGTTTGATAAAAGATTTCAGGGAGTTCCCTGATGGTGTAGTGGCTTAAGGCTTCGGTGCTGGCGCTGTCAGCGCTGCGGCCTGGGTTCGATTCCCAGCCAGGGAGCTACCCACATACCAAAAAGCAAAAAAAACAAAAAAAAGTATTTCATCCAACTATTTTATAGTTGGATAAAACAGAATACGTCATCAAGCCAACTTTCTCTGTCTAAATACCTTAATATGCATGTCATTTTCTGCATACTAATTTAAATCCTCAAGAGCTATATTTTTCATTTGAATCCACAAGTGATTAATAACAAACTATGTCATAATGATAGAAGCATATTCAAACATAGCTCGAACAATCATTAGCCCCGGTATTCTAACCCGTTATACTCTGCAAAACTTCCCTGGTTTTTCCTGTAATAGATCAGTTTGGGACTTGAAGCTCAAATTGTGATTTTGCAGTCAGCACCCTTTTACTCTGAAAGTTCTTCTCCAGGGGAGTACATCTTGACACGCTTTATTTTATTCTCTTCCTCCTTATGCATCCAGTAACTGCCCTCTTTTCATTTTACTCATCCTTCAGTGTAGCATCCAGGCATCCGAAACAAAGACACTTTAAGCCAAACAGTTAAAGATGGGATGTGAGCTCCACGCTAGTCACCTTTGTGCTTTAGGGTTGGAAATAAATATCTTCAGATTTATCACAGCCCATCTTCATGGGATACTGTCACTTTGTGCCTCGTGCATTATTACGTGGACCTTACAATAGGATACGTCCATCTCTCCCCCCCTGGCCTCTGGACCATCTTGTCATACAATTCTACCTCTGTTGGAAATCCCACAATACATTGCTGTTACTATTTGTACTTTAAACATTTACAGTTTAAAGAAATTTAAGTAATCAGGAGAAAATGTTTTATACTTACCCTGTGGTTATATACTTACCCATTGGGGTGCTCTTCATTCTCTTGCAGAGATATTTTACGTCTTGAAGGACTTCTTTGACTTTTTTTTTTTTTTTTGGCAGCCAGGTCTGATGCCAATACATTTTTATTTGTATATAAAAAACATCCTCACCTTTGTTTTTGAAAGATTTTTTTTCTTCCAGTACTGTAAAGATTTTGCTCCACACTCTGCTGCTTTTTATTTCCTGATGAGAACTGTGCTACCGTTTTTGTTCGTCCCTTCCTATATAATGGGTCTTCTTTCCCCCCCTCCGTCTGCTTTAAAGATTTTCTCTTTTCGCTGGTTTCGAGCAGTTTGAGTATGATGTGCCCTGGAGTAGGCTTCTTCACGAGCATGCTCCTGACCTTTTTCTGAGACACAGTTAAAGGTCACTTGAAAATATTTCGAATTTTGCTGCTTCGTTGTGTTAGGTAGGACCCAACAGTGTCTAGGCTATGATTCATTTGCCCACTCCTGGACCAAGATTCTTCTAGGACTCTAACTGACGATGCCTGAATTTTGAGATTTTTTTTTTGGGGCGTTAGGGGTGGGGCGGAGGGGGCGTGCGCACGACTGATGGGGAAAAGCAGTGCTCCAGGCTATGTGTGAGTTTTGTGCAGTGTCCCCTCTAATCCTTGAGGCAGATTCTTCCCCTGGCCTCAGGCAGTTCCGTCACACGCTGGGGTCCTCAGGGTTGTGCAAGTTTGCCAAGGGAACAGTCCCCTCCCCTGCAGACTCCGCCGTCTTGGCCTTTGTGGTCTCGGCTGAGGGCGACCCCTGGCTCCTCCTGGGCTCTCGTTCCCCGTGATCCTCGCCTGGGAGGCTCCCATCGTGTGCCCCATCTCTCAGGGATCACTCTCCGGTGTTGCTGGGTGCCCCACGTTTTGAGAACGGTTCTTTCATGTACTTGTTTTTCTGAACTGGTAGTTGTTTCAGGTAGGACAGTCCATCTGTCCTCATTACACCATCCTGACCAGACGCAGAACGATTGTTTCCTGTAAGTTAGAACCAGATTTCTCAGCCTTGGCGCTGTTACCGTTTGGGGCCAGATAATTCTTTGTTTCAGGGGCTTGGGCAGGTCTGTCCTGTGTTTTATAGGATGTTGATTATCATCCTTGGCTTCTACTCACTAGATGCCGGTGACATACCCTCTCCCTGCCCCCATCTAAATGTGACAACCAGAGGTATCTCCAGACATGGCCAGATATTCCAAAGGGCAGGGCTGAAGATGGGGAAGAATCACTGAGTTAACAGCGACTTGAATATTATTTTGGTAAAAATGTCGCACTCATTCACTTGCGTTGACATCCTGAGTGTAAGGAATACCCTAGCAGTGTGCTGGCCTCAGGGATGTCACCCATCTTGCACATGGAGGCAAGAAACATGGTCAGGAACCACTGGCCACGATGCAGAAATGAATTCAGGATCTAATAACCAATTGACTCAGATAGTCCTATAATCTCTCTCTAGGAAGGTAAAGGAGGGGTACAGGAGGCAGGGAGGAAGGGATGAAGGAGAGGAGGGAGGGAGGAAGATAGGAAGATGTGTTGTTTCTACTTCATACAAGGAGAATACTGACTGTGACCTCCATCAAAGATGCCATTGGGCCCCTCAGAGCGTTCCATCCTTAGTGCTTTCCTCTCTTCCTCGTCTTCCTAAGCATTCCTTTGTCTCCTTTCTTGGTCACCTCTTGGAAGAACACCTTTCAGTGTCACTGGCAGAAACCCCGAAAAATAGTAAAATCAATGTGACTAGTTATGGAAATAAATGTGTTCTAACCCACTGAAATATGCTTTGTTTTTCATGTCTTTGCTGACCACTAGCTGGTAGGGGTAAGTATTTTCCTGATTTTGGTTTGTCAGTTTGCTTTATTAAAATTTTTCTAAAGGTGTGATTTTTGAAGGAATATCATGACCTTGTTTACAAGGTCAGTCTCCTACTTTCTAAGCAGACCCAGAACATTTACGTCACCTTTGCCATTTATGAAACAAAAATGTCGATTTTTGCCTGAACAGAAAAGTAGAAACAACCTGTTATCCACCATTCATGTGGGCAAAAAGGCAGTGGCTACAAAGGTGTCACAACAGCATACAAAGAAGTGCTCAGTACAGTTAAAGTGAGAAAGTGCTAAATTATATAGGTGATATTGTCTTCACTAAGTGAAACAACAACTAAAAATACAGGTAGCATGATAACTAAAATATTCATAGCCAATGAGTTTGATTTCAGGGACTAGTTGCTAATTCATTTCCTCTCCTGCATTTTCTTGAAAGTATCTGTGTTAGAGCTTTTAAAAAGTTCATTTAAAATTATGCATACTGAATGTTGAGGGAAAGTCAGAACAAAATAGGAAATTTTAAAAATCTAACTGATTAGAAGATGACCTCACTATCATTTTGTATGCTATAAATAATGGTATGTATTTATAGATTACGAGAGTAATCTATAGTATATCTATTCTGCTTCCCTGTTCCTTTGACACTCAGGATATATAGGAATTCTAAGGAAACAGGTTGAAACGCAGGGCTGGGAATTATGCTGCTATCCAGTTTATGTGTCAATAAACGGCCTTTGCCTGACTGACAGATAATCTTTGGATAAACGACCCTTCTTGGCTGTCTTCAACCAAAACAACACGCAGGCACTTGTTTCTCGTTTTCCTCGCCCTGGTGTGTGTAACCTGACACACTGTGTCTGTTATATAACAGTCCAACACAGCACAACAGTTCACTTCCAGCAATAAATTAATGGCAAAAAAAAAACAAACCCAAAAAGTTACCTCTTTTCCATTCTAAGCCAGTTTTATAAATCTTTAGATCAGCGTGTACGTTTACATTTCATCTTATGAGCTCATTTTCCTGATTGATTTCATAAGTTAAATTTCACACTTCTTAGGTAAAATGTGTCTTACGTTGCATGGAATACGTTATTTCAGATGTTGAATATTGGTGATTCTGGGTCTGCACGTGTTGATTGAAATTGTCATCATGTGAAAATATTATATGTTATTTGCTTCAGAAAGCAAGATGTGTAAATCCATACACCAGTAATAGAGGTGTGAACAAACTTCTAATTAGTGTATCTATCAACCATTGCTCTTTGGTCGTCAGCATCAAACGTGCGTACATAAAGCATGCACATACCCCTCAGGGTGACCTCCCTGAAATTTTAGCATGGAGGTCATCCTGCTAACGCCTGTGTGGGTGCTATGAAAAGAAAGGTGGTGCAGACTTCTTTGCACCACTTTTTAACTTCCCAGAAATTTTCAAGCTCCGGGAGAGTTTGAGCTAAAAGACAAGTGTAATCAGGTGTGGGGAGCAGTGCCGGCCGCTGGGAGCAAGCTCCTGCACATAGGGCTACTTAAACCAGGTTACTGTGTTTCAGAAGGCTCATGGCATCTGCACCGCGGCCTGGGTTCAATTCCCAGCCAGGGATACCCCCAGCCCCTGAAAAGAAGGCTCATTGCTGCTTCCTTCAAATGGGGGTCTTGCTGAGGAACTGATAAGCTCTTTGCCCTTTTCTGAGTCCTCCTGGGGCTTGAACCCCAGGTTTGGATACTGGGTCGTCTCCTTGGCCTTCCTCCCAAATCTTTTCCCTCCCCTCCCCCTTTTATAACCCTAATCTCTCACAACACCAGGAGCAGAAACAAAAACATCTTTTGAGTTAGTTTCAAAGGAAGGAGAGCAGTTTTTTTAGTTTAATGTTTGTCTTCCTTGTCGCGTTCTGAGCTCTGACTTCGATCCTCTGGTGGGACTGGGTTGGCTGTGGTCAGTGTCCCCGAAATAGCCTCCCCCACCGTGGAGCCCACCAGATTGCTGCCAGTCGTCTTTACGTTGTGCCCCGTGCTAGCTGTTTCCAAGTCTGTGTTAGCCGTCTCAGTGGACAGGGTCAGCCGATGTCTGCTTTTCTCTTGATTTGCAGCAGCTATTACCCGAATGAAAATTTTAAATTTTCATGTTCCTTTTGAACAAAGCCTCTATAATTCCTTAAATCTGTAGCAGCTAATAATCTTTTTTCAGTTTGATTTTTATTTCATCTACTTTTAACACACCTGGTGATAGAATCACCTAAAGACGCTGGAGCATATACCCCGCTGTTACCATAGAAACTATCTACCAGTGCCCTCAATTACCGCGCCCCACGTCTGTACTTAGTCCATAGGTTCATCATCACAATTCATGACAATTCGCGGTATATTGTTTGACCTCACATCTCGTGCGTTTCTTTTGATAATTTTCTTATACCATTTCAGAGGACAAACTCAACTGATATTTGTCATTACCAGTAAACATTTGAAGAGTGACGTGAATAATTTTCCGTTTAAAATTAGTCACCATAATTTTGTGTTACAGTAAGTCACCAACCCTTCGATTTGGTTATGTTATGGATGGAAAGCACATTTTCCATTTGATCTAGATGATATTTCTGAATTTCCTAAGAGTTAAGCGTGGATGTGTTGTGATCACAGAAAACTAATTGAAAATACTGTTTTATAAAAAATTAGAATATTTTAATGGTAGCTGATTTCCTATTTTAATTCATGAGAGAATTTTAAAAGTGAAAGATTTCTCACACAGGGAGATCAAAACTGTTACCTTTTCAATTTATTTTTATACCTGTATAAATTTATGGAAATCAATGGAGTAATGCTGCACGGTCAAGTGTATTTGCATAAAATATTTTGAATTGTCCCTCTCAGACATAGAAAGGAAATAGAGATAATTGCTGTGTACAGCCTGAGTTTTGAAAGTAGGATAACCCCTCACAGTACATTTCACTCTCATGGAATTAGAGCCCCAAAGAGACTGTAGGGGTTTTTTTCTCAATAAAATGTTTAGTGTATTTGTCTCCTTGTTTGTTTTCTCAATATAGAGTCTGTATTTGTGATTTAAATTGCTGTCATAAATACTATTTTTATCACTAATGGTAAATGTTGGAAAATTAATTTTCCATTTATGTGTATGACTCAGAAAATCTTGTCACAGTAGTAAGTAAATATATGGCTTAGAGTTATACTTAATGGGGAAATGCTTCATAAAGTAAATTCATTTTTGAAAATAGGATTTAATTGTAGAAATGAACCACAAATTTGTTTTTTCCAGGAACGTGTATATTTTATTTAAAGATCACATACCTATTGTTTTAAAATAGAAATTTGCTTTTCTTTAAATCTTTATAGCAAAATGAGAATTATGGGGTTTTTTTCCTCCTGAAATTTATTACATATCCTGTTCTCAACAGATAAGCCATTAATGGGCGTTATTTTTAACTTCTTGTTATGACCTTCTCTGGTGGAAGAAATAATGAATAAAATTCAGCAGACGCTTTAAAAAACTAGTAATTTAATTTCACAAAGGTGATACTAAAAGATTTTTTTTGCTCAGCTAAACCAAGCAATAAAGATTCTAAGACAAATTCTTTAAAATAGAACACAATTTTCTGATTTTATAATATACGAGACTTGCATTTATTAAATTTATATTAAAAGATGATCAGGCATAAGAATAAAATACAAGAGAAGTAGGATTGTCTCATTTCTCAGTTCAGGAAAAGCAGTTTAGTGTTTATCCTAATTAATACTAATTTACCACATGGAATGTATTTAATCATTCAGGTAAGTAAGTATTAAATGTAAAGGGACACATATGCTACTGCCTTCATGGGTTGTCACCCCATACCTTACATCAGCGATGAACAGCCATTCATTACTACATTCATCTCTTGAGATTGGTGTGAGATATACAGTAGTTTGTGTGTGGTTTTTTTTTTAATGTGATTCTGAAGACCCTTCAGCTTCAATTATATAGTTCTTCCATCCACAAATATGGCTGAAAGTTGAACTTGACATGAATCAATATGATCTGGGCTAAATATCTAAATGTGACTGATTATGTTAGCGTCATGACCACAGATCAATATTGAGTTTTATTATGAGCCTGAGTCTATAATCGGGTTTAATCAATAAACTTTTGTCTCATTTCCTTTGCAGTTTTAGGATTGCACCATCTCGGTTTTAAAAACCGCATTTAGCTCACATTTAGGACTCTGCTTCTTGTGATGGCCAGAAATGAGATCTATCTGTGAATTTTAGGGAACAATGGAGCCCTGGCTGTACCATTGTGAGGAGCGTCCCCTTTTATCTTGAGAACTGATTGCTGGCCCAATATGCGCAGCGTTTCTGACAGAGCTAATGTAATAACACCCCAGCTCCTCTTTTGGGTGGTGTGGCTCTTTCTCTGTCTCCTTAGTGAACAACTCACATTGAAGACTTTGACAAAACATACCATTAATGAAAGCAATCATAGAAAGACTGGCCTTTTGATAAACCCGCAGGGTCTACAGGCGTTAAAAGATGCAATCTGTAAAGAACAATGACTTTGGGCCTTTGATTGAAGCCCCATTTGGGATGTGGGGCTTTGTCTGCATATTTGCACAAACATGATGCTCCCTTTTCTGTGTCTCTTAAACTTGGCGCCTGAGAGCATTCGTTGCCATTTCTACATTAAGGTTGGTCCCATTAAAAGCTCCTTACAAACAAACAAAAAAAAACAGGAAGAAAGGAAAAGACTGGAAGTGATCCATCTGAAGCGTGTGTGTTCATTTCTGCCCTTGTTTGCCATTTGGAAAGCACGCTTCTAGCTATCATGACCGTTTGGGTTTTTTGTTGTTGTTTGTTTCTTTTCATGAATAGGCTTGAGTTCTTTTCCAGTCAGTTCTTTCAGTCACTAGGTACTTCAAATGCATCAGCTTTTCTTAAAATTGAAAAATGAGACTATTTCTGTGATGGGTACTATCATAGAAAAAGCTTTGAATGCAAATAGGATTTCCTCAATCCAAATGGTTTGGAGATGTTTCCCTGTCATTTTATTTAGGCTCCCCCCAAAATGGCAGTTTACGTTCGCATGTTGACTTCTTGACATCATGACTTAGGTGGTAGGAGGTTGGCATGCATGCTGCGTGTGTTTCAGAAACTGCGTGTGCCCATTCTTAAGCCAGAGAAGTAAACCTATTGCACGTGCCTTCCCTGGTTTTACAGATGCAGACCGGTTCCAGAAACACGGTATGGACGAGTTTATTTCTGCGAATCCTTGCAAGCTGGACCACGCCTTCCTTTTCAGAATACTCCAGAGGCAGACTTTGGATCACAGACTGAATGATTCCTATTCTTGCTTGGTGAGTACACGTGTGTCTGTCTCTTCCCTTGAGGCTATCATAGACGAGATTTACAAGTGAGAAAGATGGGTCAGGAAGAAGCATTTCGCTCCTGACTCGCTTAGTAACGTAGTTGGGGTTAGGGGTGCACGATGCCGATCGATTGCATCCCGATTTGAGAATTATACACTTGAGGACCACTGCTGTGCCACCCAGTAGGTAGGAGAGTAGACGCAAACTCTTAACTGGGGTTTATTGGTCCCTCTGGAGGAGGCAGAACGAAAGCAGGAGGCTCTAATGAAGATAAAGCACCTCTGTAATAGGATTTACTAACAACTATACAGACATTTTAAGGTTCAAGTTGCTGATATCTTTTCATTTCTCTTTTGTTCCTAGAAAGACAACCTATGTGACAGGGAAAAGAAACAGTGGGATAAATCACAGGACAATGGCTATCTGTAACAGAAGAAAGTTTTAGTTTCATCTAACCCTCAAAAGAGCATTTGAGTTCCTTAAAAATAATAGAAAAAAAGCATTAAATTGAGTAGCTAAATGGCTACCTTGTATGTGTCAAAACCAGCCAAAATTTGGAGCACCAAATATTATTTGCTTTTAGAGGGACTGCTTGACTCTTCAGAAAGTGGCCTTTCCAAGGACTCACACTGTCCGTGGAAACATCTCTGGAGTTTTTCTAGCCAGAATGTGCCTGTTTCTGCAACCGGCTGGTCTCTTGGCCACTGAACGTGGTAACTCCATGCGGTAAAGGTACATTCTTTGTAAAATAAGATTTCAGAAAGGGTGTGCTCCCAGCGTGCCGAGCCGTTTCAATGGACAGAAAGAAAGGAAACAACTTACTGTCATGATCACACTGATGGTTTATTGATTTATTTGCCGACGCTTTATTAAGTTCCTGTTATTCCACATGTAATCGTATTGTTTAAACCTGATGCAGCCCCAACCTTACGGTTACGTGGAGAATGGAGCAGACCCTCATAGGCCCGTACACCGGCTCTCCAAAGACAGGCACAGCCTAGACCGAGCGTCAGTGAAGGGCACGGTGCTCTTGGATCCCACGCAGGGACATCAGTTCCTGAATTGTCAGAAGTGGTTTTGACAATGCGGATGACCGTGTCCTGGGGCGTCTGAGGAGAACACTACAGTGTGTCTCCAGTGGCACCTAGGCGGTCGTGGTGTGAGTAGGCAGAGTATTGGAGGCAGGATGACCCTGGATGTAAATCAGGGCGGAAGGGCGGTGAGGTCTGAGCAGTTTGCAGAACGGCTCTCAGCGTTGTGACATGGAGATCACAGTGACTTCCGTACATGATGATTCTCGGTCGTAAAGGTGTATTCGGGGCAGTATGTCTAGTGTAGTGCCTGCTCCGTCACCACGGTGAATAGTCTGGGGTTCTTTTTTCTCCTCTTCCTCCTCCTCTTTTTTGTCTCCTCCCCCAGGTAAAATACATTTTTTGGTATTATATTCTTATTATTTTTATTGTTAAATTTATTGGGGTAACCTTGATGAGTAAAAATGACATAGGATTATCGCAGTTTATCATTCTCCACTTCTCACCATTCTTTTCCTTCTCTTCATGATTGTCTTTTCCCCTTTTAACTCCCTTCCCCACTTTTAACCTGTAATGAATCCATATAATTTATCAAAATATCTTAGAAACCAAATATGACACCCAGAATGAGAATAATATCCCGAATATTTAAATCCTCAAGTAGTACATGCTTACCCCATAGCTGGACTTAACTGGAATTTTCTTTTACTTCACTTTGTAAAATGTTTCCAGTAACGAGGCAATTTCAATTACTGTATCTGCTTTACCGTTCTCCTTTTAATTGATTTGTACAGAGATGGCAGTTTTTAGGAATGCCACTCTTTGTCACTGACGATGTAGATACTGTGAATAAATTTGACTAATTTTGAATGACAGGGGAGCGAAGCCATCTGCCCCTGCCTTGCCATGGCCATAAAGAGAGAATGGTGTTAGGTTGCCAGTGTCCCAAATCAGTTCCAAAATCAGTAATATTAGCTTTTCTGGAAACAATGTGAAACATGCCACTATTTAAAAAAAAAAAAAAAATCAAAAGTCACTTTAATGCAACTCCTGCCTGTCATGCCTGGCGGAAAAGCAGACCTTAGTACTGAAAGAACAAAGTCTTTTCTTTGTCCTTTTTTTTTTTTAATTTTTTTTTCTTTTAATCTTTTGCAGGGTTGGTTTAGCCCTGGCCAGGTCTTTGTGTTAGACGAGTACTGTGCCCGTTACGGGGTGAGGGGCTGTCACAGACATCTCTGCTACCTTACGGAGCTGATGGAACACTCAGAAAGCGGTGCTGTCATTGACCCGACCCTGCTCCATTACAGCTTTGCATTCTGCGCCTCGCACGTGCACGGCAACAGGTATTTTTACTTGCAAACGCACGTGGGGCGGACTGGGGGGTGGGGTGGGGGGAGAGCCCGTGCACTGCTGTCATCACCTAGTGACAGACTTGAAATAGCAAGCACTTCTCCGAAGAGAACGAAAGGGGGGAAAACCCCCACACGGGAAACATGTACGTGAACACGATTTAGGTGGGCTGTCATTTATGTTCCTTTTTGCCATAAGAGCCTCTTGCAAAAGAGAGAGAGAACATCTTAGCTGAGAAGCTGCCTTTCGTTCGCACGGACCGCCTCGTACTAGGGCCTGCACGGCGTACGGGCCGTTGGTGTTGCTGTTGCGGTGCATGTGAGTGTCTGGGTCGGTTCTGTTGGCGGGTTCGTGTATTTCGAACGATCCTTGCTTTCCCACCGTGGAGTCCGCGTTCATTGGTGAAGCAAGATGAATGATGGGAGTTCAGAGCGTGTCTTCCCCCGCCCTCCCGCTGAGCTACACGTTTCGGCGTGCGTGCGACCTTGCCTTACCAAAAGGACCCAAAACATCACCTAATGCAAGCCCCCACGTCTGTGTACCCCTGAGTTTAACATCACTCTGCCTCTCTTCTCTTAATCAAGTTCCAGAGACTGTTGGCTAGGGTTCCCCCCGTAAGGGAGGCACCCCTCATCTCAGCCCCTTTTTACGTCCGCTGTTATCTGCTCTCTCCCTCCCTCTATTAGTATTTCCTTCCCACAGACCTGTCTCTGCTTCGCCTGGCCTCACAGCGTAAGAGAGTGGTCAAGAGATCGCCGGGGTTCACACCAGAACTCCCTAACTGTGGGAGGCAGACCAGGCTTCTTCACCGATGTGAGTTTTCCCTGTATTCCCCCCAAGACAGACACAGCAAATCGTCTCCCAGAAATCATGAATCGTGGTAGGGATCCGGTGCAGTCATGCATGTCGAGCACTTAGAATCGTGCCTGGCAGCTGAGAGGTCAGAAAGTGCTAACAGACAGTTGACATGGTCTTAAGCGTTGTCACCAGGCCGAGCTGCCTGTCGGCTGTGCTCTTCCCCATCGTGTCCTTTCCCAGGTCTGGCTCTTAGGAGGCGCTGGGAAGTGGACTGCGTGCTGACCTCATCCTGCAGCCTCTGCCCCCACCCCGCGCCCCCTCCTCGTCGTCAAGGTGAGGCGGTGGCCCATCGGAGACCCCGTGCTGCTTAAACTGCTCATCCTCCCTCAGACAGCCCTCGCCCAGCCCTCCTCGAGTGCGTGCTTTCAACTGCCTCTGTGCTAATCGTGCGTCTTCCTCCACACTCCAAGTTATGTTTTCTCGTCCCCCTCACATCTGCTCTTGAACTTGCTCTCTTCTTTCTGAGAACTTCCCTACTTGAGTGAAAAATTCCCCTTGAGCGATCTCACCTCTTCCCACAGCTTCAGCCCTGACCTCTCTGTGTGCAGCTAACTCCTGCCCAATTCTACGCCTAAACAACAGATCGCCGTCACCCGGCGCTTTGTGTAAAATTAAATCCATCGTCTCACGAAACCAGCTCCTAGCAAGGTGCCTGGCACCAAGTGCGCGCACAGGAAGTATTTCAGGGCCGAGCAGATGCTTTCATTATTTGTGTCACTGTCACTTGCATTGCCGGCCCATCCTTTTGTTCACCTTTTTCTTTTACCTCCCGAATGCAGTCTGTGGCCACTGTCAGTGTTCTGTCTTCACGTGCCCCCTCAGTTCGTCTGTCTTGGTGCTCTTCCCGTGCATCCACCCTAACGCTGGCCTTCAGTTTTGCTCGCCTGCCTTTCTTCCTCTCTCCAGGGCTTTTCTTCCCTTCGGTAGTCTAGCAGTCGCCTTCCAAATTACCGATTCGTTTTTACTGTACTCCTTTCCGAAAAACTTCAGTGATTCTCGTTTGATTATTAAATTAAAAATAGGCGCCAAGCTGTAGTGTTATGGTTCTCCCGATTATCATCAGGTGTGAAGCCCATGTGTTTTCCACATAATCTTTACCCCAAACAACCTGTTTATTGTCCCTGTACTGTTTCGTTTATTCTCGCTTTGTAACCGTCAGATAATCACAAGACTTCTCTCAGAAGACTTCTCTTAACTCACTCCAACACTAAAAACCACCTATCTGTAGTTTTCTTCTGAACTTTATCACCTGTACTTATATACTGTGCACACATGCACGCAGGCACACCTGTCTCTCTTCCACTGGATTGTATTTTGAGGGCAAAAGCTAGTTCCCATTCCCCTGTTACCCTCTGCAGACCTTACCGCAGTGCCTTGCATCTGGTGGGTGCACAGTAAATATTTGTTGAATGTCATTTGCCACCGTTGCTGTTTCTCATCCCTTCCTGGTCTCTGAACCTGTTCAGGCTTTGACCTCCTTGTGAAACTCAGCCTGACCTGAAAGTTAGAAGGATGTCACAGATGGTAGTGGGTTTTCCTGTTACCCCAAACTAAACCACCTGCACTCAGCAGACTAGGAGAGTGGGGAAGGGGACAGGGGACAGTCAGGATGGCTCACAGACAACTGTTTTACTAAAACTGGCTCCGTCCCGCTGATGAATGCATGTCGAAAGCTGGCCTCACAATGGTTGGCAGCACCTCAGAAGCAGGAAGGTAGGAACCGAGACCGCCATACCCAGCAAACTGTGTGTGCTCAGATTGTTCTAGTAGCTGGCACAGAAAGGTAAAATTAAAACCGAGAACATTAACTAGGAAATTCTGCTTCCCCAAAATGGACATGTTTGCGACACATTTTAACAGACCGTGATTGGACCATCGAGGCACTGCTGGGCCTGGGAGGCAGCCTGATTTGAACCTATAGGTTCCCATAGTTGCTGCTGTTCTGCAAAGGCACGCTGCAAAGTGTAATTTAAGGTGTGTTTATACGTTCGTGCGTTCCTTAGTAGTACACAGTGAGTCCATTGTGTACTGGGCGGTGGCATCTCTGGGCGGTGGCTCAGAGTGCATGTTGGAGTCAGTCTCCAGTTTGGCTTTTAGGTGACATGTAGCTTAAGAAAAAAGAAAGGACGACGGGTCGGTTTGAGGGAAGTTCGAACCTCAGGTTAGGGTAGGAATTATCCAAGATAGGCTGAAAGGCATGGCTGTTGCCTGGCATTTTTCGAGTCAAACAGATGTCATTCAGGAACGCCAGGCTGCCGCAGTGACTGAAAGGAAGCCGAAGACCTCTACTTGAATCTCAGCTCTAAAATTTGCAAACCGACCCATGATGGGCATGTCCCTTAACCTCTCTGAAACTCAGAGCTCGTGAATAAAAGAGGGAAAGCTGATGTGCAGGCACCGGGTGATCAGAAAGCATGCCATCAGTATTGATTAGTTATTATTCTCATTGCTTCCCCTCATCACCCAGCCACAAGAATGTGCCTTGTGAGAGGAAGACACACGTGTGAAATGGGGAGTTAGAGCCGCGATACCTCGCGCTAAGTGGAAATAGCTCACCGTGTACATAATTAGACTCCTCATTCTTTGCTAATCGAATATTCAGGTTGCCCCCGCCACCCCCCGCCTTATGAAAACAACCTTCTGTTGTCCGTGTCTGAGGCCTCGGACAGGGACAATGACTTTCGTTTAAAAAGAAAAAGTCAATGTCAAGTCTGACTTTGCAGGCAGTGTTTGCCATCGTCCCTTTTTGTGATCATTTTTGCGTCTATGGAGACACGCATTCCGAGCCACGTTGCTCATTGCCCGAACTGCCGCTGTCAGACCCTGAAAAGGAGGAGACGCCGCCTTTTGTTGGTGACAGACTCGAAGGACAGCGGCGCCGTCTGGGGCCGAGGTTTCTGCGGGCGCGCAGCCTTTCACAGCGGCATTGAGCGCTCCCCGTGGGCCTTCCGTGCACACAGCTTCTCTGAATAGCTCCCCGAGCGTCTCGGGGATAAAAGAGTTTAGCTGAAAAGGGTCTGGCTGGTACGAAGCCTGAGGAAGCCTGAGGACGGGAGACAACGAGGACCGGAAGAAAGGACAATGAGTCAAGGACAGAAACAGAGCCGCTCCGGCAGGGCGTCGGCACACACGCCCGCGGGCCCCGCAGCCGCTCACTCAGCCCCAGGCCGCGAAGGGAAAGCAGGGCGGGGAAGGGGCTTGCAGAGACCGTGCTCCGGGGGCACAGGTCTAGGCTGGTCACGTGGTTGTCCACCTCGGTTTGGCGAGTCCGGCTGAGGGTGGAGAAACTGAAGCAGCAGCACGACATGGCTTTTGTGCTTCCGTTTCGCGGAAGGCGCGCCGTGTGTTCACTGGCTTAGTCGCAGCGGCTTAGAGCTGCCCCACACCTGGCAAAGGCCAGCTGTCAGGTACGGGCTGCGGGAGCAGGACGGGGCTGCGGCTCCTGTGAAGTCATCCCGGCTTTCTGGGGATGCCGGGTCCTGACCCAGAGCGGTAGGCAGCCTGCACGGACATCCATCACATCATGACAGTACCTGTGTCTTCACAGATGATGGCCTTTCCCCGTACCTGTCACTTCGGAAGAGACGCCTATGCCTCAAGTCCCTGCCTCTGATCTCGGAGACAGAGATGCATTTTTGAGTAAAACCAGAGATAATGACGTCAAATAGGATTGTTAAGTATTTTTATTACCACTTCTCAGGTCTAGTCTTAGCTAGGTGGCCTGAAGAAAGTAAGGCGGGATGCCCTGCACATTGTGAGTCTGGAGAGTCACGTCTGGGACAGGTGGGAAGCCAGATCACACATCAGAGCAAGGCCCTCTGCATGCTGCATGCAGGGCGGCCAGTGCGACATGTCCTGTGCGTACGCTGTGTGCAGGCCTTACAGGGCCGGCACCCATGAGAGTCGTAAATGCGCACTGGAAGTTTTTGTTTCATTCCATCAAAAGCAGTAGAACAAACCTGAACCTGCCTGCAAGTTTTCCGGCAGAAACCTCTCTCCCTACCCAATCTCAAGTTCAGTACTCAAGCAAGACGATGGTGCTGCTCAAAACAAGATAGACACACAAAAGCGGAGACAAGTGAGGGACTTAGAAACAGCCCTGAGCTGGGGGTCTGCACGGCCGTCTTCCTGCCCTGGGCCTTCTACGTGGGGGCTGATTCATTTTGACCCATGAGTCCTGTCTCAGGACCATGAGTCCTCTGGTGTAGCTTGTCTTAAACTTGGGACCTTTTAGCGACTTCTTAGCATCTGGAGTTAGGTATGGAGAAGAGTCTGGGGTCTTGACTTGGGTCTCCATGTCGTTTTTTAACATGCTGAAGTATTTTTAGGAGCAGAGTGCGTGTGTGATGTTTGTTTCGGAAAACAAAAGGAGAGGCTGCAGGTGTACATCTGTACCCTTAGCATTCCAGGGGCCACGCAGGTTGGGGTTTTTAGATCTATGCTGATGCTCAGGATTGTCCTGCTTTTTTTTTTTTTCCCCTTGTGTTGTTTTTGTCAGGATTTGATATTTGGGTTATTGCAGTCATGTAAAGCTCACTGGGGAGCTTCCTTCCTTGTGCTGTGTAAGACTCAAACAGCTTGTTCTTCTAAGTCGTTCAGTAACTCATCCTTAAACCCTCTGGTATGGGAACTGGTTTTTGGAAAGACACTAAACTCTTGCATCGGTTTGGTTTGCTTTGGTTTGTGCATACATAGCACAACGATTTATGGTGGATCGTGCATCACTCTATATCCCTGTAATTGCCGGATTGAGTTGCAGCCCTGGTGCCACACGCAAGAGGCTGTGCTTTCTTGGGTGAGCCATTATCAGTATTGCACCTTTGTTTCTGTATTTATAAAACCAAGTTCATTGGTTAGATCAGTAGAATCACCAGGTTAGAATCACTTAGGACTGAGGAAAACAGTGAAGCCTATGTCCCTTCTCCTAATTTCTCTAATATATGTTCTGTCTACTTATTTCCAGCCGCATTCTATGAAACGTTTTTAGCTCTACCTTCCAGTTTGAGACTTGGAAAACTTTTTCTATAAAAGACCAGATAGTAAACTGGGGCTTGGTGGGCCATGTCTCAGTCATAGTTACTCACCATTGCCATTATAGTGTAAAAGCGGCCATGGATGATATGTAAATGAATGAGTGTGGCTTGTTGTCAATAAACTTTTATTCACAGAAGCAGGTGGTGGGCTATCGTTTGCCAGCCCTTACTCTGTCTACTTCCTTATCTATGACATCTACTTCCTAATCTACTCTGTGAATATTGTTAATTTCATTTATTAAATCTTTTAGTTTTAGAAATTCTGTTTGGTTCTTTTTGAATTCTGGTCACATCTGAATATCTCTTATTCCTGTCTTGGTTTTTAATCCCTTTTGAGTTTTTTTTTTTTTATTATTAGTTACTTTATATTCTGATCATTGCAATAACTAAATTGTTCTTAGATGTTTATATCTCTTGCTCCTGCTGGTGTGTACGCCATGGTCACTGGTTTCTTATTCTGCTGGTGTAGTTTGAGACTAACCTGTGGGAGCTCTACAAGGCCAGGGCTGTGAATGCTTTCCTCCCGAGAGGATCTGCTCTTGCTTTTATTCGGTCATAGGGGTGCTACTAGAGCTGTCTCTCATCTTGGCAATTCCTTGATTCCCCAGGTAGTTCTAGTATAAACACGGTGCATATGCTCAGGAGAGACTTTTTCACTCAGTCCATAGATGTGGTGGAAACAGGACTCATTTCCTTGTCGTCTCCTCATTGCAAGATGATTGATTCTTTCTAGCCCGCCCTTTCACTGGTTGTACAGCCGAGTGGGTGGGTCCCACTTTTTAGTCATCTCGGGGCCAGTGGCCTGTGCACATCTTGTCTCTGGTCCAGTGGTAGATCCCCTTGAATGTAGCCGCAAAGCCTCCCCGAAAGCAGCCCTGGTATTCTCTTTCACCCCATTTTGCTTTCAGCTCCTGATTCGTACTTTCATTTTCCTGCCCTTGGGGGAGTTCTTTTTATTAAGCGTGGCACAGTGGGCAGTGTGCTTGTGGTGAGTTACACAGCGTGCAGGCCTTCTGTGGTGAAGAGGAATTTGAGAAGGATCGTGAAGGCCACGACATTAGGAGCGGAAGTCACGTGATGAAATTGGCGCTTCGGGAAAATCAGACCTCTCTCTGGAGACCCTCCGGTTCCCCTGTGCTTCCGGTCCCACCCGCTCCCTGCTGCCCACCCACCGCCCCCCGCGGACACGTGCTGCCCACGCTGAATCCTGCCCTGGAGAGCTCAACTACGTCCGATCGCTGTACGTTTGCCCTTCTTAAGTGTGATTGAACACTGCTGCCTAGTTTTTCTTTTTTATGCCTCTCACGCTTCTTTTAGGCGGCCCAAGCATCATTTCTGGTGGGCTTGTATTGTATCCCCCAAATATAGGTAGGTTCTAGCCAGCTTCTCTATAAATATTTGTGGAGTCAGTGAAGGAATGATATAGGACCATCTGATTACAAATTTCCTAGGTGACATGTTGGGACACTTCATAGGAGGCGTTTACCATTAAGTGTTCTTTCTCAAATGTAGTGGTTTCTGCGGCTCACAGAAAGACCCCGCGAGGTTGTCGCGATGGTGTCATTTTACACCATGGCAATTAATATATTAAAACAATGAAGTCCCCTTTCTCTATGTAAAATTGGAAATGATTGTAACAAATGATAATGATCACAGCTCACAGTTCAGGGAAATTCAGAGCTTTATGCACCAGGGTCGGAGTGTAAGGTGGTGCTTTCTTAAAAAAGCAGTTTTGCATTATCTCTCAAATGCCTGAAAATATCATCACATTTGTCCTGGTTAGCACGGGCTGCCGTAACAAAATACCATGGACTGGGTGGTTTAAGCCACAGAAATGTATTTCCTTACAGTTCGAGAGACTGGGAGTGTGAGCTCGGGGCTCCGGAAAGGTCGGGCTCAGGGCCAGACTGTCTCCCTGGCTTGCAGATGACTGTCTTCGCTGAGTCCTCCCGGAGCCGAGAGGGGAAGATCACACTCTTCTTCCCCTCGTGAGACCACGTATCCTGTCGGATCAGGGCCCTGCCCTTATGACCTCACTGAACTTTTATAGCTGAAGCCCCACCTCCAAATCTAGTCACATTGCTGCATAGGATTTCAAATTACAAATTGGGGAAGTGGGGGCTTGGGGAGGGGGAACATTTCAATACGTAGCACCATTTAACCTAGCAATATCATTTCAGGAGTTTGTCCCAAGGAAACCATCAGAGATAAGTTAAAAATACATATTAATAGTATAAAATTAGTTATGGCAGCAGTATTTGTGGTAGGAAAAACAAAAGAGGAAAAACATCTGAATTTGTACTGATGGAGTATTAGATTGATGTGATACACTCATATAGGGAAATACCATACTTCCACTGAAAAGCCTGTATTAGAATATTTAAACGATATGAAAAATGTCATTAAAAGAATCAGTTCTGAATCAGAATATACAATATGTCCAGAGATTTATAGAAACAAGCCTGGAATATTATATTTACAAAATGGTATTACCAATTATTTCTGTTTGGGAAATGTATAAGAAATATTACCTTTTGTCTTTGTATTTTTCTGAATTCCTCTGTCCAAATAACAGTATGTCTGCATTCCTTTAATTTAAAAAACATAACATTTAAGAAAAATGCTAATGTTAAATATGAGTCAGACGGTGGTATGAACAGCAGGGAAACACTATACCAACCTTAATTCTCTTTATTGTAAATTCCCCCTAGTATTTTGTTTCTCTTGAATTTTGGAGTTGTGTGCTGCTGTGGATTTAATTTGGATTAGTCTAAGAATACTTGTGGTCAGTTTGGTTCCAGGAGAGGCCCAATGTCAAACATCTTGATGACTGTCTTGGCATGTCACTGCCTTAATACAGAAGCTAAGTCACAAGATCTTGTGTCTTTATACAGTCAGGTAATTACTTTCTCTGTAGAAACGTCAGCTCTGTAAAGACCTCCAAAGACTAGAATGCTTTAGGAAATCCAACTACAGAAAGGATTAGGAAGGAGGAATATTTGGAAAAAGAAGGATTTCAAAATGTCTTAAAAATCTTTTCTCGCAGAAAGTCTCTTTCTTCTGACTCAGTGAATGTATAGGGGTCAAAGTAATCTCTTCTTTAGATCTGTAAACATTTCAGGGGAAGTAAAAGGACACCTATGTAGGGTATGGCCAACCAAATGATACAGCGTTTTGTTTGCAACAAGAGGGGGTGTTACAGGTGGGGGAACAAAGATAAGAGGAGGGTATTGTCTTCTCCTCATCTCCCGTCATTTCTTATTCTCATGCTGTGTCTTCCTCTCTTCTTTATTCTGTTCACAAATGGATATTGGTGGGAAATACACGAAGGGCAAAGTGACTTTCACCTGCTGGGCTGCAGGCAGAATTGACAGTTCAGAAATACCTCCTTCTAGGCGTCTCTCTCCTTCTCACTCTCCTTAGGGGAAGCTGAGATGTCAGAGATTCCTTATAGGATAGGGCAGATGAAAAGAAGCCTCGAAGGAACTCAGAAGCACCATGAACTTTGTCCTTTGTCTGCTTGTCACTTGCAGAACCTTTGCCCCACAAACCACCACACTGCCAGGACCAACAAGCTTACCTGATAGGTTGGAGAGGGAGGGGCTTGAGGGGGGAGGGTGAAGAAAATCTATCTCATCCATCTATCAGACTGTTCTGTACTATGTTAACTCCTGGTATTCAACCCGCAGCTCCCAGGGCTCTGCATTCCCGGCCATAGGCGGGGTCCCAGCAGTGGTAAAACCAAGGATGTGTTTACCCCTCTAGTATCAAGAACCTGTCCCGCTGATAAAAGTGATTGAGAAAATAACCACAGAAGATGTTGTTGTTCCTATTAAGTAACAGGACAAATGCTCACCAGCAGTAAATGATGCTTTTTAAGAGGGAATTGTGGGGAGATATCCATGACTAAACAATTTTGGGGCGTGCCATTTAAACAAAGTCAAACAGATTTCTTCACACTCAGGATTTTCAGACTCCTTAATATGCCTTTGAGTTTCACTGTGAACCTCCAGGGAGGTCTTGCAATTTGCATTGTTCAAAAAAGGACGTTTAACCCTCGTTGTTGGAGTGTATTGTGGGACCATTCATTGATCCTTAAAATGCATTGGCTGCCAATAAGTCTGCTTCACTCAGATCAACACACAGCCCAAGCTATAAAACCCCCGAGTCCATGGAAGAGTTCCACGAAATGGATTTGCATAGGCCTCAGTATGTGCAGGAACTTTTTTTTTTGGGGGGGGGGGGGGATGAATGTGGCTTACAGAACAAGTATTGTGCAAAATGTTTGTGTGTGCACACGTGTGTGATAGTTTCTCTGAAAATAGAGTTATGACCCATAGGCAAATGTAAGGCCAGGCTGTTAAGAATTCTGTCTTCTAAGAATCTTTGAAGTATTATAATTAGCATAGACACAACTTTATTTGTTCATTTGCTTATTACATAATACCAGAAGGAAGTCCCATGTCATAACATATTTGACAATATCTGTAATTGAGAGGTACATATCTACTGTGTCTGCTCTCTACTAAACCGTGTCTTACGATTTGTTCGTATCTTATACTTCTTTCACAGAATACTCTGTTTTTATTAAAAGCATGTCGTTTCAATAAGTATGAGCCTCAGGAGAAAATGAAAAAATTAAATCTCAATGAGTGGTTCCCTTCTCATCGGAACCACTTTAATTTTAATTAAACCCATAACATTGAACCCAAATTAACCTTCAAATCAGAATGTTGGTCTTTAAGTTAGAATTTTCAGGAACCACATTTTAACATAGTCTTTTTATCAATATCAAAGAGGCATTATTCTTCTTACTTTCTTTATCTCAGGAAAAAAATTCTATTCCTGAGATTTAAAGTAAGTCATTTTATTAATAATTAAAATGGCTGGTAAACACTATAAATTTTCTACTAAGTATAAATATTAATACATACTAGCTTTTGTTAGAGATCTGTTTACCCAGAATACTTAACTATAATTCCTGATTCTGTTTGCTTTTCCAAAATATTTCTATTTTATTTACTGTTATATGATAAAAAAAATCCAAATAATTATGCCACATTAGTACTAATAGGCAATATATGTGATATTACTAATTCATGAATTCTCATAATATATAACTGATATTTTTATATTCTAGATACATCACTCATTCATTTCTTTGGCATTTATGCACACTATGCCAGCTACTATTCTAGACACTAGGGGTACAGCACAAAGGAGGCAGACAGTAAACAAATAAACACCAGGGCTGTCCGGAGAGTATCCAGCCACGTCATATGAGAAATAGAGGCATTTATGGCTGGGGCTTTTCCCATCAGCCCGCGTGTCACATGGTGAGTGACAGCCATATGTACAGTGACCAGCAGGGAGGTATGTTAAAGGAAGTGAAGTGTATGGGAAAGAGAGAGTCACCTTTACGTGGGGTGGTTAGAGGTAACTGTGCTCATCCAGGGTCACATCAGTAGTGGTGAGGAGGCGAGTGAGCACCGTGTGAACCTGGGGGGAGAGCTCCCGGCTGTGGGAATAGCACGTGCAGAGGCCCCAAGGCAGAGCACACTTCCGTGTTTGCAGCTAGAGAGGAGGGACGAGGGGACCTGCGGTGAGGGGCTAGTCGGGGTGAGTCTGGGGAAGGAGGACAGTAAAGTCATAACGACTGTTGAAAGGGCTTTGGCTTGTACAGTGAGTGCATCCATTACAGGGGTACGACTTAGGCTTGAAAAAGGCTCACAGTGATGTGTTGCCAGTACTTGGACAAGGACAAGCCTGGCGGAGAGAGACCCAGGGGCCACAGCCATACTCAGGGGACAGCCGATGATGGCTGGACCCAGAGGAGAAGGAGTAGACGTGGTGAGGGGTAGTCAGGTTCTGGGTGTGTCTCAAAGGTGTCACAGAGTTTGCAAAGCTGTTCTTTTAAATCTCTTATTAACCTTATGTCCACTAATAAATGTTCATCAAATATAACTGGTTCAAGTTTTTCTCGGGGCTTCTATAAGTGTTATAATGTATGAAAGAGCACATTTTAGGACTTCCTTTGTTACTGTCTTCCTTTTTAATTGAATCACTGCTTCAATAGTAGGTATTTTATATTTTATTGATTTTTAAGCTCTTTGCCTTACAGTACAAGTAACAGAAAATATCTGATAGAAATGTACTTAAAATAGCTCTGCCATTATTGCTTCTTGGATAAAACTGCCATTTTCTAATAGGGTTTTTTTTTTAATTGCTCTTTAATATTTTCTGTGAAGATGGAGGAACGAAAATAAGGCATGGGCACCAAAAGCACTGAGCCCTAGGTTCAAGTCCAGGTGCCAGCACTTAACCAGCTGTGTGACCTTGGCGGCATAGTCTAACATCCTTGAACCTTAGCAGCCTCCTTCCTTGGAGCCTGAAGAAAGGATGGCTATGAGCATGTATGTGATATATGTACATAAAACAGCTAGCACAGTACTAAGCACATACTGAAAATTTTTAAATTGATATTTGCTATGTGTGTTTGAATAATGGCCATGACAGGAAGGTATTGACAGAGGAAATATTTGCATTTATTGGAAGAATACTTTTAGAAGAAGCCGTTAACATTAGGCTTGACTGCAGCAAAGTTGCCCTTTATTTCCTATAATTTACAGAAGCTCACTTGCTGTATCTAAGTTCAGTACCTACTCTGGTACATACGCTAAAATAAGGACACATGAATGATAGCAAATCCAAAATATTAAATGTTCTGTTTAACCTATCCGTGTGCCACCCAATTTAGTAATAAACTCAGTAAAAACTCTTCCTTTTGATTCCATACTATAATGGTCTTTATCTCAGTGAAGGGTGACATAAGCAACGTTCCTGTCACTTATTTTCTTGCTTTTCATTGCCTGAACCCCTGGCTGTGTTTCATAGGGAGGCAGTGTGTGCCCCAGCGAAGTGACAAGATGACTTACTCTGTCACGGTGGGTCACTGTCTCCTTTGACAGTTGAAGCAAACAGTAAAGTTCACTCAAATGTAACCATGTGGTGTATGTCAGAGAGAAGGCAGAGGACATGCCAATCATCAGAGCAATAAAGATGAGTTCTTCTCTTTTCCATCGAGCTTTCCTGGGTATATGTAATGACATAGCCACCTGCAACTTTGTGGTATGAGTTTTATTGCTGTCTTTTATGTAACATAATGTAGTTGTATTGTTTCTGCCTGAATGCCCAAATTCCCAAATTAATGATTTCTGTAGAACTCTCTGGTTGAACTTCTGTGGTCATTGTCACTGCGTATTCATAGGTTGTAGTCTAAGTTTTGTGCTCTCATTTGCTCAGTGAGAATTGACTCTGAAGAAATATGTGAAAAAAATCCATTATTGAATTATTATTAAACATTGGAGTTGGCTTATATTTTATTGCTTTATAATTTTTTTCTTCTTCCTAAAAAGTATTTGAAAGATCAGTATTTTGCCATTAGTGGTTTTCTGTAGTTAACATTCAAATGTATTCTGATGGGAAAAAAATGTGATGTGATATTCCGATTATGAAATTAAATAATTGATCTTTTCTTGTGTAGGAACAAAACATAATTGTAAGGAATATTTCCAAAGCATAAATTCTAGCAGCATTCTAATTTCTCAGATAAATTATTCACTCTAATTGGAAAAAACTTTGGACTTAAATGATGCTTTGATATGAATCAAAGATCTTTATGTCAAAGTGATTCAGGTATAACTTTAAACTTAATTGCTTTTATCCTAATTGACTAGTTTATAAGCATCATTGACACAAAAACATATATATACACACATATATGAAAGAAACAGTGAGAACAATAAAAATCTTGTTGGGAAAGTTATTTTAAGCATTCATTTTTCTTTGTTTTTCATAATTTTTGTTTCTACATATTTTACACATAATCATTAAAAATTAGTAATTTGCAATGATAAATGCATAACCTTTTGGGAATTAAAATATCTTTAGCAAAATGAGCTAATGGGGAAGAAATAATTGGTGTTAATTATCAAAGCAAAAAGATTCATCTTGTTAAATATAGAGATTTTGAAATGAATATGAGATTACTACACCTTTTTCTCTGTGTTAACAAAGACACTTAAAATTTATATGTTCAAAATTTTAGATGATTGCTGTACAACAGATACTTAAATTCATACAGAATAAATTCTAAATCCCTGCCATTAGATATGTTATATTTACAATCCTAATTTTAGTAAAACAAGAGTTCTGTTCAATCTTCATAGCTCCTTTTAAAAATCCTAAGGAAAACTCATCTTGACTCCATAGGGATATTTGGTTTAGCACAGAAATCTTGAATAAAAACATAGCTTGTCTTTTCTCTCTGAATGTTTTTATTCAGATACTCATTTTGATTTCTGTGCTCACATATTGAAACAAAGGTAGAGCAGTAAACCACTACTTGTGTCCAAAATTCCTTTATTTCTTACAGCTATTAAAATCTTCTATTTTACATTAGTTTAATTTGTATTTGGAAGAGAAGTAGTTAAGAGATTTTAGCTGGCATTCAGTATATTATTTTTAATGTTTCTTTTGAGGGGATAGTCATTTAATTGGTCAAATGTTTGGTACCACTGTACAATACTTTTCACTGACATTCTCAAGGACTAGTCATTGTTTTCTGTAGATCTGGAAACTATTCTAATCCTTTACCTTGAAGGCTGTCTATAAGAAAATAACTCCATTCCATTCATTTCAGGGGAAAATATGAAGCAAACACCTATAAATACCTCTAATAAATTTCCACTATAGACGCAAGCAGTATATGCACTGTAGACTGATAATGCATTTTCCTTAATTATTTGGAGTGTTCAGGGAAACATATACATATCTGAAGATAGAAAATACATAAAATGAATTACTGATTTTGGTTGTTTTTCAGGCCTGATGGAATTGGAACAGTTTCCGTGGAAGAAAAAGAGAGATTTGAAGAGATCAAAGAAAGACTCTCTTTCCTTTTAGAAAATCAGATAAGCCATTTCAGGTATCTGCTCTATTCGTTAATGCAAGTGTGTGCTATGTGACTTCACTCAACCCTCCGGTCCCCTACAAACTTGTGTCTTTGGGGAACTACCCAAGAATTATCAGAGGCCTCCGCGTTCCTCAGCCTGCGGTGTGCTGCTCAGCCTGCCGTCCGAGTCCCCCTGTGCGTTTAGGGAGGCCCCTACCCCTGCAGGACGCGTCCAGCGGTACCTCTCCCCTGCCTTGTGGCCTCTGCGCCTTGCACAGCCACTTCCTGTGATTGGCCCTCCTCCTCTCTGTCACCAGGCAAGGAGCCGCTCAAGTCCCGCCTCCGCAGCAGTCCCTGTTCTTAGCTTGTCCAGCAAAGATTGGGAAACCTGACGTCTTATCTTGTCGGCCTCACCAGTCACTTGTCACGTAATTAGGATGCACGCTGCTTCAGTCATGACTTAGTTTTCCTTTACGATCTGGGAGAACAAGGGCCGCAGCGCCTAGCCTGGTTTCTCCCTCACACTATTAACTCCTGATACCAAGAAACGTGACACAGGGAGAGGTGAATGTCTTAATAGTATTTCTTTTTCCCCGATTATAGTTGACTCAACAGAAACTAATGGTTAAAAGCAGAAATAGGCCAATACATTGCCTTTTCGGCCACTCCCATCATTAGATCCTGTGAAATGTTGCCATATCCGCGTGTTGTATCTTAGAGCATCTTGGTCATCATGCAAGTACACGACTTTGAATCGTTTCTTGTGAACTTACAGAAAAAAACAACTCAGTTAATATTCCCCTTTAACAGTCTGGGGGCACTGCTGTTTAACCCCGTGCATCACGTACGGCTAGCCGCCCTGGGCCTCCATTTCCTTATTTGTAATAGGAAAAGCGTATTAGACTCTGATTTTAAAATGCTGTTGACGGAAGACAATCTCAAAGGGCATACCGTGCATCTGTCTGTTCCCTTCCGTTAGTGATTTCAGCAGGAGCTGGTGCCACCGCCTTAACGTAAGTGAACGTGGGAGGATTTTCCTTGTCACGGTAACTGGGCACGAGGACAGTCATTTGGTGCTGAGGTTAGGACTGCAATGCCTAGGACAGCCGCACTCCCATTGGAGGACTGTTTTGCCCAAAAGATCGATACTCTCACATTAGGGAGCCCTGTTCTTGATAGCATAGCAGCAGAACTCAGCTTACAGAGTTCAAATCGAATTGCTTGCTGTTTTTTTTAATAAGCAAAATAGAGACGTGAGGAAGGCTTTATTGTGCCTTTGCAGAGAATGTTTCTGCATGTGCTGCTGTTGAGCTTTGTCTCGCAGGTTGTGTAGAGACCCTTAAAGGCGTTGTCCATGTCTTTCAATCACATACAATTTTCCCTTCTTTGACATTGAGACAGAGCTTGTCATTCGGTTGAATGTACGAGGGCTGTCTGGGAACAACTCCGGCCACAAATGCCTCTATTTTTCATGTTACATGGCTGGATACTTTCCGGACAGCCCTCGTATGTATCAGTAACTGTATAAGACACCATGGTTTTTCATATCGATGCTTTTTTCTGCAGGTCACAGCTCCTACCTTAAACTGGTTGAAACAAATGAATGTGTAGGCTTACTTACCTGCAGGTCTCAGGTGGGGCGACTGTCCACACAGGCTGCTGATGTTTCTTTGTGACTCTCTCATGGTTCTCCTCCTCTGTGGGGTGGCCCTGTCCCCAGGTTGATAGCAAGACCCCAGAATTCTTCAGCCTCACATACGTGCCAGTTTTTGGAGCAAGTAGGAGAGGCCGTCTTCTTTCTGTGAGGCTCTCTTAAGGTCCCCAAGTCCCCTTAGAAGATCCCGGCAAACTACTTTTCATCTCTCATCTGCCCCAAGTCGGACATGGCCAGTCCTGAAACAACTCCAATGGCCAGGGGACGCCCATGCACTGGATGCCTCAGTCCCCGTAGTGAGGGGACCCCATGACAGACTTAGCCTCGTCAAAGCCCCCTCTCAGGGGTGTCAGTGCCTCTCACGGCTCCCCAGCAACTACCCCGGGGGAGGAAGGGAAGACAGTTTTCCCTATTGTTTACTGTGTTCATTTCCCCTCTCATGGTTTTGCTGTTTCTTTTACATCCACACATTTTTTTTAATAATTTATCTAAAGATGTTCTCTCTAATCCTTTGTAGCTTTTATTTCTTTGGTGCACCAAGGACAAGAACTGAAATGAATTGGTCTAGACATTTCAGGCTTTTATATTCGCTTTTCATGTTTATAGAGTTGGTATAAATTTTACCAGTTCTGTATTTTGTTTCCTGAGTCCATAAAAAACTGGATAAGAGGAAATGGCACTCACATAAAAAAGCAATTTTAGGCCAATTTGTAAAAATTTTTAAATTGTCCATGAGGATTTTCATAAGGATTCTACCAAGTGATATTCCTTAGCCACTTACGTTAAAATTCAGAAAGGACAGAAATTACTGATCAGCTCATGCTAAAGAAGTAATCACAGTACTGTTAATATCCCTTGAAATATATAGAAATGTATTTATTTGGGTCCAGCTGCATTCCAGAAATGGGTTTCAAAGACACAGATAAAACAATAAGATAAACTAACTTAAATGGAAATGGGCCACTTCGGTTAAAGGTAGCAGATGGATGCCTGTCTGGGTGAGCTTCCTCCCAGAACCTAACTGAAATAACAGAACACTGTTTTTCAGAAGATACAAACCCACGGGGACAGCTGACATAAGAGAGGGGGGAAAATGGAAAGACAAATTTTGATGTGAGATGGATGCATGGCGTCTAATTTGGTCACCCAGGAAAAACTGGCAGTGGGGCAAACAGAGCAGCCATCCGATGATATCATGCAGTCTCCATGATGTTCAGGATGACCTCCCCTGGACCAACACTGCAACCTCATTTCCTGGAGAGGGTCAACTTAGAGGGTCCCTGGGCTGGGATGCAGAAGGGGGACAAATATCAGGACCAGTTAGAGTTAGGGGTTATATGTGGGAACATGAAGGTTCAATAAGTGTTTCTTCTCAGATCTGAGTCTCCCAGCCCTCCACTTCTAGCTCTGCCCCTGGACTCCCACCATGCAGGCAGGCGGGCTCACCAGTGTCTCCCTCTGGGACTCTGACTAGCCCCAGAAGAAAGACGTCAGTGTGGACAGTGCAGACACCCACGTACACAGCCCGGCAGGTCCCCCGTCAGCACAGACCACGCACATGTCTGTCTGAGCGTGCCCACCGGCGCACAGAGCTGCCGTTCAGCTTTCTGATAGCACGCACTTGAAAACCATCAGACAGCCAATGGCATCAGACACAGCCCTAAGCAAGTAAATACTGAAAAAGCAATTTGGAAGACAACAAAGGCCACATGAGAAGAAGAAAATGGGGGAAGAGGAAGCAGTGAGAATCTGTTACCCAGATTTAGTTCTTGGAGAGGTGTGAGAAGATAGAGCATGTACAAACAAAAACAAGATGTTGACAAAATAAAGGGAGGGAGGGAGGAAGGAGAAAAAACCTTGGAGCGATTAAGCACTATTAGAAATTATATGCAAATGACACACAAATACCTGCACACTAATGAAAGATTAAGTTAATGAAAGTTGTAGGAAATAGGGTTGGAAGGATAAGAAAATAGGAGTACAAAGAAAAATTAAAGATCTGAGGAATTTTAAGTAATAGGATTTTAAGGAATTATAAGCAATAGGACAGCTAAGACAGGGCAGAAAAGTTTGACTAACATTATTGAAAAACCAAATTTCCAGAATTAAAAGACATAGTATTCATATTGAAAGAGCCTATTTAGTATCCATCACAATGGATTAAAATACTCCCCAGGGTGCATTTTCATGAATTTTGAAATTCTTGGGGATAAAAGAGAACAATTCTAAAATACAAAGAATCAAGAATCAGAATGGCTTCACAACTTTGATTTATTGTAGAAATATATATTGAATGCCTACTATGTGTCAGGTAGTGAACTGAGAATTTTTTTAAAAATCCTTCTGCAGATTTCATTTTGACGTGAGGAGCAATACTGAGATCCAGAAGACAGTGCATCAGTGACTTTGTAATTCTGAGGAACGATTTCTTCAGACCTAGAATTTTATATCAGCAAAAGCCTTGATTACGGGTGATGGTAACATAACAATATTTTGAGATATGCCAGACTTCAAAAATATGCTTCCCATATTCCCTTTCTGGAGAATGCAGTTTACCCAGAAAAGGGATTTTTTAAAAAAGGCAGGGGGAGTGACAATCCCTGCAGTAGGACATCAGTACAGGAGGGGATAGCATAGTCCTCACAGTGATGGTTAATAGACACCAGGGTGATGAGTGAGTTCCAACAACCACTTCTCAGTGGAGCAGGACAGAAAACTCCTCAGGTAGATCCAATGGACAAAACACTGAGCTATTTCACCATGTTGAGAGGAGATTTATTACCCACTTGCAATAGAATGTGGAACTGCATTAACTAGATTGTATTAGAGCTTGGAGTTTTGTATTACATATATAAAAACAATTAAAAACAAAGGCAAGTTAACTATAAACAAAATAGCAGGACATAAAAAGTAATCATACTAAATACTGAGTCTCAGTTATCTGGGACATTTACATAATTAACATAATACCATAGATAGTGAATGTAGCTCTAACCCTTCAAAAATGATTATCACTGCCTTAGAAGGAAGGGAAGGACAGGACTTAAGGGCGGCAGTAAATGGTCTGAAAGGGAAAAAATAGCTTCTGTGTCCAAGGTGGAGTCGCAGGAGTTTTACCCTCCCACCTGATACAAAATCTTCTTTAAAGAGCCCTTGCTTTCTACGGCACTAAATATGAAGCAGTGGATCACAGTTACTCCTGAGAGATGGGAAACAAATGAAGTAGATCCTTCCATGGCCCCTGCCTCCTGTCAGGGGAGTGTTTCCAGACATGTCCCAGGGAAGAGGGACCTAGGTGCATCTCAGTAGACATCCAGACTTGAGGAGACAGAATTGGAGGTTCGGGGAGGCCAAGGCAGCCAGAGTTTTCAGATCAGATGTCTAAAGGAAAGAGAGTGAGCAGAGAGACGTACAGGTTTCTGCCGAGAGTCCCCCACTGCCCCCCGCCCGTGTCTCCAGCTGTGTATTGATCACACACGGACGTGAGGACTCTAAGCAAAGTAAGGCAAAGAAATACGTGAGCAGATTACAGGGGACATTCCCCAGAGCCAATGCAAGGCGAGTAGTTCCGGGATCTACCACGCAGATTAGAAACCTTCTAATTCTTGGACATTGGGTAGAATACTCAGTTTTACCTCAGTTGTGCAGGAAAAATATTAGCCCTAGAGTGAGCACTCCTCATGAGGGTTATAATCAAATGAATAGTGCTGCTTTCAAGTCATTGAACTGCATTCGAAAACAAAGTTCAAGGATATTTAAAGGAATACAAAGGTATTCAGCTACCAATAGGTAAAACAGCAATGCCTAGCATCCAGACAAAGATTTCCAGCCATACAAAGAAATAGTAAAATCTGGCCAATGAAGAGAATAAAATGAAAATGACACAAAAGATAGAAATAATATTAAATGTCTTAGATTCCACCATTAAGAGCATCTATGGAAAACTTGTAACATCATACTTAACAGTGAAAGAATGACTGTTTTGTATCTAAGATCAAGGATGTCTCTACTGTCACTACTTCTATTCAGAATTGTCCTGGGTGTCCTAGCCAGTGCATTGAGTCAGGAAAAAGAAAGACATCCAATTGGAAAAGAAGCAAAATTGTCTTCAGTCACCATCCATGTAGAAATTCCTATAGAAACTACCAAAAGAAAAAAAAAAAAAAAAAAGCTGTTCTAATAAGTTTAGAAAAGTTGCAGGATCTGAAATACGTAAATATCCATTTATTTCCGTATAATAGCAACAATAGCCTGAAATTGAAATTTAAAAGCAATACCATTTACAATAGCAACAAAAATTATTAAATACTTAGGGTTTGATTTGGCAAAAGATGTATAAGACCTGTACACTGAGAAGTACAAAGTCTTGCTAAGAGAAATTAAGAAAAAAATCTAAATTGATGTATAAGTTCAATGCTATCTCAATAAAAATCTCAAAAAGTACATACTATATGATTCATCAAACCAAATTTATAGCAAATACAAACTAATCCAAATGACAGAAAGTAAATCCGTGGTCACCTGGGCCCCAGGATTGGGGAGGAGACGTTTGGGGATTGTGACTTTATACATTAACATTGATTGAAGTGATGGTTTCATACATATATCAAAACTCAAAAATCGCATGCTTTAAATATATGAAAATTGTAAGTCATTTATATCTCTAAATCTATTAAAAACTGCTAAATGCTTTTTTTCCATAGTAGTAACTTTGAATAATATCTGAAACCAAAAATAATCAAGAATTAAAAATATTAGCATTAACATCAAAAGAATCAGTTAAAAGTTAAAAATATTTTTTTCCTAGAGACATTATTTGGAGAGTGGGGTAGAACTGACATAAAGACTTCTGTTTTTCACTTAAAGCCTTTTAGAAGAAGTTTCCTCTTAGACTGTGTATACGTGGAATAGTATGTTTGATAAAATCAGTACTATATCTAAAAATGGCTAAGGACAAGAAGCATTTTAGTTGTAGGACAGGTCTATGTGGACTCATTTATCTGTGTAGTTAATTTACTAAGGTGGAAGTAAGGGGGATTTCAATTTATTCCAATTACGTATTAAACTTGGTTAAATTTTATTTGATAATTGAGTATTTTTCACTTCCCATCGCTATTAAGAGCTGTCAAAGTGGTGAAAACCCAAAATATTTATCCTGAAAGGCAGGCCAAAATGATTCCCTTCTTTTAAAACTCGTTTTGTAAAGATTAATTAAGCTTCTCTGCAGTTATTTTCTGTACTTTATTGATTCAGGATTACTTGCGCTCTGTAAATGTGTTGAATTATTTACACGTCGTGGGCAGCTAATGCTAATTCAGAACATGCCCAGTAGGACCTCAGAGCCCTGAAATGCTAAATGTAATCTGCGGATCAGTAACATTCCATTCATAAAATGCATCACCCACGGGTTCCTGGAAATAAACAATAGGCAAGACAATGAGTGGATTATGCAAATGCACTGAAAAGAATTAAGCAAGGGGAGGGGACTACAAGAACCCAATTTGTGTTTTATTTAAACGTGGATTAAGGTTCCTGGTATACAAAATGATTAAAACTACTTTGCTAATTTGCTAATGCTCTGCAAAAGCACCACTGCCCAGGAAAAACTATGAAAATAAATGAGTTGTGACTTTTTTTTTTTTTGGGGGGGGGGGGTGGTTACAGGGTAAAGAGGTAAGACTAAGTGAAGGAAAATTTTTATAAAAAATGAGGTATTCTGAAGAAAAACTTGAGTGACTGGATTTATATGACACTTATTTGCATTTTTCTGAAACTGATAAAAGCTCCCCGAAACGACAACCCAGTCCTCAGACACACTCCACTACCGCTTTGTGAGAGATCAGTCTTTTTACTTTTCATTAACATTTGGTTCCGTAAAACAAATTTAACTTAAAATAGATGTGCTTTTTTAGGAAAACCTGTTCAAATGACAGAGTGAGAACAGTAAGTTCATTGTTAATTACGTCAGACATAATGTGTGTCTTTCAGGCCCCTGAGCAGTGAGTGGCCAGGACAGGGAAATAGGAAAACTTCAAGTTGTTGGCTTGAAGATTTCTGAGCCAGAGCGAGGGGGCAGCGAGGGGGCAGCTCTTAATGTTGGGGCCGGGGCAGCAGTCAGGGAGGGGGTTCCACAGCGGTATGAAATAGCCTGGCGTCCTGTGCTCTAAGTGCAAAGGGACCTGAACAGGGACCCCCTTGTAAAGAGCAACAAACCTGTCCCCACCATGTGACAACTTACTTCTCAGGAGCCCCCTCGCTCGCCCAGCTCTGACCCTGACTTGAGGACCTCCACGTAGCCTGCCCTTCAGCTGTAGGTGCGTACTAAGGACACACGGGCCTCGAAATACTCCGGACACATGACTGCAGGCCAAGACCTGGGGAGTGGGCGACACCAGCGCAGACAGGCAGCGTCAGCCAAGAGGGCGCGGGACCCTTGTTTGTCCTAGAAGTTACGTCTGTGGTGCGTGATCAGTCCGAAACCACACGCAAATGCAGGAAGAAGTGGGCACGTCCTCTCCTCGTGTCACAGAGTTTGGGTCACACCACCAGTGAGCCATTCGGGAGTGCATTTCACGCGTCTCTCTGAGTCGCGGTTCTTTGGTGACTGCCGTGTCCTTTCTGTACACGTGCCATCAAAACGCGAGGCCCCTTTTCCATCACGGTTCGCACCCTCACGGTGTAAGACGTTTTGATCCTGGGACCAGGTAAACGTGTCCCCGGGTGGGTAGACGCTGTGTTGACCACCTGGGATTGTTCGCCCATCGTGCCAGGTAAGAAGAGAGGGGGCTGTGTGGCGGTCGGGGTACTAAACGTCTGACCTTTCTGTTCCTCTTGTTTTTGAAGATACTGTTTTCCCTTTGGACGACCTGAAGGTGCCCTGAAAGCTACACTTTCTTTGCTCGAAAGGGTACGTCTGTGCCTTCCTCTACAGAAACGGTTTGCCTGGCGGCCGCGCGCCTGTCCCCCAGCACGGTCCCCGCTGCATCCCTCACGTCCCATCCGCTTCTCACCTCCCTCCTCCCCAAGCCGGCCTCCGCCTCTCGCTGTGTGCTGGCATCTCCTTCCTCACCTCCTTGCCCGCCCCCCCCCCCCATGAAACCGCCTTTTTTCCTGCTAAGTGTAATTATGTTTGTCAGACTTCCCAGTTCTCTGTCATTCACCCCGCCGCCATTTAGTTCTCCCTGTCACATTCCCCGCACCTGTAAGAATGTTGTCGTTTTTAGCATTTAATATTCACAGGCATGTCATTTCCTTTGTTCCCATAGAATATGCTTTAGCTCAATCTGTGTGTCACTGTAAATGAATTTAGGAATTGTAGAAATTCATTTTCCCATCAAAAAAAAATCATTATATAGCAAACTAGGTTTCATACCCATGCTGAAAAATCACGCATTAATGACATTATATTTCACTCGTGTGTGTGTGTGTGTGTGTGTGTGTGTGTGTGTGTGACAGAGAGAGATTAGGTTTGAGAGAAGTATCATTTTCATCTGCCTGTATTGCTGCTCATGTGCTTGTTGGAAGCTAACAGTTTAGTAGTCTGCACAAACTACTAAAAAGCATGTCTACAGATCACCTGTAGCTCGTGATTCTTATTCTGGTCCTGATTTATTCACTTCAAGCATTTGTTCTTGTCCATTCCTTGGCCCAATAAATTCTAGATATTGTAACGTTTATTGGCACCTCTATGAAAAGCAGAACGGGAAGACATTTTCAGTGATTTAAGGAGTTTCTAGGTTGGTGTCACCCCTATAGGCCTGACTTACCCTCGATTACTCTAAGTTGTGTGATTGAAACATGATGGTAGTAGTTATCTGTTTTATTAGAATGTTTATAATACTAAAACCTGCATGTAACTCAAGCTTTTTGAGGTACACATGTCATCTTACTCATTATGGTATCGTGGGTAAGATAAAATCCGGAAAGACAGCTTTACTTTTGGAACTGTACCCCACCCTGGGGACCTTGTGCAGTCTCTGTGTTCCCAGGTGCAGCCCCCCGCCCCGCCCGCCCGCAGCACAGAAGAGTTAGAGGTGCCCTCATGCCCCCACTGACAGGTGGCAGGAGAACAGTGACCTTTGCTGCAATATGCTCACTAATCATGTCTCTTGTTGAACTGAGAGAAATGGTAAAAGTGACGTCATCATTTTCATGTCTGTCTGCACCAACACCTTAGAGAAACGAAGTAAAATCTACACATGAATTCTTGATACCGAGGATACCTTGGGGGAGCAGGGCAGGAAGCATGGAATAGAGGTCCCATCTCCCTTCTGGGACTCGCCAGCACTCTACCTGCACTGGCCAGGAAAGAGGGTTCCGTCCCCCGTCTCCAAGTTCAGGGTCCAGCTCCTAGATGACAAGAAGTACGCCTGACTGCAACCCCGGACACCCCTCTAACAGACACATACATTCTCACTTCATCAGCTCTTTCTCTTAAGTCTGTTACTGTGGGAAGGCCTGAGAGTAAAGTATATGGTTCTGCATATGGTATACAAAATTAATCTTAAATTTAAACTTTAGTAACAATCACAGTAAAAATAAGAGCGCATGTTAAGGCTTGTATTTTTTTTTTTTTTTACTTGAAGTAGAAGGATTTTTTTGGCTCTGGAGGAAGTTTTTAAATGATGAACCTTCTTGTTTACAAAATTAAACCTTGCCGAACAAAATTTAAGCATATTGTCAAGGCTCACCAGAGCTAGAACGGGTTAACTAAATCAGGATTATACAGTCCTCCGTGCCAAGGCTGATCCAAAGAGAATGAAATAAATTGGGGTTTTTATGTTCTTTCACTATTCCTTTCCAGAGGGACAAATAGGACAGTCAGGACAATTAAAAGCATTATCTTCTCTGTAGTAACATTTTGCTATATATATTTTATAATTTGAAGGTAAGCAAAGCAAGCAGAAACCCCATTAACTACATGGAAAAATAGAATTTGACTAACAGTGTAATCAGAACTTACGGGTTTACAGTTTTATCACCAGGAGAGTTTTAAGAAAAACTACCAACAAGTCATTATAACAGTCATTAAATATATTTTGAATTCTCAATATAATTGTATTTTCCCCTTGGCAGTAATAATATTTTTAAAGGAAGAAAGCAAACCAAAAACACAATTTAGGAACACAACAGGAAATGATCCGTTTTTGTCTGATTTCAGAAAGTTTCTATGTGTCTTAACGTCGGCTGTTGCATTTCACCAAGACAAAGGCGTGACCCCTTCCTCAGTGGATCACAATAACTGAAGGTCAATTAGTGAAACCAGCCGTCTCGATGTTTGTAGAGCTCAAAAACGATGCTTCCTCTGCATGGAATTTTTGTTACTGTTTTCATACGTGTCGCTCAAAACATTTGAAGCTTTTACATGAGGGGTGTGGAAGACAACCCTGGTTTATTACTTGTCCAACGGACTTGCGTCCTGATCGGAAGCAGCTGCTCTCATGGGGTCCCCAGAGGAGGAGGGACAGTCCCCCTGAAAGGCGGCTTAGCCTGTGGGAGGTTTCGGTGGGCACCCATGAGGCTTGGATGGGAAGCACCAAAATCGGGGGCTTACTTCCGAGCTGTCATGTGCTGACTCAGTTACTTCCCGCGATGTCCCTACCAACAGTCGGGTCTAGAACAATGTGTGTAGTTTGTTTTTAGTAGTTCATGCAATCAATCTCTCCCTCTCTCTCCTCCCCTCTCCCTGCCCTAGGTTTTAATGAAAGATATCGCCACACCCATACCAGCAGAAGAGGTGAAAAAAGTGGTCAGAAAATGTCTGGAGAAAGCCGCCCTGATCAATTACACCCGACTCACCGAATATGCCAGAATAGAAGGTCAGTGCCTCCAGCCGTCGCCCAAGTGGCAGCCCGAGCCAACAATGCCTATTAACTGCCTTTTCTGGGGGGAGGCCTGTCCTTTCCTGAGCAAACCTATACTGTGGCAAAGGGAAATGTCTCATTAAAATCTCAGCTGGTGAACTGAAGTGCTTTTTCCTATTCATTGCTTTAATATGCCTCCTGGGACTCTGCCTGAATGCACGACCCAGGATTCGTGCTTAAGTTGCCCTTTCTTCTTATTTTGAGTTTTTCCGAGAAACCAAAAGCTGGTTTCAGGGGTTGGATTTTTTTTTTTTTTTTTTTGACATTTACTGTTAAGTACGTCTAACATTTAAACAATAGGCAGTGTATTTGCTGAGCAGTAACAGTGTAGTATTACATAATTTTATTTTCCATCAGAGGAAGAAACTTGGTGATAACCACGAGAGCTGAAATAAGCTCACAGAATATTCCCTGAAACTTTTAATTGCTTGCAATATATGGATGCATCTGGAAGATGAGATCTCTTGAGAGGACTGTGCATTTTTTTCTCCCTCTTTGGGTGTTTATTCATTGAGGTACTGAGACTTAAGATGTTTAGAAATAAGTAGGTGGAATTTGTGGCTAAGTCATACAATCAGCTTTTACTCAGCAATCCTTTGATTGATGTAATTAAAAGTAATACAGAAGCCTTTAAATTCTTTCATTATAAAATGAGCTTGTGTACTACGTGGAGCATTAACTTAGGGAGGAAAAGAGTTTGCAATGTTAAATATTTACAAAACTAGAAAAGGAATTATCCATTTAAAAATTTTGAGTAACTTTTAATTTAAAATTGTACCTGCTGAATTATAAATTTAGTAATTCTGGTAATTCTATCCAAATTGGGACAATGAAAAAGATCAGTATAATTGGCTGTGTAATCTCCTTTTTTCTCTCCAAATATGATCAGGCTTTCTAACGAGCAACGCGATAACCAACCTCCTGAGTGATTAACAAAAAAGCCATCCCATCGCTATAGCAACCAATATTATATCACGAGAGTCACAACATGAAACCTCCTTAGTTACCAGTTTAACATGACTAATTATGATATCATGTTGTGTTAAAGCACAGGCAACGAATATTAGACCATTTGGGGAAAGTGGAAGATAAACAGATTGGTTTTCGCATTTTGAATACTCATTCAAACATTTTGCTTGTTTTGGGAACTGTGGGGATTATGAACACGGATTGAAAGAATTAATATAAAAATAGACATATTAAAACCTTTCAGATCTGGTGGGGAGAAAAATGTGGACAATCTTAATAAACACCATATTGTTTTATCCAAATATAATGGACCTTATCCAGAAACACTATGAGAATCCTTCTGTTCTGAAATATTTGGCATTACCTTCTCCAAGAATACTGAAAAAATAGGCAGGTTTGTTTGTCTCTGTGTTTATGTTCTAGTCACAGAGTACATATGAATACGTCCAAATAAAGGCCCTTCTTTTATTTGTAGACAAACATGGGCTTCTGTCATTAATCAGTTAGACAGACAAGCATGGCAACACCAGTGATCTGAAAGGTGTAGTCGTCTTTGAGGGTCACACGTAGAAACAAGCCCGTGTCAGGGAAATCCTGTAATAGGATGAGAAGGTCAGCAAGCAGGGAACTGCCCCATCACTCCCCTTTCTAGAGTCACCCTCTCTTATCTCTAGTCTAGTGGGAGAATATTCTAGAAAATGGATCCTAGAAATCTCTACTTGGATAGCCCTACGAGCAGTCTCCTTTCAAAAAAACAATGCATGCTCATTACCATATTTTGTCGTGTATAATGCACGCCCATGTGTAATGCACACCCACATCTTTGGCCCAAATGTTCAGGGACAAAAATCTTCCTTTTTAATTTTTCAATCCAAATTTATTTTTGTATTTAGGTTCTTGTTTTTTTTGTATTATAAAGAAATTTTATCTCTTATTTTTTTAACATATTATGGTACAAGAAATTTTATGTAACGAATCATTACAACACAAGAACAGATACAAGGTATAAGAAATGTGTATAAATTTTTTTATGTAAAAACGGGTTATTGTACTTATTTTGCATACAGATATCGTTATTGATTTCTAGAGTTACACTTTTAACTTCTAAGCATAAATAAAAGAATTTTAAAAATTTATATAGACACGGAATTAGTACTGCCCACATATAATGTGCACCCTTATTTTTCCCTCACAAATTTGGGCAAAAACATGTGCATGATACACAGCAGAATATGGTAGATGAGAAAAACTTATAGGCTCCTTACTATCTCCTTTCCTGCCCTTTTTTGTATCTTAAAAAATACAGAGCTTTTGTTTTGTGCTCAGGGTCTGTTCAAGGACAAAGTCAAACCTAAGTTAGACGTAGCAACGTGGACTGCTTTGCTCTGCTTGCTCGGCCTTCTACATGCTGTGAGCAATATGCGTAGACTTTTGCTTTTCTCCTAAATTCTCTCTTCTTATGTTTTAGGCCCGGCAGAAAAGGACACAGGTAACTGATGTTCGTGCATGCACGTGCCGTGGTTTCTAACGTGGCGGGGCTGTGTTTGGGTGTTAGGAATACCTCTTTCCATCACTTTGGATGAAATAGTGAAAATAACTTAGATTTTACCAGGACTGTAATTAATGCTTTGTAGGGGAAATAGAGTCCATTTATCTCTGGAAAAGTTCAGCAGGGTTTGTGTTCTTTTATATATATATAAGAATTCAAATCAGAACACCTGAGGCTGGATTAATGGGATGCATTATGTTTTAAGCATGGACTCTAATCTTATTTGGAAGCTGTCGCCAGTATTTGAAGGGCTCTTACAACTAGAGAAGAGGACCATCTTGCTTTATCACTAGGAAGGCGGCAAAGCATGAATGCTATTAAATAAAAAGTAAGCAGCTCTTAACTTGGAAAGTTGTTCATCGTAGGAATGAGCAGAGGTTATGAAATCCCATCTCCAGGAACTGCCAGGAGAGAGGCCTCTGAGTCTCTGGATTTTGGAAGGTTTTGTTCCTTCCTTGCAGTGTCAGCTGTCACCGTTGTAATGATTTTGATGACATAGGCCGTTATCCATTCATCCTGTCTGTCCCCTCTGCGGCCCCTGGCTGGCAGGCTCCTCACTGGACTTGTGTTCCAAGGTCACGGTTACGTGTCCAGCTCCTAGCACTGTCCCGCTGATACAGAGCAGACACTTAGTCCTTAGCAGTGAGAAGAGAGGTTAGCTAGTTTCCCGAGACAGTGGAGGAGGAGGTCAGAGATGAGCCTTCCCAGTCGCCGTTGGCTTATCTTAGTCTAATTTGGCGTGCAGTGTTACCGACAAGGTGGCTTCCGTTGCTTGTAACTGAAATCTTCCAGGAAGGGCTTGATTTCTTTTTCTGTCCTACGTTGGCCCATTCGCTTCCAGTATTTGACCCTCAGAAAGAGTCAGGAGCAAAACACTCAGAGCCAGGAAGAGGGGAAGGAACGTCCCAACAGTGACGGCTCGCGTCCACGTTGGGAAAAAATGAATTCCAAGAAAACACGAGACGGCCGGCCGCGGTCACGACAGCGTGTGGTGACGGCAGCAGCCTGGGGGTCTTGAACCAACTTTTTCGAAACCTCCGAGGGCGTTTTTATCCCCCGCCCCCATGTCCGTTGTGACAGCACATTTTGTATGTAGTTTGCACACGAGAAGTCCGGGGTGGTCAGGGCCTCTCCCACTGCCGCAGTGGCCGGCCAGCTGGGACTGGTCAGGTGTTCCGGTCCCCAGGCTCCAGCGGCTCTGCTCCCTCCCTGGTGATAGGTGAAGGGGTCCACAGAGGTGGCTGCCCTGTCCCCATTGGTAAGGTGGGGAGACAGCACTTGCTCCCACCAGGCGAGCCTCCCCTTCGCCGTATTTAACACCTGCACCGCGGCTTCACCGCACAGCCCGGTGACGTGCTGGCCTAGAAAAGATCAGGGTAGTCTCTGGGGTTGCAGTGGATGGAAAGGAAAGCTCATCTGAACTGAAAAACGTCCTGAAGTAGCAAAAGGGCAGCTTCCTCAGAAACGTAGTTATGTCCCTTGCGCTGCGTTTGGTTGCAAGTTAACCAGGTGACTTAGTAAATGTTTTGGGGGTGCTTTTAAAAGTGAGTCAAAATGACAGTTAGCAGTTGTGTGTGTAAGAGCTCAAATGCTTGATGACGCTGTCAGACATACCCTCTTGAGCGTTGATAATCATTGTACCGTGCGGGGAGGGGGATGTCCTGCCCAAAGTTTGTCATACCTTTGTCGTCTGTTGACTGACTCTTAGCCCAGAGGGTTGGTTGGTTTGCTTGTTTGTTATTTACACTGCTTCAGTAGTTCCGTAAACAGCTCTGTGAAATAGAGATGATGCCCAAGAGGTGAGACTACCGAAAAAGGTCATGCTGTCGCTGTTAAAGTTCAGCAGACCTGCGATTTGCACCCGGCCCCTCCGACAGCAGGACCCTCTTTCTGCCCGCCTCCTGGCCAGATCAGACAGACACGTGTTTTGACAGACATCTCAGCCACGACACAGAAGCCGAGAGTTACTATTTCTAAGGTCACTTTTTCCAAAAACGAAGACACTGACTTCATCATAGGGGCAGACCTTGATGTGCCAAGCACTATTCCAAGCACCCTGCGTGTATTCGCGTGTTCATGACAGCAGCTCTTTGCAATGAATACTGTTATTACTGTGATTCCTCTTCCAGGAGGCAGGGGTTCCTAGCTGCCAGCTAGGTCACATAGCTAGTTAATGGGAAGTCAGAGCCTGCTTTCTACCTGTTACTTAGTAACCGTGCTGTCTTCTTATTGTCCTGTGTCTTCCTCCCTCCCCTTTCTTAGTAAGCTTTTATGGTGGAATTTGCACTCAGGGAAAACGCGTGGACGTTTGAAAGGGACTCTAAGATGGTGCCCTCTGTAGAAATATGACTTAGAATATTCTGATAGTCACATTTAAAGAGGTAAAAAGGTAAATTTAAATTTTAATCACAGTTTAACTCAATATCTCTGAGATAATCCTATCATTTTAAATTCATCAGTATGTGGAATTACTGGTGAGATACTTACGTTATTTTCCGCCGGCCTTTGACGCCGGCCAGCGCACGTTTAACTCTCACAGCGCGTCGGGGCGGCGTGAGGCCGGTGGCCGCTGGGTTGGACGGCGCAGGACCCTGCTGTGAGGCCGAGCGCTGCTCCCCGGAATCTGAGTCTTTGGGCTCTTCCCCACACATCCTACAGGGTGGGCGGTTGGAAGTGATTCAAATAGGCACCCTCCCCCCACACCCCCCAGCATCTGCTCCTCTTCCTGGCTTTATTCTCTGCAGCACTTAGGCTCTAACCGGCAGCGTAGTTCATGCCTCCAACTGTGGTCCTAGCCCATCAGCCCCACAAGGACAGAGCTTTTGTGTTTGAGCCACTGCCCTGCCTGCTGCCCAGAAAGGCGGCCCGCGTGTGTCTGGTCTTCGGTGAACAGGAGTTCGCTGCACAGAGGGTTCAGGCTGGAGCAGACGGCACCCGGGAGCTGGCCGGCGGGCTTGCAGAAAGGTCGTTCACACCAATCCCGAGTATAAAGCACAGACGAACCCCCGAAAAATCACGGGATTAGGAAACTTAAACCAGAATTCCAGGACCTGGTTCAGCGGGAGGGGGGGGAGGCTCTCAGAAGCTAGAGTTGTAGATCTCAGGTGGGTAACAGGATTTGGTAGCCCGACCGGCCCCAGTTGCTTCTGTGATTCAGCATGATGCTCACTTGTGACTCCGTTCTCTTCCCCACTTGAGAGCTCTCCCGATCCCCCGTTGGCAGCACCGATGTGCAGATTGCAGTGGTTTGCAGTTTGGTGATAGAGCAGCGGTTCGCAACCTGTGGGCTGCGATCCCTTTGGGGGGCGAACGACCCTTTCATAGGAGTCGCCTAAGACCCTCGGAAAACACGTATCAGATGTTTACATGACGATTCATAACGGGAGCAACATGACAGCTATGAAGTAGCAATGAGAATAATGTTATGGGGGTCACCACACCACAAGGAGCTGTATTACAGGGTCACGGCATGAGGAAGGTTGGGGACCACTGTGATGGATGAAATAAAACAGCAGCCCGCCCTCTGACACCCCTGTTCCCATCTCAGGCACTATGTGCACGTCTTTCATGAGAACAGACCGTCCAGTCTGAGAAAGAGATTTCTAGAAGGCGTTTCTTTTTCATTTTTTAGTTTTAAGGAATGTTTGAGGTTCACGCTGCAAGTTTTCTCCTTTGTTTTCATTTTATCCCAAACTTTACTATTTAGGTAATAGTAAGATTTTTTTATTATTATTATTTTATAATCTAGGATTCAAAATAATACTGAAACTTAATGTTCTTAATTGTTTTTCTTTTTTTAATGGCATGCCTGGACCCGAGACCTTTCACGTAGTTGGTAACCTGGGCTTACGGTGAATCCAGAAACAGAGAGGTGCCCCAAACAAAAGGGGGCGTGGGTGACCAGGCACACCTGTGTGCAGTTCGGCTCTAGCTGGGCTCTCTGGTTGCCAGGCTCCGTGCTCTAACCCCCAGGGCCCTCATTTCCAGTCTCAGCTGACGGGGATAGAGATGCTTTCCCAGAGGGCCACGCTGCTTGCTTGCTTTGAGAGGGGACCTGGTGCTGTGGCAGTCCTCACGTCGTTAGGATGTGTTTGCCATCAGGGTGGCATTTTCAATGAGAGCGCCATCATCACAGTAGCATCGGTAGTCAATAAATCACATCAGTTCTGCTTAAGTGTATAATTCAGAGTATATAAACTGCACCGTTGATGAAAATACTTTTCTTAGTACAGATGTCCTAGCATTTCTAAGATACCATAATAGTTTCCCCTCAGAGAAGTTTTATATTTCCTTATAAATTTGTTGTAAATTTTTTTTTCCAGTATTCGATGTGACCGTGCATTCAGGTTCCTAGTAACTAAATAACAGATCTGAAATTTTGTATTCCAGTAAGCACGGACAACACTTAGCGAAAGGTAATTTGTATATTTAAAGAAACAGCACCAGCAACAACCACAACAAAACAGACTCCTTACCCTAAAAAGAATACAGCAGGTAATTTGAAATTTTCCATCCTGTCTTCTTTGATAGTGTGGCTTGTCTTGGAGGTGGGACTTTGGCCTGAAAGTAAAACCTTGGTGACTATCTGCTTGTCAGTCACGGAATGATTTAGGGACAAACTGATAACAAATTCTGGCTCTAAAATGAAGAAAGACTTACTGTCTTTTTCTTTAGAATATTTGAGAAAAGTCATATAAATCTGTGAAGAGTTTTTAGTTTGTAAAAGTATGTTTCTGTGTAGTAACAACTAACAACTCGTTGCTTGAGTGACACTGATTCTGTGATCATCTGGATAGGGACCAAATTAAAATTTATTTCTGCACTCTAAAGAAAGAAAAGCTACGAATATTTTTCAGATTATCGATGAAATATTTCAATTACCTAAGAAGGTGATCTTTTTTCTGATAGCAGTAAATTACTGTATTTTTCTGTGTATAAGCACCCCCATGTATGAGACGGCCCCTACCTTTCTAAGTCAGCATGAACAAACTAGTATCAACCAATTACTCCTGAGGATAAGGCGACCCCCAATTGTTGGTCTAACAATTTTAGGCAAAAGCATCATCTTAAACACAGAAAATTATAGTTGTTTGATTTCCATCACCTAATATGATACGATGGAAATGTTCGTTTTAGACTGTTTTTGTCAGTACACCCTCATCCGGTCGTGAGTTGGATGTCTTCACGATCACCGCCTTGCCTCATGCCATGTACTGTACGCACCAGAATGTTTTAAGACGGTGTTTTCTTTTAAATATGACGTAACTAATATGAATTCACTATAGCCTTTCCACATCTGTTCTGGAATGAAGGAGGATTTCTAGTATGTTCATTTGCTCAACTCTTTTCCCACCATTTGACGAGCCACTTAAGAGAACCCCACAACATGTAATTTGCGATCACACCCATTAGCTAGCTTATGACGGGGCTGGCACATTGATTCCTACGTATCCAAAGACGCTTTGTGCGTAACAAACAGGAGTTGCGGGGATTATTGACTAGAAGAGGCACGTGCGTACGTCTTATGTGCTCGAGAGCTCTGTGCGTGCCTTCAGTTAGCCTGAGACAGAGAAGTGGGTGCCATGCAGGGCCTCAGCAGGTGACCGATCCACTCAGGGAAGAGTCAGACGAGGACACGGGGAGCTCTGCTGAACACCGGGGGGGCACCGTGGTGGTAATGCCGGCAACGCTCGCAGGGCCTCTGCACTTCCTGTTGACCTGTAGTGACCCCGGGAAAGGACCAGACAAACCAGGGAGACGTTCAAGGCCACTGTGCGCGCTGCTGCCGTTGGTGCCGAGTCTGCGCTCTGCTAACACCCTCCCTGTTCCATCTGCCTTCGGTTTTGGGGGAGCGTTAGCAGGCCTCACTGCACGTGAACAGCGGCTGACAGAGCCGTCACGCCGCCCTCCGGTCTGGCTTCCGTGCCTCAGGTCGGAGCTAATGCAGCAGGCCCGAACGATCGGCAGCCTCTGCTGACGTGCTGTGTGGCCTAAACGTGCAGCACGCCTTCCCCGGATTCACAGTTTCTCTGTCAGGGAGTCCTCCGTCCTTTCTGTCCTTTTTCAATGTCGTGGTTGTGAGGAGAGCTGTAGTGGGTAAGGACAGTCTCGATCGGGGCTGGCCACAGTCAACCCCATGTGGATTAATACAAGTGAAAACTTGATTCCATCCTGAACAGTCTCTTTCCAGATCAAGCTGTCATCGGAACTAGATCTAAGGCATCAGGGACTCCTACCGTGGGGACCTGAGCGCAGCTGCTCTCACCCCTGTGAGCATCGTCAGACTCAGCTCTCTGGGCCGGTAGCTACAGTGTCCTGCCCCTCACACACCCATGTCTCCTGTCGTCCAGCGTCAGGGCACAGCGGGCAATGCTCTTCAGTGCTACCTCTTCCGCCTGTGTCGTGGACCCCAGTTCCAGGCACCTCTTCCTGCATGGCATTTACTCCATCCTGTATCTCTTTTTTCCTGTGGCTTGTACCTCCGTGTTCTTTCTAGATGAGTCCCTTCCATCTACAACCAAGTTCTCACCCTAAAAAACGCTTTATCCTGAGCTGTACCTCTCCTTCCGAAGAACAGTGTACAGTCGTCTTTCAGGATCCTAGGGTACTGGTTCCAGGACCCCCCTCAGGATACTAAAATCCACAGATTTTCAAGTTCCTGCTGTACAGGGGTGTAGGATTTGCATATAGCTGACACATATGAGCACACACCCCCCACATACTGTAAATCATCTCGAGATTACTTATAATACCTAATGCAGTGTAAATAGGAGTTCTGCTGTGTTGTTTAGGGAATATTGACAAGGAAAAAACAACATTCATACATACTCAGAACAGGTGCAACCATCATAGGCCTAACTACATAGTGCACGTGTCGCCAACATTGTCACAAAACAACATGGAGTACAATGACATTTGAGCACCTGCAGCGTACGAGGGCTGTCCAGAAAGTATCCAGCCATGTAATAATACAAGAAATAGCGGCGTTGGTGGCTGGGTTTTTCCCAGACAGCCCTCATATATGTGGTGACGTGATGGGCTTCATCCACAGTAAAGTGGGACCAGTAATCCATGGTGGGGGGGATATGAGCTGTTTGAGAGGGGACATTGAGAGGGTGGGCTGACTACAGGGCTAAAAACAAACAGAATTCCTCTCTGATGGAAACACTGTCTCCAGAGACTTTAGAGACCTCCGTGCCATGAAGAACGTGGCAACCGCTGTCGAGTTAGCGTTTCTCTTTCTTGCACCCATTCCCACTGCGTATTTTACCTTTTCACTCCCTCCATGATTTAGCATCTGTGTCAGCTGAAACAAAACTGCTTTAACGTCCTCACAAACGTTGCGTTTTAGTTAGTGGATTTTCTGTCCGGAATTGTCAGCCATTAGTACTTGATGGAGATAAAACGCTCCCCGTGCTCTGGAGCGGTGCCGTGACAGCTCCGTGCGTCTCGCTGCCGCACAGTTTCAAAAGCAGATTCGTAAAAGAATACGTCAGAACTGCGCGAGGTCGTGCGCCCAGAGTCCTCCGTTAAATACATTCCAGACTCCCCAGGATCTGGACAGATGATCCTGTTTTCTTCCAAAAGCTTCTCCTTTCGGTGGGAGTGATGCAAGGGGTGAGGGGATAAAAAAATTTTTTAATTAGCTTCAGGCGTACGCAAACAGCATTATGATTGCACATTTATTCCCCTCACGACGTGATAACCCCAACAGCCAAAAGCTCCTCCTCAGTGATTATTTGCCATCTGTATAAGTTTTTAGCAAGAGCGTCAGCACCTTCTGAGAAAGTGCAACATTCTGTGTAATGTCTCCTTGGTGGCGCCCCTTCCTCAGCGTCGTCCCCGGGCCGTGACATCCCTGACGCTCTGAACAGCTCTCGCTAGAATCTCATCTCCTTCCTCTGATGGTGCAGGGAAACCTCATCACACGTGTTCAACACCTGCTCCCTCGAAGGTCTCAGAAAGGGTGTCAGTTTGCTCAGCTCCGTTGACAGTGCATCGTGCCTTCGGATTTTTCTTTTTTGTTTATCTGTTTTGTTTTGCTTTTTGCTTTTATATGGAAGGTGATTCACAGATTAAGTGCAGTCTCAAAAAGCAAGCTTGCTTTCTTCCTCCCACGAGCAATTTTGTGGAATGCCTAATTCTCCCACCCCGGAGTTGGAAGCCAACGGATTGATGACCCTCTTGTTTATGTACAAACACCTGTCAACAGGTAAACCAAGAGACGTACAGCAGGGCGGCCTCCTGCAAACACCTTGTCAGTCCGAGTCGCTTCTGTGTGTTAGGAAGTCCTTTCCAGTTGGACAGAAGCAGGGTAATGCAACCTGACAGGTTTCTGCCTCTTGACTTCTCAACTGAGTCTGAGTGCTCAAAGCCCGGCCAGTGGTGAGAGTTAGGAAGGGTTCCATTACTTGTTGGCCGTAATAACTAAGTGGCCAAGTAGCTTCAATTTAAAAGGTCTAATGGAAGCATTTGGAGTGCCAGATTTTTTTTTCTTTAATTTCAAGAGGGAAACCTATAAAATGTCCCAGAGGCATACACACGCATTTCACAGTGGCTGGCAGACCCAGGATGTTAAAACTGTAGAAATATTTAAGATGTCACTAGGCCCAACCTTACCCGCTACACTTGGCCTTTATACTTGTCCAACTAGGAGACTCTCCAAAGCTGAATATCAAATATGTTGTCACCACTAATGCGTGACTTGCCTGGCCTCACAGGTACTGATTATGTGTCCAAGGCAACAGAGACATACATGCAGACATTAAGATCTTGTGATTCATTTCTTAGCACCCAGGGCTTTTTAAGTCTTTTCAGAGGATGGATGTCTTTTGTGTGTGGTTGCTCAGTCCAGGGATTGCCTCTTTCCTCCTCCAGCTGGTGTCCCAGCTGACCAGCCTCTGAATCCCCTGCCCCTTCCCCATTGCCCAGTCCTGACCAGTCGTCTCCACCCGCTCCTGCCTTGCCTGGCCCCTGTTGTTGGAGGGCCGATTTTCCCCGTCAGAAGAGGTCCAGACGCAGGAGGAGGTGGGGCATTTGCTGCATGAAGCATTAGGCATGAAATTTAAGGTGCTATAGACCCCAATCGTTGTGATAATTCAGCGTTAGCATGGCAGTGACTATACTTGAGATGATTCCGATTGTTTTTAATTTCTGCATCTGGATTATATTGAAGGGAAATGGGTATGGTGCAGTAAGCTCAAGGAGGAGACCATTTATAAGTTCAGCAGCTGACTATACCTGAGAGAGAGCGAGCAAGCATAGCTAAGGACCCGTCTTTGCAAAGGCTCCTGTCACGCAGTTTGTCAGCAGAATGACCTGGAAGCATCTTCTGCTGCCGTGAGACTCTGACCACAGTTCTGGCCAGAGCTAAGCAAAGCGCAGCACACAGACGCGATGGCAAGCTCGCTTCTGCCTCAAGCCCTGGCGGCCAGCAGCACGACGAGGGGATTACTTTTCCCTGTGAGACCTTCGGTCTCCCTGCTTCGCACTCATCAGGGGGCCAGGGTCCCACTAGCTCAAAGGACACCTTTGATAAAGGTGCCTCTGTTTCTCCGCTCTTACAAGTCACGTAACTCTAAAAGCCAGTGACAAATGTTAAACCCCGTATTGTGTGTGTGTCCCAGTCATCTTTCCTCTAATTCCATCACCATCTTTGTGTTGTTGTTGTTGTTAGCTCCCTGGCTGAGAATCGAACCCAGGCCGTGGCGCTTAGAGCACTGAAGCCCAGCCGCTACACCACCAGGGAACCCCCTGTCATTGCTTACTTTAAGATCTCCGGGGGAGAATATACCTCCCAGTGCCTCCTGAAGAAAGTCTCCCTGACGCGCGCCTTACCTCTTGGTTACCTCCCCCGCGCACCTGAATTTCGATGGCCCGTCACTCATGGGTCACCACTCCCTCTTGGCTTGTGGCGATGGCTCAGTCTGCATCCGATCTGGCCACCCTGGGCTTGTACTGCAGTGGCCTCTTGTCCTGTGTTGCACAGCTCACCATCCACTTGAAGATGAATTTACTGATGCGAAGGATAATCCAGGCCAACAAGGGACTGTGACCACAGGGCAGTGACGTCAGTGATTCCAAAGCACTGTGCGATGAGCGTGGCTAATTCCACGGAGGCGCTAACCGGGGCGGTGGCTTTAGGGACAGGGGTATTAACCGGCTTGGCCCTGAAGGGAGCCTTGGAACTAGGAGGCTGCAGACCTGTCGATGTCAAACATCTGTGACATTCGTATCCTCCTGGACTTGCGACAGCCATAGGCCATCACATCCCAGGTTAGTTACTTTCATTCATACCAGGATCGTCCGAATACGCACAACAGTCCCATCTGCAGTAGCATTACCTTCAGATTCTGCAAGGGAAAAGTCACCTTTTTTTTTTCTCTCTAAAATGAACTTTCCATAACGATGTAGCTGGGTTTCAGGTGACGTAGCGTGAAGAGGACGTAATGTAAAATTTAAGCAGGTCGCCCCTGTCTCACAGCGCATTCCCCAGACCAGAGTCACCAGCCTTTCCCAGTCACTTGTGAGAGATGCGGGCGCTTGGGCCCCACACCCAGGAACGCCCGAATCTAAAACGCTGCGAGTGTGCTTAACGGGCTCTCCAGGTGATGGTGGCGCATGCTGAAATTGAGAACCACAGATCGATACCAGAGATTCTCCATGTATTGATGAATTGCAGCACGCCCAGAGCCACACCAGCATTTACGTTGCAGACAGACAGACCAGGAGAGAGTCGGTGAGACCTGATGCTCTTGCATTAGCTGACAGGGCCAGGTCTTGGGGAGTCAGATATTGCGGTAAGTATAGTCAGGGTTACCCTATGGAGCTGGGGGAGTGGGGTTTAGTTTTAGAAGCCACCTCACCCCTAGATTCTGAGGCAGTCTTACTCGCCAGAAAATGACCCACTCGTCCCTTCAGGGGACGAAGCATTTCCCCGCAGAATTGTCCCATCTAGGCATGAGCTCCAAAGAAAAGTGGCAGACACATTTGGAGAGGGAGGAGGTGTCTCGTTTGACGGGAAAGGAAGTATTGGATCTCCTCCCCTCGTTGCCTTTTGGGAGGACAAGGCCCATGACTGTTGAGATCTGCCCCAGATTGGGCCTCCCAGGAGCCCAGCTGTGCTAGACTCTGGCCCTGTGCTGTGCCCGGAGCTGGAGGACAGGTCCAAAAACCTCAGTAATCATTGAGACTTTCCACCCGTGTCACCGGTCTGACAAGAATCTGGCTTCACATTAGGAAGCTGGTGGAAACTCCCTGGGCCAGCAGGGCTAGCCTAAGGGGGTTTGTGCGGAGAAGCAGCCATCTGACCTGGGGCTGTAGCTCAGAGGGGACCTATTCTGATCTCCTCTCATCAGAACAAATCACGTACGTGCCCGGAGCAGACAGCGTGCATGGTGCATGTCAGAGGGAGGGAGGAGGTGTTTCCTTGTACTTCTTCGTTTTTTTAATTGTTAAACTTCCTGGGGTGACATCTGTCAGCAAGGATTACATAGGTCCCAGGCGTACAGGTCTACAGTGCATTGTCACCTTGTTGTATTATACGTTCACCACCCAGTGTGACTTCTCTTTCCATCACCTTATATTTAGCTTCCTCCCTCCTCTCCCACCCCCTCCCCTTTCTCCCCTCCCTGACCCACTCGTCCCCACATTACATTCAACTATTGATTGTGTCCATGGGTTATTTGTTTGTTCATTTTCTTTGTTTTCAATTTTATATTCCGCATATGACTCAGGTCATGTGGTTCTTGGTTCTCTCTGTCTGGCTTATTTCGCTTAGCACGATGACCTCCAGGCCCACCCACTCCTCGTATTTCTGTAAGGTGTAGAGGACGAAAGGAACCATGGCTGCTCTGGCGGGGACAGGAGGCGGAGGGACCCACCCCGCCATTTCTCAGCGGCGTCTGAGCGTAGATCAGTTTTCCCACCGCGCTGTCCGCCGAGAGGACGCCTGCGTGAACTTCGGGGACCCCGGCAGGAGAAATCGCGTGCTGTGCCCTCGGCCCAACTCCCTCGTTCTTTCAGACCTTCCGAGGCCAAGCTGGGCTCCCCAGAGCATCGCGGGCGAATGCTTCCCTTCTCCTCGTCTCCCTCCGCCCCTGCCCAGCGGGGTCCAGCCTTTCGGCCTCCCTGGGCCCACTCACACTCACACTCACGAGAGCTGATGAGATTTTTAAAAGCCGCAGGTCCGGGCCTCATTTGGTTTTAAGAAAGTGTACGAACGTGTGTTGGGCCGCGTGCAGCACCGTCCTGGGCCGCAGGCAGCACAGCTTGCTTTACATCCTTTCCTGAGCGAGGCCTTCTCCCCTGTGCTCCCCCTCTTTCCCGCTTGCTGGTGCTCTCTCCCCGGGACCGGCGTCTGTCCCCGAAGTCCCTTACGCCTTACGAGTTTCTCACTGCGGTGCCTCCTGGAAGGCAGTGCTTTCTCCGCGTCCTGTTCACGTTCTTGAGAAGGAGGGAAGCACCGGCGTGGGGGCCCCTTCTCCTTCAGTGGGAGGAGGAAAGGGTGGGACTGGGCGTTCTCCGACCTGCGGCTTCTGAACCCCCGTCACCCGCGGTAAGCACAGCTCTTCCTGAGCAGTCCCCTCTGTTCTGGGTGAGGGAGCTCCAGCCTGCCCCGTGACGCACCTTTGATTGCATCTGCAGGCTGGTAACTGCTTTCCTGCCTACTCGGGCGTTTCATTCCCTCTGTAGCCGAGATTTACTGCAGAACGTCCTCGTAGTGACCAAACATGGATGATGTGTCGCGATCGTCCTGCCTTACAATTCGGTTAGGGAGGGACAGACGTAAATTCTGGGAGGCGGAAATCTTACCTTGTTGTCATTCTATCCCGTCGTCCGTGCAGAACCTTAGGTGCGATGTCTCTTCAAATTCAGGGCCACACGGTCTGGGCCTGTTGAAGGACCAAACAAGAAGTCTGAGTGTGCATGCACAGGAATTACTTTTGGGTGCAACGGCTGGTCACCATGACCCGATGCCAGGGAAGGACGCCAGCTGGGCAGATTGAGACGGGTCATTTCCCTTCAACACCACACAACGCCGTCGTGAATTCCGTTTCTCACTTCGCTGCAAGTGCAGGTGGAACATTTGTGAAAGGTGAAGGTCAAACAATTGACTTGACCGGCCTTCTCTCCATGACCCGTTATAACTTTGACCCCAAGCACCAGTGCGCGTAGCCACCACGAGGGACTTGGACAGCGGGTGGCAGGAGAAGCAGCGGCGAAGGGGCAGGTCCTGGGAAGCAGCACAGTGGGGCCGGCTCTGACGTCTGCCGCCTCCCCACCCATCCTCCGCGGGACCGCTTCCTACATGCAGAGGGAGCAGTGAATGGAGTTGCTTCGAGGAGCCCCTGAGTGTTTTCATAGCAATGTAAAACTGCGAAAATGAAGAAAGGTGACAGCCAAGAGCGATGCATTAAAATTCATCCAGAAACCTCGCTACGTTTGGCATATTTGTTTTAAATGTCACGGTTTGAAATGTATTCCAACAATCGGCAACTTGGTGTGAAGCTTGAAGAATCGTGGAGACATCTGTAATGCTGTAGAGATGTCACAAAAGGAGTGAAAGGGAACATTTTTCAAAAGGAATTCTCAGATATTCACAGTGTTCAGAATTTTAATGGAGCTATTGATAACCTCGTTATCTAGTAGAGTTCTGACTGTAGAATGCATTAACCTGCTTGGCTGTCGTCAGATGGGGGACAGCCCGAGAGGGCATGCATAGTGTACTTGATAAAAATGCTATTTATTTAAAGTATTAGAGTGGCCATTGTGTTCAAGTGCACAGTTTCAATCCTCTCAGTAAATTTAATCTAGGGGGGATAAAATGTTTTAGACGGTCTTTAAGTTTCACTAGGGACACAGGGGACTCTCAGTGTTTTTACTTACCATCGTGTTAAATGTAAAAGCTGGTTTTGACATAATCTCTTGTAAACGGAACTAAGTTTTGAGTTTTCTGTGATTCTTTTCCATTGCATACTTGTGCTAAGAATATGGAGACTTTATATACTCCTCAAACTTTCTGTGATTTCAGAAGTTTTTATTGAATACACACACTCACACACACACACACACACTCTCTCTCTCTCTCTCACACACACACACACACACACACACACACACGAGGTCGGACAATGACCTGCATGAACTCACCCTAGAAAAAGTGCTGCACACCTCACTGCTGACTATCACTACGGTCACCTTCGAAGTCCTCCCCTTGGGAAGCTCTGCACGGACGCCAGCGCCCAGTCCATCCTTCAAAGCCATTTTGGAACTCTTTCTGGAATGGCCCTCAGAGCTGTCATTGTACTTCGGCCCAAGTTGTGTGTACAGGGCTGCCAACATAAGCACATGGTGGCCAGTTCACTAACTTCATTCGTTGTCCTATGGCCATTCCAGAAAAATAGTTCCAAAACTGCTTTGAAGGGTGGACTAGGCGCTGGCCTCGGGGAACAGCTTCCCAAGGGGGTCCTTTGAAGGTGACCCTAGTGATAGTCAGCAGTGAGGTGTGGAGCACTTGTTCTAGGGTGAGTTCATGCAGGTCATTGTCCGACCTCGTGTGTGCGTGTGTGTGAGTGTGTGAGTGAGTGTGTGTTCAGTTTGAAGGCTGCCTAGAAAACAGTTCAGCCAGAAATGCCGCTCTTTTTCACACAACCTCACTGACCCTTCCTTGTTCAACCAAATCACTAGATACCTTTTCCTAAAATCAGTTTATTCTGAAGCCCTGCTAAGAAACACTTGCTCCGCGTCACCTATAGGACATAGGTGTCCATTCCACCTACTGTCGTACTGACAGTCCCCGGCACGTCTGGACTGCAGCCAGGCAAGTTCAAGGCAGAGATGGCACGAGCCCACGATCCGCTCAGACGTCACTTCCCCACGATCCCGCTGTTGCATTTTTCTCTGTCCGGGGTTGTTTCCTTACCTACAAGTGACATGCACAGAAAAGCCCAGTGCCTTCCCGCTGTTAGGAAAATCAGTGTGAGAGCGCACGGGGGGTCCCTGGTGCTGTGCCTGGCGTAGCATTGGCTCTCGGTACGTGATAACAGACGTGACTGACCACCATCGTCATCACCTCCCTCTGAAATGCGTCACCTGTCTGTCGCACAGGCCTTTCTAGAAACCTCCCCTCTTCTGACCACGGTCATCTGTTACTTTTTTAGGGTCCACTTTGGGTCCTTCTCACCTTCCTGCGGATGCCTCCCCAGCCCCCCGAATTCACGTGCTCCCAGCCCTCTCCCCCTCATCCCATGCATCGCTGCTACGTGTAACTTTCTTTGCACACTTTTCTTCGGGGACCCGCTTCCTCAGCGGACCGTGAGAGCTGGCCCTGCCCCAGAGCGAGCAGGCGGGGTGGCAGTCCTCAGCCTCCTTGACTTCACCCCTGTTCGACGATGTTGCCATGATCGTGAAGCAGAGGGAGGACTAGGTAGTGGATGTCTAAGGCTCCTTTCCACGGCGATTTTTGGAGTCTGAGTTGTTTAAGGTGCAGGGGCCTGTCTTCCACTTCCTCCTACTTTTCTCAGCTAAGGACACCCAAGGAGGTGGTGTTCGGCCGTCTGTTTTTCCAGAAGAATCTTCCTGCTCTCTGGTCCCAGCCAATGGCTTTCCACCCTGCAGGGGAATTCAGTGGGACATGTACCGGGGCGGGGGGGTGACTCCCACGTGTATCACACAGTGACCCCGAGGAGGCTTCTAGTAAGTATTTCACGACCAAGCACCACCCGTAAGCGTGCCGCAGCTCACTGTACCAGTGTTCTTCCCTCGGAAACACGTTGAGAGCCAATGCAAGAGTCTCCTCTTGCAAGGTTAAGGCCGAAGTCGTAGGGTGAAATGGAGAGGAAAGAGCTATCGCAGAAGAAAACACGTGGCTCCTTAGGTTCCACGAAAATGCTCCCTTTCTGAAAATTTTATTTGCTGCTTTATAACTTCCATACTGGGGCCAAGAGAGAGGCCATGAACCCGAGACCTTATGGGAAACTCCATTCTTCACCTTCAGTTTTGCAACAGTTTCATTACACAGGGCGCCTCTAATGTCTGCCAGCCTTCTTGGATTTCTGAGATCAACTGCTTTGCCTTCCGTGCTACGGAAGTTCAGGTAGCTGCACTTCCCCAGGTGGTGGCCTGGCCTCTTTCTACCAGTTTGCTCTAATGCTGAAAGAACCTTCGTCTTCAAAGACCTGCGCCCCTCCCCTCCCCTCCTCCGTGGGACGTGGGACGGGTGGGTGGGGTGGCAGTGGGCAGGGAAGGAGGGGAGGAAATCAGTTAATTGCAGCCTGTCAGCGTTGTTTTAGGTGACTTTGTACTTCTTGAATTTGAGATCAACATGAACTGTGGAAATGTCAGGCTGGGAATTTAAATAGCAACCAGAAAAGCATGCGTTTTGCTACTGCCAGGAATGACTCACGTTGTGAGCATGGTATTGTATCGGTAAACAATACGGAGGGAAGGGAAAGGCTGTGGTATCTGCTCTCTTTGTGGGTCTGACCTTGAGGAGAATTACAACTCGTTTGTTGCAGAAGTTGAGCATCTGATGTGCTGATGCACCTGTTAGTTCTTCTATAGCAAATGGCAAAGCACTTGCCCGTCCCTGGGTGTGCTTTGTGGGTGAAATGTTGTCTGCAACCTGGTGAACTGGTTTTCTTTCTTTCTTTTTTTTTTTTTTTTTAAAGAAGGTACGTGTTTGCATTTCTCTAATCTCTCCAAAATCGCCTTTTTTGTTCTGTTGCAACACCTTTGTCTTACCATCCCGTCTTTCGATAGGTTTGGCTTTGGATTTTTAAGGTAATGTGACTCTCATCTCTTTTCAATGTAGAGACCATGCACCAAGCCAGCCCCGCAAGAAAGCTGGAAGACATTCTCCACCTGGCGGAGCTCTGCATAGAAGTCTTACAGCAAAATGAAGAGCACCACGCAGAGGTGACCGCTTGTTTGCACCACCATTTAAAGCTACCCATGATCCTTTGCCAGGGTAGGAAGGGCAGTAAGATTGGCCCACCCATGGACCGTGATCGACATCTGGCCATTTCCGTGTAGAAAGCAGGGAGCACGTGTGCATTGCCTGGAAATGCATCTCCTGTACGTTACACGGGAATGGTACAGGTCGATGGTTTACTGTCTGCTCTTGACCACGGCCCTGCTGTGCGGAACGTGGGAGGGCTCATGGGATCTGCGCTCGATGTCCGGCTGGTGAGAAGCAAAGCTGGAGCACGAGCCCCCGGTGCCTTGCGTCGCCTGCTGGGCCACAGCTGCTTTCGTTTAGTCAGTCAGTGTGGGAACCCGAGTGACAAACTACACGATCGAATCAGACGGACGGCATTCCTAGCCCCAGTCGTTCACACTCCCCATCACGCTGTTCTTTACATTTTCACCTGCATTGTTTCTAATTTTTAAAAAGTTCTTATTATATATGGGCCTTCACGAAAGACGTGGAGTGGTCATTCACCAAGCGAACTGCTTATTCTAACACGTAAAGGCATCACTTTTTCTGGGAGTCATGAGGTTTTGTTTTTTTTTTGTTTGTTTTTTTTGTTTTTGTTTTTTTTTTTGGTTGGTTCCCTGAGTGGGGATCGAACCCGGGCTGCAGCAGTGAGAGCGCCGAACCCCAGCCACTACCCCACCAGGGAACCCGGTTTTGTTGTTTCTTGAAAAGAAGTTTTCTGACTTCGACGTGGGTGTGGCATTCAGTAAACGTGTTACATTGCTGTGCTCTAACCGTGCTTTTATTCTTGAAAAAGTGATAAGTAAGAATAGAAAAGACGAGATACATAAGAATTGATAGACTATTTACATCGCATAAAGCCTAGTTCTCCAAAATAGATAGTAAGAAAGGGCATGAAAAACATTTGTAACAAATGTTTGGAAAAGAGTGTTCATGAACCCTTACTCTCGGTAACTAAGATTTGTTGTATCTGGTTATAAATGTCATCGTTCAAAACAGCTGCCTTACGCTCACGCTGTGGAATCTAGTTCTTACCTTGCATCTGTCATGTGCGAACTTGCGATGGATATTTTATTTTTCAACTGAAGAAACAGCTGCTTCAATAATTTGAAGGGAATTCTCAGGAGAATCTTTTCCAGGCTAGGACTACTGCTATGTTTCAATGAAAATGGTGATGTGATAAAATATATGTATATGTTGTCTTTGTCTTTTGGTAAAAGGCATTATCGTATAGAGTTGTAGGCTTTTTTGAATTAAAAAAAATTTTTTTTGATTGGATATCTAACTGCAGGATATTTCACCTACACAGGTACATCTGCTATTCCCATGCATTTCACAAAACTCACATTTCATTTTCCTGCACTAATGAAAATAATGCCTCTCCTGTCTTTTAAATGCCACTAATGTTATATACATGTTATATACTCCACAGGATCACACAGAGCTAGTTAAAATAGAATGTCTCCAAACCCAGTTACAGTGCATATGTTAATTATCTGCTAATCCACAAAGGTCCCGCTGACTTCCGTAGACGGAGACCATCATGACTTATAAATATGGCTCTACCATCAGTGGAAAGATAGAACTATTGTAATGACCTCTTTTTAAAATGCTTTCTAACACAGTGACCTTTTTCTATTCCACGATGCTTCCACATTCTGGGACCTTCTCAGGGGAGAGAGGTACGTAACATTGTTTCCGCCGTTGTTCTAGCCTGGAGTGACTAGGAGAGGACGCGCTTGACCCCGCTCTGCCTACAGTTCATTTGAGAGCGTCCTTGGCTCCTCTCGTTGGAATGAGACACTGTTTCTTTGACTCGGCTAATCTTTAGTGTTTCTGTGAATGCGTCTTATTAATAATTGCTTGTGTAATTACTGCTGGCCATCCTCGTACGGGCCAGCTGAGAGGTTTTATTTTATTTTTGTTTGCTTGGTTTTGGGGGTTTTTTTGAGGGGGAGGGGGTTGCCTTTTTTGTTTTGTTTTTTTAACCAGAAGATGCGACTTGTTCTCTGAGCAGTATCAGAGAGTGAATTGGGCTGATTCCAAAGTCATTGGCAGAGCGACTGGGTGGCCTGCACTCTCTCTCTCCCCCAATCTGCACTGTGCTGGGTGTCTGAGCGAGCGCTGCCTTCCTCCCTGGAAGCACCCAGCTCAGCTGCCTTGGTGCAAGTTCATGTTTCTGCCTCGGAGACGGTGTGTCGGCTTCTGCTGCTTTCATACTGCTGCTCCCCACAGTGGTGCTTCCCTGCACGGGGCTAAGAGATGGCCATCCTTCTGCAGTTTCTCCGTGAGGCAGGTTTCCTACCTTGCAGAGGTCTGGCAGTGACTTACTCACACGGCCGTCCCTGCTTGTCTTGAAGGCCTCTGGACCCCACCTCTCGGGCTTTCCTTCCAAATGTCTCTTTAGAAAAATAGCTTAAGCTCCTTTCCAGAAAAATCTTGAAGGCTGTCTCCACAGTCTGGTGACTGGACTGTGTGTGGCCAGAAATTTAGGCAAACTGAGCTGGCAGCTGCCCATCCAAAGTCCCCCACCCACCGTCACATTGACAACATGTGTGAAGTCCCGCCTGCCAATGGGACAGCTTCTGGTCTTGCGTCACACACCCTGCACGCACACCATGCTGCTGACAAGGAAACAGGCACCCTGGGGGCTTGAACCACTGCCAGAGGTGCCCCACTCATTAGTGACAGGTAAGGACTCAGCCCAGACCCCAAGCCCGGGCACTTGGCTGATGACGCACCTTGTCCTTTCTTGGGTTTAGTGGAGTGACCAGAATGGTTGACACCAGGCATCACGATGGGGGTGTCCAGCCTGGCAGTGGCCCTTCCTGCCCTGTCACTCTCTTCCGTTCCTCGTGCTCTGACATACGTCCCAGGTGCTGCTGGGGGGGATGGAGTAAGAGAGAATCAGCAGAGAGGCCCAGGGAGGACACAGGAGCGGTGATCTCAGCACAGCTCCTTACTTGGCTGCATATCATTTCCAGCAGCATCTGGATCAGAGGTCCCCAAAGCGTCGTGAACAGAATGTTGTCCACCGTACCCATGACCCCACAGGCCACAAGGGCGCTTAGGAGTCCCCTGGGGGTATGTGGGGCCAGAGCGCTGGCAGTGCCCGGCCCATGGCTGATTGCACCTGCTGTCCCGCTGGCGGAGACCCCGGCCCCTACCACAGCAGGACCAGGACGCAGAAGGAGGCACTGCGCGCACACACGTTTGTGCACGCTCACTCCCGTGAGCGCCAGCATCCCAGCCAGGCCACGCTGCTGCATGGACTCGATGCAACGAGAAAGGAGATTTGATGTCTTTTCCCTATTTCCTTTTGCTTCTTCGTGTCCTGATCCCGCTCTGCTAGTTTGCACATCTGAGGAACACCACGTAACGTGTGGTTGTGCAAGAACACATTCATGCGAGGGATCTGTTCACCACCTTCTACTAACAAAATTCCAGTAACCTCAGTGGATGAATACATCGTAGTTACAGAGTATGCATGTTGGGATAGCCAGTGAGATAAAAACCAGTGGTTTTTTAAGGATAGGTTTGGGTTTAGGGTTAGATTACCCTCTGGTCCAACAAATGTCTCCCATTGTCAAAGAAGATGACCAGCAAAGTGGCCTTCAGAGGCGACTCTCAAACAAAATCACACGGGCGTGAACATCCCCTATCGGAAATGTTCGTTCGTCCTGTACTAACTTATGAATATATGATAAGGAGTAGTTCTTACCCTGACGTATGACGTGAGGGATTTTCAGTTTATCATCTCACTTTGTTATTTCAATATTTATATTCAGGTATGAACCTGATTAGGGAGAGATTTTGGTGAATCAGTTATAAAAATTTTCTGATCCATTTGATGATATGGTAGTTTAGGTGTCACCCTGAAGGTTCTAGTCCATTCCACTGACTCCTCAAAGAAGCTTAAATATTTCTATAATGTAGCCACTCAGCATCGTGTTGCTATCTGTTATTGGGGGCAGGGGGTCCCCTAGGCAATAGACTGTCTCGAGAGCTTTCAGAGTCAGCTACAAAATACAAGATTGGAAACAGATCTTTAATTTGGGGGGAAAATAAGCACATAATATATTCCAAAATCAGATTCAGTATTTTTGTTCATTTACGTAGCCATCCCCCTTTTTGTTGTTGAAAATTAGAAATTTTAACTATGTTTTGAGGGCAAAAGTAATCAAAAGCCTCAGACCTCACAAAATTAGAAAAGACATAAAGAAGTCATACCATAATAGATGCTCCGACAAGAAAAAAGTCAGAGAACATTCACAAGTGTGATCCACAAAACATAACAGATGACAGATAGACACAGACAGACAGACACATATAGTTAACTAAGAGGAGGCTGTATAGTAAGAGCTTGGTCTCTACACTCCAGTTGACCTGGATTCATATCATTGCTCTGTTATCTACCACTACATGACATTAGGCAAATGATTTAATGTCTCTGAGTTGAGTAACATTTAAAATAAGGAAAATTATATCATCTATCTGCAAGAGTTATTTAGAGAATTAAGTAAGATGATGTACAAGAAGCTTCTAGAACAGTACTTGGCACATAGAAACTGTTCAGTTCATGGTGTACATTATTACTTTTAAAAACATGTAAACTAGCATCATATGATCTGTATGAAATTCAACTCATTTTTTTGTAATTATTGATAAAAGTTTCAGTTTTTGTTTTTTACTTTTGTATAGCAAGGGATTTTGTATTCATTGAATTTTCACAGCAACTCTGGGGGAGGTTAGGGAAAGTATTCTTGTTGCCCGTGTGCAGACGAGGAAGTGGAAACTCACCCAAGAGACTGATTTGCCCACGATCACTCAATCTCACCAGTAAGGTCAAGGGTTCATTCTTAGTTGCCACTCTTTCCAACAATATTCAGTCAACAAGCATGGCTTTCAGAGTATTATCAGCCATATTGTTTTCACCATAAAATTTTTAGTTGTTGTTACAACTTTGCTGGGAACGGTATGGCTACAGGATTACAATCACGTTTCATTTCGTATTTTTCTCTTAATCAAATGAAACTCTGCCATTTCATGCACACTAATGAGTGGCATAGCATTAGAGCCAAGATAACTTTCACCCAGACAATCGTGACTTTTGATTGGTGCCCTACAGATGGGTGCATTTCTGAGGGGGTTTTCGCCTTGCTGGTGGGGCCCCCAATGCTGTGTCGCCTATGAAGGTACACTCCAGGGAGGAAGTGAGACAGCCCCTCTTCTTACTACCAACCCATGGTGGGACAACTGCCACCCAGTGTGGTGCCAAAAAAGAAGAGGGCACAGGTGTAGAATTGACCCTGTGTTTTCAAGGTGACAGCCTGCGACTCTTGAGTTCTATTTTTCAAAGACAATGTGTGTAAAGCGTTCTCGAGTCAGCATTAGAACAATAAGCATTCATCACAGATGGGTATACATTCATCAGGGATACCATTCTCAGGAATGTGATTGCAGGCATAGATATACAGAGGCTGTTCAGAAAAACTCCAGCCATAAATGCCTCTATTTTTCATATGACATGGCTGGATACTTTGTGGACAGCCCTCGTATACTTCTGTAAAACATGAAAAATTTCGAGTTGGTGGCAAAATGTTGCCACCCTGAAGCTCCTTTTCAAAGGAAAATTACGTTCCATTCTATTTCATTTCCCACCATGGCTCTTTCTTCCCAATTAACTCTAGAAAGAGCTTTGGAAATTTTTCTGAGTCTTGAGACGAGCGGGACCTAACATGACTGTTATTTCCTTAATTTTAACCTTTTGCAAAGCTATTGGTTGTGGACAGGAGGTGAGACTTGGAAGGTGTCTCTCTTTGCAGTACTGACTGCATTTCTATCAGATTTTGTGTCCCACTCTGCTCAGAGTGAAGAATCAATCTCAGATTCTTTTTGTGTATCACCACGACAGTTCTAAAAGATGGGACAAGATAACCATAATGAAATCGTGTATGCTACCTTATTTTTACTTTTATAGTATGTCTCATGTACCATTCTTTAATAAAATGTAGATACTTAAATAAAAAGTATTCAAAGACACTATTTTCAAGGAGCAATAGCTCCATGTCACAGAGCATATCATTTCCGGCAGTTTTAGTTAACACAGAGCCAGGTGTTACAATGTCCTTAACTCTAAAGTCAACGATTTGTACTCTACCACTTTTCCTTTAGTTAATGTTTTCTTCTTTGTACCATCTGCTAAGTAGTTCCATAACAATGTTTTTTATTAATATGTTGAACATTGTTCTTGCGATAGAAGTTTTTAACAGAATATTTAATGTACCAGTATTTGATAATCCACTTTTTGATTTGCAATTTCACTCTTAGGTGGTTTAAATCTCATTTACATTTAAAGAAATTAAATGAAGTTTTGCAGTCGTACATTTCACGTATTCTTAAAAAGTGCTTGAAAGTAAATGTGGACATCACTGGCTATAGTAGGATGAATCTTTTTTTGAATTACTAATTTTAATTGGAAGAATAACAGAAACATCTCTATTACAGAGGTGTGAATGTTTTTGTAGTTATTTGGTTCAAAAGTTATAACACTACCAAAAGCTAAATTTTAAAAAGACCTGAAGAACAATTCACTGACAACAGTATAAAGAGAGTCCTTCAGCATATGAAAAGAACGTTTATACTTATTCATAATTAGAGAAATGCAAATTAAAACGAAACTGAGATACTGTGGCCAGAAAAGTCCACATTATTGTTTTGTATGTGAATGTGATAAGCGCCCTTACCACAAAATACACCCTCTAAGCAACGTTTTGAGTATAAAATCCAGTCTTGTTAACTGTGGCTTTCCACTGTACAGTAGATGTCTAGGACTCGGTCATCTTGTACAATCAAAACCATATGTACCCTTTCACTACTACCTCCCTGTTTCACACTCTCCTCAGCCATTCCTACTTTCTGAAAAATAACTTACTCTTCTCAGTTTTTATGAATTTGACTGTTTTAGATCCTCATAAAAGAGGGATCGTGTAATAGTTGTCCTTCTGTGTCTGGCTTATTTCACTTAGCACAATGTACACCAGGTTTTTCCATGTTGTTACAAATGGCATAAATTCCTCCTTTTTTCAAGCTGAAAAATATTCTATTGTATATAAATATATTTTCTTTATCCATGCATTGATCCCTGGACACTTATGTTGCTTCCATGTCTTAGCTATTGTGAATAATTTTGCAATAAACTTGCTAATGCAGGTATCTCTTTGAGACCCTGAGTTCAATTCTTTCAGATATACTAGGGCTGTCCAGAAACACACCCAGCCATAACTGCCTCCATTTTTCATATTACATGGCCAGATACTTTGCAGACAGCCCTCGTATACCCAGAAGTCAGATTGATAGGTCATATGGTAGCTCAATTTTTAATTATTTGAGAAAACTCCATTCTGTATTTTTATAGTGGCTGCACCAATTTACATTCCTACCAGCAGTGTGCGAGGGTTCTCTCTTTTCTGTATCCTCAACAGACTTACCTTTTGTTTGTTTTATAATAGCCATCTTGACAGCTATGAAGTGGTAACTCACTGTGGTTTTGATTTGCATTTGAAAATCAAATGATTATTGCTGATGTTGAGGACCTTTTCATATTCCTGTTGGCCATTTATAAGTCTCCTTTAGAGAAATGTCCGTTCAGATTCTTTGCCTGTCTTTTAATCAGGTTGTTTGTTTGTTTTCCTATTGAGTTGTAGGAGTTTCTTCTATATTTTGGGTATTAACCTTTAATCAGGTATAGTTTTTGCAAATAGTATTTCCTATTCCTTAGATAGGCTGCCTTTTCACTTTGTTGATGGTTTCCTGTGCTGTGCAGAAGCTCTTAGTTTCGTCTTTTGCTCCCTGTGGTTTTGGTGTCGTATCCAAAAAATCATTCCCAAGGCCAATGTCAAGAAGTTTCTCCCTCTATTTTTTTTTAATTTATGGAGGTGACATTGGTTAGTAAAATTATATAATACATCATTTATGTAATGTATTGTGTGCTCACCACCGGAGTCAGTTCTCCTTCCATCACCATAGGTTTGACCCCCCTCTTCTACCACTCCCTCCCTTACCTTACCCTCCGGTACCCACTAAAGTGTCTGTATCTCTGATTTTTTGTTTGTCTTGTTCCTTTGTTGCTTTCAAATTTCTTGCTTCTTCTTGATTTAGTCTTTATAGCTTGTATGTTTCTAAGAATTTATCCATTTCTTTTAGATTATCCAGCTTTTTGATGTATACTTGTTCATAATAGTGTTTTATAATCCTTATTTCTATGCCATCAGTTGTAATGTCTTATCTTCCATTTATGATTTTATCTGAGCCTTTTCTCTTGGCAAGTCTAACTAAAGGTTTGTTGATGTTTACCTTTTAAAAACCTGACTTAGTTGCATTGATCTTTTCTGTCGTTTTTCTACTCATTATTACATCTATGTAACATTAAGTTGTTTATTGAAATTTTTCTTCTTTTTTTACTGTATGTATTTATTGTTGTAAACTCCTTAATACTGCTTTTACTGCATCCTATAAGTTTTGGTATGTGTGGTTTCATTTTTGTTTGTCTCAAGCTATGTTTTTTGTGTGTGTGGTTTCCTCTTTGACCCAATGATTATTCAAGAGTGTCTTGTTTAATCTCCATATGTTTGTAAATTTTTCCTTTTGTTATTTATTTTTAATTTTATTCCATTATTGTTGGAAAAGATAGTTGGGATGATTACAGTCTTCTTAAATTTGTTAACACATTTTTTTCTGACTTAGCATGTGATCTATCCTAGAGAATCTTCTTTGTGCACTTGAGAAGAATATGTAGTGTGTTGCTGTTTGGGTGAAATGTTCTGTGTATGTCTGTTAGGTCTGTTTGAACTATAGCCTTGTTAAAGTCTTTTGTTTCCTTCTTAATGTTTTATCTGGATGATCTGTCCATTATTGGAAGTATCATATTGAGGTCTACTATTGTAATTCTATTGGTCCCTTTAGATCTGTTGATGTTTACTTTATATGTTTAGGTGCTCTCATGTTGAGTGCATATACATTTTTAATTGTTCTATCTTCCTGGTGAATTGACCCTTTTATCATTATGTAATGAACTTCTTTGGTCTCTTGTAGCAGTTTTTTTACTATTTTGTTTGATGTAAGTATAGCCATCCCTGCTCTCTTGGTTACCATTTGCATGGAATATCTTTTTCCATCCCTCTGCTTTTAACCTATGTGTGTCCTTAAATCTAACGTAGGTCTCGTGTAAGCAGCATGTAGTTGGTTCTTGTTGTTTTATCTGCTCAGCCAGCTATGTCTTTTGATTGGGGAGTTTAATCTGGTAACAGCTTAAATTCAATCACACACAAAACCCTACACTTTTACTTTCCCACACATACATTATGTTATTGATGTGAAAATTCATTTCTTCTATAATGTGTATAAATTAACAAATTTTTTGTGGTAGTAGTTATTATTAATACTTTTCTTTTTTAGATTTTATACTAGGGTTAAAAATTATGTATGCATCACCATTACAATAGTATTTGTTTGTTTATATATTTACCTTAACCAGTGAGATTTATACTTGCATCTATTGCTGTGTACATTCACCTCTTTTTGTTTCAACTTGAAGAATTTCCCTGTGCACATTTTGTGAGGAAGTTACAGCAATGACAGACTTGCTCAGTTTTTCCTTGTCTGGGAAGGACTATAGCTCTCCTGCATTTTTAAAGGACAGCTTTGCTGATGATTTGTTTTCATTTGTAAAGGGTAATATTCTTGGATGGCAGTTTTCTCTTTAGCATTTTGTATATACCTTACCACTTCTCGCCAAACCTCCAAGGTTTCTACTGAGAAATTTGCTCATAGCCTTATTAGCTGGGGTGGGGGTGGGGAGTGGGAGGGGGCACTGTATATGATGAGTCACGTTTCTCTTGAAGTTCTCAAAATTCTTTGTCTTTGACTTCTGACCATTTAGTTATGATGTGTCTCGGTGGAGGGTGGAGACCATTTGGTGTCCTTTTGAGTTTTATGAATTTGGGTGTCGATTTCCCTCTGCAAATTTTGGGAGTTCCCAGCCATGATTTCTTTAAATAAACTTCTTGCCTCTTTCTCCTCTCTTTCTGAGACTGTCGTATTAGGTGTCACCCATTTGTTTAGAGATCTCCTGTAAGTCCCATAGGCTCTCTTCATGCCTTTTCATTCTTTTTCTCTTTTTGTTTTTCTAACTTGATAACTTAAAATTACTTGTTTTCAAGTTCATTGATTCTTTCTTCTGCCTGCTTAAACTTGCTCTTGGAGCTCTCTGTTGAATTTTTCAGTCATTGTATTCTTCCATTCCAGAAAATTTGCTTGGTTCTGTCTTTTTGTTGAACTTCTCTTTTTTTTTTTCTGATTTCATTTAGTCTTCTGTCTGTATTCTCTTGTACCTCACTGACCTGAAGATGATTTTTTTTTTTAACTCAGGCAGTTCATAGATCTCCATTTCTTTGTGGTTGCTTAGTGGAACTTTATTGTGTTTCAGTGTTGGTGTCATGTCTCTTTGATTCTTCATGATCCTTATAGCCTCACACTGGGGTCTGCACATCGGAAGAAGCAGTCACCTCTTCCAGTCTTTACAGATTTGCTTCTGCAGGCAAAAACCCTTCCCCAGTCCACCCAGCCAGAATTTCTGCATGGCCTGGCTGGCAGTGACCACAGGCTGGCAGGTCGGCTTCCAGGTCTCGTGGGCAGGCAGGCTTGGTGCTGTGGTCCATCATGAAACTACATTATTTTCAAGAACTTTCTTAAAAGTAAATACTATTTTCACCCATCTAAACAGCAGAGTTTTTGGGGGTTTTTTTTTAGTGATTATTGCCATTACCTAAAAGGCATTAGAAAATGCCTAGTTGAGTATAAAGCCTAATGTAAGAGGCAGACATTACAATATTCACACAAGTAGTCATATCTGCAATGCTAAGACCTGTGAAATGAAAATACTGGATATCAGAGACTATGACCTAATTCACATTGGAGGTTCAGGAAGTCTCTCTCTATGAAAGTGTGTTTTAGCTTTAGACCTTAGATTTATAAAAATTGTACTGAGCTCCTCCCACGAGCAGACTGAGGTGACCTCTGAAAATGGTTCGCTATTCCCTTGACCAGGAGAACCCTACAAAATCATGTAAATGGAGAGGCTCAGATCTTCATATTCATTTTAAGAAGACTCATGGTACTGCCCAGGCCATCAACAGTATGCATATTCGAAAAGCCACCAAGTATCTAAAGGATGTCACGTTACAGAAACAACGTGTGCCATTCAGACATTACAGTGGTGGGGTTGGTAGGCGTGCCCAGGCCAAGTAGTGGGGCTGGGCGCAGGGTCAGTGGCTCCAAAAGAGCGCAGGTTTTCACTGCCCGTATGTAAAAGTGCAGAGAGGAATGCTGAGCTGCAGGGTGTAGATGGAGACTCTCTGGTCATCGAGCACATCCTGGTGAACCAAGCTCCCAGGATGCTGTGCGGGACTTACCGAGCTCATGGGCAGATTGACCTCTACCTGAGCTCCCCCTGCGGCACTGAGACGATCCTCACTGGAAAGAAGTGGATCGTTCCTAATTCACGTTGGAGGCTGCACAGAAGAAAAAGATACCCCAGAAGCAACGGAAGAAACAAAACCTTGTGGCCCGGGAGTAAATTCAAGTACATGCAAATAAAAGTAAAAACAAACAAACAAAAATAAGTAATAATTTTTAAATATAAAAAGAAATTTTATAGATATATGTATTTAGTAAGCAAATTTGGCATTGATGAATAAAATGTGAAATCTAAAATGGAATTAAAATGTAAAATGGCAATCATTGCTTTATTTTTAAAATGCATGTTTAATTTAGAGCTTTTAAAAAATATATAAAACAGAAAAATTCCTTGTATCTCATAGTTTAAACGTAACTACTGTGAATGTTTTGGTGTACTTAATAATTTTCAATATTTCTTTTTTTCCTGCAAAAAAAAAAAAAAAAGAAAACATTTGGCTTTATACTCTACTAAATTCTACTGTAATTGCACTTTTCATTACGTGTATTCAGTTGACACTGTATTTGTATTTCTCACAGCAATCTTGTTTTACAATTTTTTCCCTCTTTATCCTTTTACAGGCATTTGCCTGGTGGCCTGACTTACTGGCGGAGCATGCGGAGAAATTTTGGGCTTTATTCACGGTGGACATGGATACTGCACTGGAGGCTCAACCACAAGACTCCTGGGATAGTTTTCCTCTTTTCCAACTGCTCAACAATTTCCTCAGAAACGACGGTGAGCACTTGCATGTTCTTTAGGGTATGAAATGGGGGCGGGGGGCAGCACGTCGTGTGTACGAATGTGTGTTTACCGAGTTCTCGCACCAACTCAGCAAGCGTCAACCCAGAGAGCATGGACATCCCTCATCCTCCCTGAGTATGGGTGTCAGGCCAGCGTCTGGGGGCCACCAGCGATGCTCCCACACTGCTCCCTTGGCCCCTGAAGTCCCTCTTATTTTCTTCTCCTGCGTTCCTCGAGGACTGATAACATAGGTGCCTCCTCGGTGTGCTTTCTGAATCAGGAAGGCCTCAAAGGTTCCCATTTCTGAAGCACTTGAGAAGACTTACATCTCTGAAAGACACCTTAGAAGTGTATCACGATTCTAGAAATCATGCTATGGTGAGGCTTCTACTAATATTCCTTCTGATAATACTGTTTTCCTGAGAGGGAGGCTACAGATGATAGTGTAGCATTGCTACATGGTAGATAGCTTGCTTTCTCAGTATTTAGGATTGAAAAAGCTTGTGAAGTTCCTCCATTGAGACAGTTTTTCTTCCAGTGCAATAACCTTTACAATTATTCTGGTACGTGGTCTTCTAGCAGGCAGTACAAACATAGTTTTTTATGGGGATTTATGGGGCATCTCTTATCTCACAGACTCCAGGGCCTTTCTTGTGATGATTGTTTGGAAAGTTTCCCTTTAACCCTAGTGTGGTAACGGAAGTCTTCCTACTTCAGATGCAGCCGCCATGTCTGTTCTCAGAAGGTACTAAATCCTCGTTTCGTTACCCATCCAGCGAATCGTTCATTCTGCACTTTACCCTCCGCCAGCTTCCAAGTTCCAGTTTGGTCCCCGCCTGTCAGCTAGCAGACTTTGAATGACCTCCTCCATTTCCTGGTCTCTTACAATCATTCATTTTCTGCTAGGAAGTTACCGGTCAGGTTTAGTAATATCTTAAATGTATAACAATAAACCTACCAGAAATAAATACGTGTATCATGTTCAGTCCCTAAATGACACTAAGGTAGTACAGGATCACTTTTTGACATTGCTTTCTCTAGTAGCTTGAAAATTCAAAAATTGATCGTATTTAGATGTATTTTGGAGTTTATTCAAAGATAAAATATTTATTAACATTAATAGTCAAATAGTAAAGACAGTGATTAAAGTGGACAGTCAAACATTTAGTGAAGACAATGAATCATTTAATTCATCCAACACATACAAGGGGGTCCCCCCCAAAAATGGAATTATCTGCTGGAGAGTGGACCCCTTGTAGGACAGGCTTCCCCGCTAGGTGAGGGTTCTAGGAACCATCTGCATCCAGGTACCAGCTCGTGCTGTTGTAACAGGCTGCATTCAGCTTCAGTGAATATTTTTGGAGACTCTTTCAACGCATTTGCTCATTTGGTGATTTACACGAGGAACGTGCAGCATGACGACACACCTGCCCACACTACACTGAGTGTTCAGCAGATTTAGACCAAAAACACCATGAGCCCCGTACCCCACCGTCCCTATTCACCCAGTCTCATCCCAAGTGACTTTTTTTTGTTTCCCTGGACAAGAAAAGTCCTCAAAGGGAAATGTCATGCCAATGTAGAGGAAAACAAACAAACAAACAAACAAAACAGCAGAAACACTAACAGGTATCGAAATGAGTAAGTTCAAAAACTGTTCTGAGCAGTGGAAAAAGCATCTCAGTAGGTGTATTGCATCAAACGGAGAGTACTTTGAAGGTGACTGAAGTTTAAACATGTAAGAATAAATACACAATTTTTTATAAATAAGTTCTGGGGTTTATTTTGGCTCCTCCTCTCCCCCCCCCCCCATAGAATGTATTTATAGAGAAAAGAAAACATGTTATAGATGTTTTAAAATTTTTCTTAGGGAACCTCTACTGCAACTCCAATAAATTAACATCTTTTCACATTTATTTGTAAGAGGATCTCTTCTTGCATTACAAGTGTAAATTTATGAGATTTATATGCGATTGGACAAGTACTTTCACGAACTCATCCTAGAAAAAGTGCTGCTTCTCTCATTGCTGAATATCACTACGGTCACCTTCGAAGGACTCCCCTTGGGAAGCTATGCAGCAATGCCAGCTCCTAGTCCACCCGCCAAAGCAAATTTGGAACTCTTTTTCTGGAATGGCCATCAGAGCCATCATCAGGCCCAAAATCTTCGTGAACTTGCTGCCATCATGCACTTACATTGGGAGCACTGTACAGACAACTTGGTAAGGTGTCATAACCTTGGCGAGGCGGCTGTAGTGATTCAGCAATGAGGTATGTAGTGCTTTTTCTAGGGTGAGTTCACAAAATCAATTGTCTGACCTTGTATCAAAAAGAACACTAAAATGAGAATAACAGAAATTTGACTTTTAGTCAGACTTACCAATATTTAATTCAAAAGAGTTTCACATCCCCCTCCTGCTTAAATATATAAAGCATTGTGTTACGTTATTTTGGTGTACATTAATCAAAGCACAGGGCATTTATTACTGATCTCTTTTGAGTATTATCAGTTGGCAATCGGTCTAGACCCTGGCTTGGATTTTGCGGCGATTAAGTGATTTTAGAAAACAGCAATTATTTCAGAGAAGAAGAGCTCCTTCGTGGAGCGAGGTAAAGAGAGAAGGTCCCCCAGTGCCGTAATTTTCTTTCGGTGCTGAGGGGACGGTGTGGTCTGGGGAACTGACACAGAATGCGATGGCTTTTCTTCCCAGACTCACAAGTTGCTATCCAAAGCCAAAACCGCTGAGTTAGTATCTCGGAGGTTGCTAACACATCATGTTTTTCTGTTACTATCACCTTTGATAATAATGAAGAATATTGTTACTAATTACATATTTGTTTATTAAACTCCGGAAATATTTCTATAGTGATTTAGTGAATTCAGCCCGTACGTTACATCTCAGCCTATAGCTGCCCCCAGATCACCCTTTGGAAGGCCAGTGGGAAAACACAAAACGTCTGTCCTTTTGACCCCGATGACAGAAAGACCCTCGCGTCACCGCCGGGGGCGTGCCAGCTCCTACCACGCTGACCAGTTACAGTGACAGCCCCAGTTCTAATGAAATACAACTTTCGCCAGCCAGGGGCAACCGATTGCTCGGAAATGTTGGAACTTACCTCACACGTGCTATCCCACTTATTATATGTAGACTTGAAATGGTTGTGATTTTTTTCATTAAGAATATCACCTACTTGTGTTTGTCTTTCCAAAGGAGACATCACGTCTCCCGGCACGACGGTATGCGTTTGGGCTTGTGCTTTCTCCGTGCCTTGCGAACGTGATAGGGAGTTGTTGTTTTTAAATGACTAATTTAGGTGTTCCCACGGGTTGTTTGCCATCTTTGTTTTACTAAAATCTTTATGCTTTGATGTTTCAAAATAGATATTTATCTTGTGGAGAGAGGAACGAATACTAGACAAACCTCTTTGTTTTCCAGGTCTGCAGAAATAGAATCAGACTCTAGGGACATTGATAAACTAGTATAATCTCTTTGAAGGAAGGTGGAACACTTCTCGAACTTGTATTTTTACCTCAGAAAATGTTTATGAGGGCCTTGAGGTGTGGACCAGAGGAAGGGAGTTCATTAAAGGGTACAGAAATGGACCACATAAAGGTATATGTTGTCTTCCCACGTACATAACAAGACGGCCACGATGAGAATCCCAGGGACTGAACAAATTGGCGGGAAAGGGATTCAAGAAATCGATGCAGATTCTATTTTAAGGGGAAAACACCGATTGTGTCCGGGGCTCGTATCTTTCCTTACAGTTGGGCATGATTAGGGCCAGTCTCAGCCTCCAGAACCCTTGGAGATAAACTGGTTTTCCTCAAGGGAACAGTCCCAGCTGCACCACTGTTTCAGCCACTGTCCCCGATCTCCAGCCCCTGGCAGAGCCACCCCCGGATTCCCAGAGCAGGGCCGAGCACGAAAACAAACGCCGAGTCTCTCACTGCTGTCCAAGGGACACTGTGCCCCCAGCCGCCTCCCCCGGCCCCTGTTTAGCACAAGGAGATGCTGCCCTGGCACGCTGTCTGGTCCCCAGTTGTGCTGTCGACGGCGCTGTGGCGAGCGACCGCTTGTGACACCTGACAGCCGTCTGCACGTGGCACAAATCCTTTCTCCTGGCAACTCCTGAAAAGGAAAACCCTTAAAGCGAGTCACCTTTTAATCTGTGGATATGCTAGCAAGTGGCAAATGACCATTCTCGGGGGGGTGATTCCCAGGTGAAAAATACCAAGATGCTGCTTCTTTAATTAACAGCCTTCTCCCATGGCTCCCACATTACAGCCCGCGCGGAGAGCACCCTGCTTGGGTAATCAGTGGCACAGCGTCGCTGCCTAAACGAATAATAAATGCTCGAGCCTGGTTCTACGTGCAAACCTATCCTAGACTCTCACCTTCGTGAAGATGGGCTCAGAAAAAAATCGAGAAAAGGAAAAATTGGAATGTGGTCTCAGGAGGATAAAAAGGCTAGTATTAATAATTAACAAGGAGAATGAAGTGGAGTCAAATTAGCCATAATAGAGCCCAGAGTGACTGGCAAAGTCACCTCTCATTATCAAAAAACTCATTAAGAAATGAAGAGGTGGAAATCCCGCTGGGTTATTCTCACACGTAGTCTGTATCCGAGATGCTTTTTCAGGTTTCTTTCAAACGAGGAGCTGTTAGGTCACCATATTGCATATTAGGTTAATCTTCGAGCTTTGAAATACGGAGGGCTGACACCTGCGTGTTTTTCTACCTCAAGTGCTTCAATGAGCTGTGCATCTGAGATGCACGCATCGGTGTCGTAGATGTATCTGTACACACACACACGAGGAACAGTGCACAAAGGCTGTGACGTCTAGGTAGTGGCAGGGCTGCGTGCCAGCTTAGTTTTCTGGGGAGGCACTTTTACAAATGATGAAATGACCATGAAATACGAAAATGTGATTTAATACCAATCCCCAGGGTTGAATGGACTCAAAATTCTATGTCAGAATTCGTTTTACTGGACAATAGAGTGAAAGAAGTAGAAAACAAGGAATCACTGGCCTTTTTTTATTTCCAATTGAATTCTTCAGTACTGCTCTGGGTTCTTACATGTTTAATCTGCTTTGTGTGTTTTCTTAGAACTCAGTGCCTTAAAGAAAATAACCTGCTCTAAATGCCTGTGTGTCCTTCACTGCACATGAGTAGGAACGTCTGTGGCTCCTGACAGCCACGAGCATCTGGAACCCACATTTGCATTTGTTCAATTTGAACTTGTTGCCCAAAAAGTAATGAATGTTTTAACACCAGTTTTCTCATTCCCTGTTACTTTCAGTGGATGAATGGATGGAAAGATGGAAGGAAGGGAGGGAGGGAGGGAGGGAGGGTGGGTGGATGGATGGATGGATGGATGGAAGGATGAGTGGATGAATGGACGGATGGATAGAAGGATGAGTGGATGGATGGATGGAAGTGTGGGTGGATGGATGGACGGATGGATGGATGGATGGATGGATGGAAGGATGGAAGGATGGATATTTTTTAACAAGTTCTCCAAGAGAACAGGAAAAGTCTGATTTGGCTTTAGGAAATTGTTATGCTAGTGGAAGAAATGAAATGTTACCAAACTATATAAAATTACTTACCAAATTTTTTATTAAAGTGAGAATAAAATCCAATATATTTCTGATTCTACTTAAACTTCAATGGGATGCTGTCAGAGATGCCTTTGGCGGGTGGATTTTTTATTGGTATTTATTCAATAAACAGACATTTATTGAGTGCCTACTTAATGTGCCAGGGACTTGGTTAGGGGCTGTTCATAGATCTCAGGGGGGCTTGTTTGAGAGAGGGTGGGGAGGGAGAGAGAGGGAGAGAATGTTTCCTTTTGCATATGCTGTTCTGTGCTGCAGTCGTCCTAACTTTGCTCCTGAAGCCCATATTCATATCGCTGTGATGGGGGTCCTTATTATATGCATCTGTCAACATGGAGGGGAACCTATTAATTTTGTATCTTACGGGTAGCCCACTGTGCTTGCATGGCTCACAATTGATACAGTTCATCGTACCTTGAACAATTGTTGTTTTATGGCAACTATCGTGCTGTTGTGGTTGGTGTTGGGGTTTTTTGTTTGGGTTTTTATTTTGTTTTGTTTTGTTTTGTTTTTGATAAGAATTACTTGTTTCCTTCCAAAATGCCTACTTCGAATTTTAGAGGGATGATTATTTTTCCTACTAACCCACCAATGCCCACCAATTGGAAGGGGGCAGCGTGACGTAGAATGGTTTATGTAAGCTCGGAGTCAACAACGTATTTTAACTCTAAGAACAGTACCTGAATTCTTCGCTCTGCTGCTGCTTCATTTACCCAGTGGTGAATGTCTCCATAATTGTTACTAATTGGATCTCTGTTTAAATTCTCTGTTGAAATCTGACTTAAAAGCCTATGACAAGTACTTATATATGTGAGACTCTTTTTGATATGTAAATAAGCAACACTGATTTATTAATTATTGGGATGTTCAAAATAATAGGGCACATCTGCACCCCCAGTTTGCCTTTTATTTGGCCTTCTGCTTTCTTTTTGACATTTCTAATTGTGCCACGGGGCTTGAAGTCATTGATGTCCCATTATTTTCTGACAAGGTGATACTTGGAAACATGGAATCTTGTGAGGAAAAAGGATTATTTTATCCACAAAGTTGATGCTGATCCCCCACTTTTGTTCTCATAGCCACTCTAGGAGACCCCTTCTGAGCAGTCCTTCCTACTTTCACACCTCAGGTGTAATGTCACAATCAGGCTTGGACGAGGCCGCGTTAAGGATGCGCCTCTTCCAGTGAGCTGTTGGGATAGGTGCCTGCTCCAGGCTCCACGTGGACAGGTGGCAGCCCCAAATCATAACCTATCCTCATTAAACCATCTGGAGAAGACAGAGGCACACGCGCTGATGCCTGGGGCCCCATCCTAAGGCTTTTAACAGTGTCTGATAGGAGCGGAATGCAAACTGGCATATGGACAACTGAGCAAAGGAGCACACACTGACACACGCGAGTGTATCGTAGGGGGGTTCCCGGAGGCTTGCCTTTGGAAACCAAATTTTCTGCTTTCTTTTGTATGTTTTCTTTTCATTTCTTATTTCTCCTCTTCCTCCCTTTTTCCTTCTCACTCTCTCCATCTCTTCCTCTCTTCCTCTTCCCCTTTCTTGAATCTAATTACCAAAGAAATAATACCAGTTTGCTAAAACTTTGGAATATGGGTTTACAATTTGTTGGGGACTTTTTTTATATTAATAAGAAGGAACACCACACTGAAACATGAGCAGACTTTTGGCCAGAACTTAACATTGTGACAGGTCTTAGGAAATGTAGAAAATCTCCATTTTCTCCTAATTCTGTAGGGTATAATACGTTGCTCTCAAGACTAAACAGAGAAAATTCTCCCTTTGCTACATTCATGAAAATAAGAGACATAAAACAATCAACGGTCATATCCAGTAGAATTTTTAGCAGTCTGATTTTGGACATAGGGGTCAAAATGAGAATTTCTCATAATAATACTAATTATATAAACTAGTAATAGTTTATATACCATATATTTAATATAAAATATGAAGAGATACACAGGCCTCAGCAGGTTCTTGTAGTCTCCTGAATCATAACCTAGTTATCTTGATAGTGTGTCCAAGTCGTCATTCATTCAGCAAGCACTGCACACTTGCTCTGAGCCAGGCAGGGGCTTTGCTGGACACCAAGCATGCAGACACGGACCTCGCCCCCTCGTACAGGGCAAGAGGTACGTCAGCGCCCGCAGAAGTGTAGCGTGGACCACAGTGGAACGTCAACAGGGGAAACCATCCTTGAGCAAGGGAATAGCAGAATGAAGCCTTCCAAGAAAAGTTTGGGGAGAAAGCATGTCCTTGAGCTGAACCACAGAAACCATTGTGGTTGGACCCCAGGAAGCGAGGCTCGGGCAGCAAGAATGAGACCTCCCATTGCACGACAGGTCGCGGGTGGCTTTCCTACCATGCTAAGGCGCTGGGAGTTTGTCATGAGGATCCACCAGAGGATTACAACCTTTGGAAGGCACGTTACTAGTTTTACATGTTGGCAAGCCCTTCTGCTTGAGATTTTAAGAAGACGAGTTGGCAGAGGGAAAATTAGGGTCCTAAAAGCCAGTTGGGAGATGATTACACTCATCAGGGATGAGCATGACGGGATGAGTGTGGCAGCCGTAGTGATGGAGAGAGGAAGAGGGGATTAGAAAGGTAATATGGATATGAAATACAATTTCTGATCACATGTAGGGAGGAAGGACTGGCCTGTAGTACGAATTCCAGGTTGCTGGCGTAGTGATCAGGTGACCAATCTGTGTTTGCACCCCCATGATGAGAATACCAGAGAAGCAGACTTATTTAACAGGATGATAATTTCAGTGCTTATCAAGTACGTAAACAGAAAGGAGATTGGGTTAAAAATATATTTGAGTCAACTGCTACTTCTTCTGAGAGTCACTCTAACATTTAACAACAGCACTGAGTGTGATTTCTCCTTATACTTATATGCTGCTTCATTTTCACAAAGTGTGACTAATAGCTAAAATACCCAGTCTCTAAATGTATAATAAAGGAGCGTTTGAACTGATGAGGTTGGTGCTTATTTGTATTATAGATGTAATAATTCATGATATACACATGGGTGTTGCTCTCAGAGTAGTTAAAAATAATGGCAGTGCGTAACCGTCCATGTCAAGATGTATAGCCTGAAGTTCTTTATGTTTTTTATAAGTAGGTCATATAAATTAAGGCTTAAGCATATAGCCTGACTATATAGCAATATAAAATTGTCCTGCTTTCAATGTGTAAGTACATTGAGTATTTTCACAGCATTAATTTATTTTTCAATTCATTGATGGTAATAGTTTTGTTCAACCTCTTGGCTTTTTCATATTGTAATGGTTTTTCAGAATTCTAATGCTGAAAACAGAATTCATCTCAGATGTGGTGTAACATGTTGGTCATTTACAGGATTTCTTTTCTACCTAAAACAACCTACTGTACTACATGGCTAGGTCTTAAAAAATGCTGACATGATGAGGGTAGGTTGGGCAGCTGTATGAATGAATGAATGAACATCCAGATAATAGTTGATGGAAACCTAAATTGAGGGGTGATGGTACTATAGCTGTGCAAGGTAAGAGGGTGCTCTGGCATAAAAGTCTTGTTCTGTCAAATAACTGAATGACTGGGGCCAAGTGTCTTGAACTCTCTGTGCCTCAGTTTCCTTATTGATAAGATTGAGAAGAAAAATGGCAGTGCTTCTCTCAGAGAGTTTTCGTGATGGCTGACAGAATGCATCTCAAGCGCTTAGCGTCATGCATGCCAGTCTAAAAGTGCTAGTAATGAGGAGGAAGAGGAGCAACGTTAAGTGGAGATGTAGTAAATTCAGATTGGAGTATATTTTTTTAATTTACTTACCACAGTGATTTAGATGATTTGCGTAAGAATATTTCATCCTTAATGCTCAGCATCCTTTTTTGGGTGCTATTTAGTAAAAGGAACTGAATTACGTGATCAGTAGTACCTTCTGGCTCTGTGATTGAATCTCCAGGAATAAATACATTCCCCGTGTTCTAATGAAAACATCTTTAGACATTTGTCCCCTAACTCAGGCATTTATCTTTAAATATGATTATCTTTCCCACTCGAATAGGGAACCTTTTAGCATATAGATAAGGCAGAAAGCAGTTTTTAACCACATAAAGCACCAACCCATATCAATAGAGATAGAAAACACTAGTGTTGTGTTTATTTCCTTTTATATTTAGAATTACTTCCTACTCCACTTTGCATGTGTCTCTAGTTTTCTAGCCTCTGGCAACTTTCAGAGTCATGTAAGGAAAGTAGTGATGGTGATCATTTTCGCGTTCACTCCACCATGGTCCGTGTCACATACTGTGCCCAGATTTTCCAACACTGTTGAGGCTTTCAGGGTGTTGCCCTGCCGAAGGTTATGTGAGAAATTGGCTTATGCAGCGGAGTAGTTTATGAGACAATCCTGGAAGAGTTGCTAGTCATGAGACTTTGTAATTAGAAGCATGTCCAGCTATTCACCCCCATTAAAGGGAATGGAGTTGCCGAGAGGCTTTTCCCATCGTCCACCATCGTCGCCGCCGTCACGTCCTTCAGCTCATCTGTTGCAGTAAAGGCCTGCACACGAACCGGCTTCTCTGCTTCCACCCTTGGCTGTCTACTCCACCTTCCACCCAGCAGCCAGGGGGAGTATGGAGTGGGGCAGGGCAGGGGCAAGACCTGGAATTCATTTATAAAGCATTGTGCATGTGTTCTGACATGTTTAAACTTCAGTCACCTTCTGAGGACTCTCCGTTTGTTGCATTAACAACTGTCAAGATGCTTTTTCCATGGCTCAAAACCATCTTTGAATGCATTGATTTTGATATCAATTAGTGCTCCTGCCATGTTTTTGTGTCACATCTTCCACATGACCTGCCTGTTCCCCTTTGAGGACTTTTTTCAGCAGGGAAACAAACAAAAAGTCACTTGGGGTGAGATCTGCTGAATAGGGAGGGTGGGGCACTGGGGGTGATGCTGCTTTTGGTCTAAATCTGCCGAGCACTCAGCGCAGTGTGGGCAGGTGTGCTGTTGTGCCGCACGTTGTCCGTGTAAATCGCCCATCATGAAATGGGCAAGAGCGATGAAAGAGTCTGCAAAACAATTCACTGAGGCCGAACGCAGCCTCTCACAGCAACACCAGCTGGTACCTAGATGCAGACGGGCTCCTAGAACACTCACCTGTGCAGAAAGTCTGTCCTAGGAGGGGCCCGCCCTCCAGAAGATAATTCTGGGGGTTTTGGGTTCCCCTCTTGTCGTATATCATGTCACACCTCTACTTAATAATAATGAAATTAATAATGCTTCCTGTTTTACCCAGTAAAGCCCATACTTCCCACCAGGTCCTACCATCTGGACGTCACCTTGGATGACTCCTACCCCTCCCTCCCTCCCTCCCTCCCTCCTCTCCCCACTGGCTCCCTCATCCTTCTAGAGCTCACAACTGGCTTTAGGAAATGTTCAACTGAAAACTATGTCCCATCATCTAAGAATTACACATTCTTCATTGAATATTGCTTAGCATTACTTAGTATTTTCCCACAGATTCTCTGTTGGTTTCGTGGTGCAACAGAGGCACTCCCTTAGATTCCTGGAGCTGTTATAACAGAATCCCAGAGTCTGAGGGGCTTATAAACAGCAGGAATGTGTTTCTCGTAGTTTTGGAGGCTGGGAGGTCCGAGATCATGTTATAGGTAGAGTCGGGGTTGGGTGAGAGCCTGCTTCGTGGACAGCCGTCTTCTTGCCCTGTCCTCACATGGTGAAAGGGTCAAGGGGTCTTTCTGGGGTCTCCTTTATAAGGATACTAATCCCCTTCTTGCGGGTTCTGCCCTTATGACCTAATCACCCCCCACCACCACCACCACCACCACCAAAGGCCCTATCTCCTAACCCACCACATTGGGTGTTGGGATTTTGATGTAAGAATTGCTGGGGGACACAATCATTGAGTCTGTAACGCTACCCTACTTTCTAATGGAAGTACGTCCTGTGTGTAGGAAGTATCCACCTTCTGAGGGAGGTAGGTGCACCCCGCCTAGCAGTCCTGTCCCCACAGCACAAATCTAAAGACTTCTACAACTGCTCTACGAAGGACGTCCATCCCACAGTTCATTACAAACAAATGGACAGCTGAAAAAGGCATGTGATGTGCTCTTTCTAAAGAAAATCAGATGACTGAGAAGAAACTCCACGAATAACTGTAAAGTTCAGGAATTAGAAAAGCCACTTCCCAAGGCTGCAGTCACCCTGTCGGTGAATTTAACAAAGTTTTTCTCTTCGAAGTAATCAAGCTTAGCTCTTAGAGTTGAATAGGTTTGGCACCTCTGTGATCCCCAGCGTAGCACAGGCACGGTAACGCTGTTTAATTGCTGTATTTACACGTGCAGGGACCTTCAGGGACCTGGCGGCATCCTCGAGTCTGTAGCCAAGTGAGCATGTGCCTCCTGTGTTAAACCTCTCAGAAAGGGAACACATCCCACCTTCCAGGAACATTTTACAGAAATAGAATCTGTGTTTTCAGAGCCACGTACAGCAGGTTGATTATACTTCCCGATCCGTTTTCAGGATCTGATACTCAATACGAGCAAGATTCATTACCATCTGTATTTTATCTTATCAGTTCTGGTCTGTCAGATCCTTTCGGGGAAAGGTTTTTATTTTGTTTGGTTTGTTTGTTTGTTTTTGCCCACATTGCAAAATGCCTGTTATTATCCCTCTGACAACACTGTTTCTGCTTGACTATTTCAGCCCTTTTATGTAATGGAAAATTTCACAAACACTTGCAAGAAATCTTTGTGCCCTTGGTTGTCCGCTACGTCGACCTCATGGAGTCCTCCATCGCCCAGTCCATTCACAGAGGTTTTGAGCAGGAGACGTGGCAGCCCGTCAAGTAGGTATCTTACCTGGTGCCCTTGGAGCGTCTGCCTCTCCTGTCCTGACCTTACGACTTCTCACATGGCCCTCAGTAGTCATCGCTTATGGTGGTCCCTTCCCACGTTGTTTGTTTCTTTACAGGAATATCGCCAACAGTCTTCCCAATGTAGCTCTTCCAAAAGTTCCAAGTCTGCCTCTTAACCTTCCACAGATTCCTAGCTTTTCTACTCCTCCGTGGATGGCTTCTTTATATGAGTCCACGTGTGTATTCCTCACTTATTTCCTGGTGGTGTGTTAGCTAGTGCATGGCCTGGGCTGTGTTCTGCGCAGATGTGGTTAGATCGCATGGGGTTTGTCACTGTGGGTCAAAGAATACTATGTTTTGGTTTCATTTGAGTTTTTTTTTTTTTTTAAGCTATTCAGCTAAGCTTAGCACATGAATGGCAAATGATACAGATTTTTTATTTATTGGGGTGGCATTGGTTAGTAAAATCATATAGGTTTCAAGTGTACAATTCTGTAATGCATCGTCTGTGTGTTGCATCGTGTGCTCACCACCCAGACTCAGTGCTCCTTCCGTCACCGTGTATTTGAGTGCCCCTCCCCCTCCCCCTCCGGTAACCACTGAGTTGTTGTCTGTGTCCATGAGTCTTTGTTTCTTTGTTTGTCTTGTTCCTTTCTTGTTTTCAAGTTTTATATCCCACGTATGAGCGAAGTCATAGGGTTCTTGGCCCTTTCTGTCTGGCTTATTTGATTTAACATGATAATCTCAAGATCTATCCATGTTGTCACAAATGTCAGTATTTTATCTTTTCTTCTGGCCGAGTAATAGTCCATCATGTATCTGTCCCACATCTTCTTTATCCAGTCATCTATCCAAGGACACTTTGGTTGTTTCCATGTCCTATAGATTTTTTGTTGTTTTCTTTTTCCAAAAACACTGGTTGGATGTAGTTCCTATGTGCTGTGGGGCAAGGGTCATTTTGTGACCCAGGTTGTAGAGTCTGGCCTAAGTGACGTAGCCAGAGTTCTCCAGATTCAGACAATCAGTCTGGTAACGGTACGCCCGGACTCCTTAGCTGGCTCCAGTTCTGTCACTGCCCATGTGACGTCCTTTGTGTGTGTAGACAACCACTGTAAAAACAGTTCCAAAAATACAATCTTTTTCTATTTTTATCTTAGTCTCACATGTATAGAAACCATTTTACTGGTTGCAGAGAAGGGACTATCCTTTATTTCCTGACATCAGCAAGGTCTTCTTTTGTCCTTTCCTATATCAGTTGCTATGCCTTGATATTTTAAAGAATCTTTACATCATTGAAAACCATGGTGTTTACTTGCTCTTGCGATGAGGCTGCCTATTGCAGACTCAGTAACCAAGAGTCATTAAAGTGAAAAAGACATGGGCTTTCCAATCGACCAGCCTTGAACTTAGATCCTAGTTTATTCATTGTTACATCTTTCTTAGACTCACTTTGCTCAGCTCTAAAACGATGATGACACCTAATAGTTTTCAAACGCAAAACCTTCACCGCGTTCAAACGAACCCAATAACAGTTCATACTTGGCCCAAGATCGCATGTGAAGTCAGTGAGAAAGAATAACATGAGTAAATCACTATCACTTATTGAGAGTTCATGGTCCAGGCACAGTGCCGGGTGCTTCATTGCCTTTAAGCCTTTCTACAGCCCTGCACGGTAAATGTCACTATCCCCATTTCACAGTTAAGGAAACTTAGTCATGAAGAAGAAACAAAATTGCCCGGTGTCTCACAGTAAGTAAGTGGCAGAGGTAAGATTTAAACCCAGGTTTGCATGACTCCAAAGCCCTCCCCCTGTCGTTAATTTATTCTGCTTCCAGAGACCGTACCAGTTAAGAACTTGCACAGCGTCCTACTGTCCTGCTACTCCAGTCGGATCTGCATACAATCAAGAAAAGACGGAAGAAAAGGCCTAGGAAGAGAAAAATAACTTTCAAAATAGTTTGGCAATATTTCTGCAAGTCGAACATCACTCTACTCATGATCATGGTTAGGTGGCGTGTGAATCACCTTTTGGTGGGCACGTGCTTTCGGCCATTGGAGTGTGTAGAGTGGTGTCCGCTTGTGCTCAGGAATTACCTGGGAAGTTAGCAAACCTTTCTAACTTCATGGTTTTTTGTTCTTTATACTGTTTAATAATTGAACTCTTCTTTATCCTTATTTCTCATCTATTTAACAGTCTGGATTTTATCAAGAACATTATTAGGGGCAGTACTTTGTGAAATTTGGCCGTTCATTTTTGTCATTATTTTATTAGCTTTGAGACAGGCGTGAACCCCGAATCTCACTGTCGGCAGCCCCTTTTTAAAGTAGACTGCATCTCAGGACAGGAACCAGGATAAATTTTGTCTTTGTAAATTGAGCGCTTAGACTTTCATCTTTCTGGGCAAATGAAAAGTTCATCACCATCATCTCTATGTGGCAGGATTATCAACATTAGGCTCTTTGTCAAATGTCAGAATTACTCATAATGTTATAGTATCATTGCAATTCGATTTTTAAACTTTTGCTAGAAAGCATTAAATAGCAAAAAAAAAAAAAAAATCCATACTAAATATACAAGGAATTAAAAGTACAACTGCTGATTAAGTAAAAATTAGTAATATCAAAGTAGCCATGCATTGGGGGCTACATCTCTAACTACTAATGTATGAACCACCTACCATGTGCTACCCACATCTCCCCCTGTGTGTAGTATCTCCATTCTGGGTTTTGGGGGTTCGAAAAGTGAATGCCAGCAAGGTAAGTTTTCTACTGGCATTTCAAAGTGAAAAAGGTTTCCCAAAATTGCAGGTTATTTATAGCAGCTCCAGAGAAACCTGATTTACATATTTTTCATTTATTCAATTATAACAAACAATTTGTTATCTGAATGACATTTCCAATTGAGTACGTTCATTGTTCAGAGTCTCACCATCACATTACAGAGCAGTAGAAACATATACCCACGTTCTCTGTAAAGATTTAATCGTTGCATGTAGGAGACCGTCCATTTTTAATAGAATTCCACATTTACTATTTGGGATTTGGTTTTGATTATGGTTTTTGCTGTTGCTGTTCTGTTATGCTGTTAAGGGATGCATGCATGTGTCAGATAGCTGTAACTACTTACGTGTCTCCCAAGTAAAAACTAGTAAGAAGTAGATTTCTTTCTTTGCCAGTTATATGCAGTTACTCTTAAAACATCAGTCCTAAATTTACCACATTGTACACTATGGACAAAAAGGAAGATTTTGCTTGTTCGTTTTTTTCTCTTGTTGCTATTATATATGGTAAAAAGGAGAAGTAAATACAGTGTTTTCTCAAACATCTTTCATGGTACTGCTGCCATGGTGTTGTCTGGTTTGTTATTTTTGTTCGTTTAACACAGGGACTGAACGCTAAAGTTAGGATCTATTTAGTGACTAAAGGGCTACGGGTAGTGTTCAGTGCTTTGCTGTGATTGGTCCCTTGATAATTTAACTCTGAGGACATCTTGGCTAGACACGGAGATTATGAGGAATTACTGGCAGAATCAGAGAAGGAAAGCTAAGTGGATCGGTAGTGGAGCCAAGATGCGGAGGCGGGGTGTAGGGGGCACACAGAAGCGTTTAATTAGCCAGAGCAAGAGGTGATTTTGTACGCTCGCTAATTAAGGTGTATTTATCTAAATAATGTGGCTATTTAAAATAAGCTTATTTTTATTGAAGTTTTCTACCATGCCCTTGTGATGAAAGTTTATTATTTTAAATTTTCTTTTACAAATTAAATTTTGATTGATAGACGTTAAACAAGTATTAGAAAGCAGAGAAAAAGTGAATCATAACAGCAGCTTTTATTTTTCTTTTGTTCTCTTTTACAGTTAAGTTTCAATATATTTTCGTGTAGGAATATTTTACTTTCACAACATCTGTTTCTCTATTAGGCTACAGACAGGGTCTGGCACAAATAACACCCCTTTTTCATTTACAAAATTGTAAGCATGTCACTCTCTAACATAACAATATCGTAACTACATTAACGTAACTACTTTAAAGAGGGTGTTACTTCTGCTGGACCCTGTACTTGCATGATGCAAAGTAAATTATTATCCTCACTCTAAATATTATATGTACTCTGGTACAAATTGCCTTCTTATGCGGTGTGAAAATGCAGCGTAATTTTACCACAGCAGTGAATGCATCGTAGACCTTGGCTCCACAGTTAGATAGATGTAAGGATCTGATTTGTTTCCCAGGTCAGAGCACCCCGGATATCATGTCTGTGGTAGACCATACCTTGAACTGTTACCTTTCATTATGAGCTAGAAAAAGGCCCAATGCATTTCAAAATAGAAGTAAGATTTGCTTCCCTACCCGGCCTGTTACCTCATTTCCGGTACCTGCTTCGCCTTTACCTGTAATTAGAAATGTAAGGCAAGTATGCTACATAGCTGTGGACGGAAGCCTCATCGTGGTGAGAGAGCAGGTCCTTGAGTAGAAGAGTCAAGCTAGTAGTTGCTGTTATATGGCTTTTCTTGCAGAAAACATATTTTCTGAATTCCTAGAAAGAAATACACGCACCCACACACATATCTTTATGCTAGAGATTAGTCAAGAGTATTTAAAAATGTTTGTTCTCTGTACACAGTTTGATTTCTTTTCCTTACTAAAGTATCCTCATCTATTGTACCCTTTTTATGAAACCTTACTATTATCTTCATGTCTGTTTTATTTCTGTTGGCCTTGCCTTTTTCATTGAGAAGCGAAAAGGAAGGATTAGAAGGCTGGACAGAGAAAGTACGGACCATTAGAGCTTGTATGTGGTATTTTATTCCTGATGGTAATGGATACAAAAAGGAAAACGCAATGTATTAGTGATCCCAGAGATGGCAGCGGCAGTGGCATTCTATGAAGTTCTTTATTTTTTTCCTTTTTCTTCTAGCAATGGCTCAGCAACATCCGAAGACCTCTTCTGGAAACTTGACGCGCTGCAGATGTTTGTCTGTGACCTACACTGGCCAGAACAAGAATTTGCCCACCACTTAGAGCAAAGACTTAAGCTAATGGCCAGCGATATGATAGAGGCCTGTGTCAAAAGGTAGACATGTGTTTTCAAGTCGTTACCTCACATGCCAGCACCCAAAAGACCCTTTTCACCAAGTACCTGTTCTGTAATTGTCACAGGAAGGCTTTCAGTAGATGCCACCATTCCAAAACGTAACGGTCATTAGGTTCTCTGACCTAAATTTTGGGGACCTGTGTCATTAATAAAATCTTTTCAAGTCTCCTAACCACAGCTCTCATCAGTAGCGCCCACACCGTGTTCATCATTTCTGTCGTGCTGACTTCCCTCTCTGGGAATACCGTGGTTGAGACTCCCAGGCCGTACTCCCTGAGGCGTCTGGGACAGGTCTGGGAAGTACTTGATGGTTCTGTGCTGTGTCCGCATGCTGGGAAACAGCATGGCAAGCTCTAGTCACGACCAGGGCCCTCCGTTGTGTTTTCTGGTATTCTCTGTCCCCATCGGATGAGCTCCAAGTGCCCAGAACTAACCATAAATAAGTTAGGAGGCTTCGGATTCCTCCACATGGGCATTGCTTTCATTTCTTAATAGTTCTTACAAAAATCAGCATTGCATCCACAGTAGCCAAGTGTTTTTTCCATTGTCCATGTCCAGTGTATGTACAAGAACCAGGTGGGGCAGCAGAGTAGAGTAGCAAATACTGGTTGGAGCAATTGAATGATCCTGTATTCTTCCAAGCAAGAAAAATCCAGTCTTTAGAATGTTTAATGGCCTCCCAAGGCAAGGCCATGGATTAGGGTATTTAATGTTTAAAGAATCCTGTTCATCATCTGTGAGACATTTTGGGGCTACTTACCAAGGCCAATCCAAAATTGCCTGTAGGTAGTTGCTTTCAAAAGCTTGCCTAGACCTTTAGATACTTGAAAGAGAAACTACATGATATGAAAGAACTACACATTCTGGGTTGTATGTTAATTGCGATGTTTTAGAGTTTCCCAGGCTTGTACTTTTTGTGATTTGGTAGATCTTCGTGGAGGATTCATTCTGCTTTAATTCAGAGAATCAAGTGGTTCCCCCTCTTTGTTATTGATTCAAACAGTTGAGTGAAACTGTGAGGTTTTTCCATTAAAAAAAAAAAAGGCATACACTAGCTGTAGCAAATAGCTTACTTTGGGTAGAGATACTTACTGTCTGAGTGACAGCAAAAGCTACTTTGAAAGTGAAAACATCACAGTCTGATTTTCCATATAAAACACCTAAAAAGAAGAGCCTCCCACCCCCCAGCTCCCAAGCACAGCCACCCTCCTTATTTGCACGTTTGAAATTAGCATCTTGTCGTGTTGATCCCACTTTTACAACACGGGTTGGGACGTATGTCCAAGTTCCTTACTCTGGTTCGTGTTTTCATGGCTAGAACAAGAACTGCGTTGGAACTCACGCTGCAGAAGGCGAGCAAAACCACTGACCTGCGCATCCCAGCTTCGGTGTGCACCATGTTTAATGTGTTAGTCGATGCCAAAAAGCAAAGCACCAAGCTCTGTGCCCTGGATGGAGGCGAACAGGTAAGCGTAGGGAGTGTCACCCTTGCAAGTGAAGCACGGGGTACCCTGGCAGAGGTGGGTAGAGCTCCCAGAAGTCAGGCACGAGATTAGATGAAAAAGACCAAGTTCTCCAACACAGGGGTTTGGTCTTTACTCTAACACTGGGATGCCCGTTATCCTTCGTTTCTGCACAGCTCACACGAAGACTGCCTACGATTCGGTAAGTGGCCATTGAATTTCAGATACACCTTGTAACAGCTTAGGTGTTGTGTATTTACATACAGCTTGCTTTTCATAAACAAATGAGAAAGCTACCTGCTTTGTTTATGCAGATTGAGAGTACCCAGTGTTCTCATCCAAAAATACAAGCCACAGAAAATAGCATAAGTAATATTTTGTTGACACAAAACTCTGTTTCGTAAAGACCAAGGTGAACTGTACTTGAAAATTAGGCTCTGTTCTTCTCAATAAATATCCCATTGTTTCATTTTATTTACATTTTGTTTTGTTTGTATATTCAGAAAGAGATTGTTTTACCCCGTGATTTTATTTTGTGAGAGGCACAATTGGATGCACACAGATCCAGGTTGCTCAGATGTCTGTTTAAGTTGACATTGTGTTGCCTGTTTTCCCCGTTGTAATTACTTTTCCATCGTTTCTTTACTCTCCCCATGTGTTCTCCTTCATCGTCCTTGTTTACCCCCGACATGATCCAGTTTGGTAGTCAATGGGTAAGTCTCATTTTTTTTTAAACCACATTCTCATTTGAATTATTAATTTCATAAATGTACACTTCTTATTTGCATCTTTTCAAATTTAAATAATAGAATGGATACCATTTTCAGGTTTTTGGCTTCTGTCTGTGAGTAAAACACTAACATCCTAGTAACATAGCAATAACCCAAAGACACATTAATTAAAATGTATGTAAATACTTAAACCTCACATAATGCCAAGAGGACTGTTTCTCCCCTATTAGGCTGCAGAACCTACAAATTACTCTCAGATTTTTAAAGATAAAATTATGTAAAACCAAATGAATTCTCCCCCCTCTTAAACTAAGATGTAAACCAATTCAGAAACAGAATGATCATTACCATTTTTAAGAGACATACGAGGGCTGTCCAGAAAGTCTCCAGCCACATAATAGGAAAACTAGAGGCATTTATGGCTGCATTTTTTTTCTGGAGAAACCTCATATATCTATAGAATACACTTTCACTAATCCTAGAAGAATATGGAGTTTGGAGCTTTAGATGACATATAGCATATATCAGGGTGACCCCTAAATTCAAAAACGGGAGGCCGCTCTCCAGGTCACGTCACACAGAAGAACCCAGTGGTGGCTCCCAGTGAGGCACATGCCCACCAGTGATGCAGTCTGACCCCCCCTCCCCCCACTGACGGCCTGGCGTGTCCCCATCACCAGTCACGGGAGAGAGGCAGGCCCATGTCGGGATCCCCTCCCCCACACAAGGTTTTCTGAGGGCCCTCCTCTATGGCTGATGGGAGTCAGAGGTAAAGTCCAAGTTGGGCTGATATTCCAGCCACAGCCAGAGCCTCAGAGCAACATGGTTTGAAAACCGTTATGCCTATAAGATTGACTAGAAAAAATATGTATGTATAGACTGGATGGACTAGATGAAATACATGTATGTATATATGTACACACACACACACACACACACAGTGCCAAAAACTATTAAATTTGTAATATTCAATATACACCAGTAACAAAAGATGAATACAAGTCACGTATGACTTCTGCAATTACAAGAGGTGCTCAAAGTGGTCACCATCAGTTTATGTAATACACAGATAATTCATCTTTAAAAGCTTATGCATTTTATCGGCACCCCAGTGTATACATACATTATATGTATGTGTGTGTGTATAAAAAAAGTCAAAATGTTCTTGTGTTCTATGATAAATACATATTTTTGCATGTTAAATCTTAACAAGTCTTACAGTTGACACCTGGGGATCAAACTCACCCGAGGAGAAGGATTTAGGTACCTCTGAAAGAACATGAGAATGCCCACATTTTATGAATTTCATATTTATTTAACCCAGATATAGACATGAGCTGTTTGACCAGAATTTATGTATATATACATGTATTTCATTCTTTGGGCATTTCAAGGAGAAAAGATGTATCTCTAACACCGTAATTACAGATTAAGTAACTGAGAATGTAGGAGTTGTGGAATGTTTAGTAATTATCCTTCTCTGATCACTTACAACATGATTTATTAACTCTAATTATCTGACTACGGAGGCAGCTGGTTTGGGTATCAGTGGCTCATATCTCCCTCATGTTTTTCAATACCCGGATGTAAGCCTTTGATTGTCTGCTCGAGAATATTGTCTTAAGTCTCTTTATAATAAGCTCATCCATTTCTCATTGGCTTTATAGAGTCATCTTGCCTCTTCTCATGAATACTGGATTCATCCATTTGTTCTTATTTTAACGTACACATCAAATATTTATTGAATGAACAGACCGATTTCTTGTTACTGCTTTAAAAATCCACCCCTGTCAGAAATAACTCACTCTGGCACTTGAAAAGAAAACAGGCGCCTACACGAATGACAAAACCTCGCTGCACTGTCAGATGATTCTTTACATTAATAGGTAGACCGTTTCCGAAGAGTAATCTGCTCCTGTTCATTATGTCTGCACCTGTACCTTCTCACCAGAGACAATGAGTTCCCCACAACTTTTGCACAATTAATACAGTCACAATGTGCAAGTGTAAAACCCATTAGCAACCCTGAAAAGTGGTCAACAAAAATTTCAGCACAAAAGAAGGAGTTTATACTTTGCTGTTAATCTCCACTAAATGTGCCCACATAACTACACAGGATTTCCCTGTCTGTATGTGCTTGTGATAAGTTTTGGAATTGTTGCAAATCAGTAAATCATTACATGCAGAGGCTGGCCTGTGGACTGCAGGCTGTATATTAAGCAGAAATAAAGCTGTTGAAAAAACTAGATCATTACACAATTTGAAATCTCATAAAAATATATACTACCTAGGTGAGCCTAGCAGAGATATTTTTCTAAAGGATAAGGGGGTTACCGCTGCAAACTCACTAGTAAATCGTTATATCGTCATTGTTGTCACGGGGACAAAGCCTTCCCGAAGCCTTACCCACAAGGCAGCCCCTCTGTGCTCCTAAGTTGTGATTCTGTTTTCCTACGTGGCCCCGTGATGATGCAAACAAGCTCGGCCACGGCCCAGAACAGTGTTTAATGGATTCATTAGTGCATGAACGATCTGCTCATGTGACAGCTGTGCGTATGAGTCAGCAATCTCAGGCCAGTCCCTCAGGGACATACGTCGAGGGCACAAAACCACAATGTGTGGAGATCCTGCTTATCCATGCCCGCAGGAAAGCAGATGACTGCCTGGGCCTTAGGCAGGGATCTACCCTCCTGGCCTGGGCAGCCACAGCCCAGCCACTGAGGATCAAAGCACACGAGTGGGGCAGCTGGGGGGAGGGGCTCCTTGTGTAAGACAGGCTCTCAACTACAGTAAAAGACTTCCATTTGTAGAATTAACCATCCAGTGCCTTTACTACTTATCCCAAGAGAAGGACCAAAAATCTTTTAAGAATGCTGAATTACACTCGCACTTGATTCGTCTTCATTTCCTGTGTATTTCCATGAGGTCAGGTGAAATGTCATTTACCTGAGTGTAGGAGGCCCAGGGTTTCAGGCCTGGGCCTGATCTCGGAATTCCCCGGGCCCTATGACATCCATATTCCTCGGGGTCTGTTTCTGTCCAAGTTCAGGGTCATCTGATGGAGAAGCAAGGCACCCACCGTTCACTTTCGAGGGCAGATGTCGGGAGAATTAGTCTAAGAATAATCTGGAATCTGCCAAAGCCCTGGAATGATGTAGGACTATCAATCCAATTTGAACTATTCTAAGAATTTTGCAGGTTTTTATTGTTACAGACAGAAAAAAAAAAGCCAGAATTATATCTAAACTTTGGCCTGTTAATCTAAGTGATAAATCTGTCCATTTTAGCTCAGGTGACCTACATGGCTCTACAGATAAACTCTGTTCTTATTTTCTTGTGATCTCACTTTGTGTATTTGGGTTTGTCTGGATCCCCATTGAATAGCTTTTTCCAGCTAACTTTCTGTTAACCATGTGCTGCCCATGGGGGTTATTCTCTTTGCAGAAGGTACACATAAAATGTGAATTTTGAGGCCATTTCCCCATTCCCCCACCCCCCACAATCCTCCCAGACCCACCTGTACCAACCCTGTAGCTCTGGCAGAGCCGGGAAGTCCCCAGCAGTTTTCAGATTGGATATTGGTGTAAGTCGGAGCTAATCAGATAAATTTACAGCAGTGAAAGTCTTAAATGATCCAAACCTAACAACCCTCACATTACTGGGGTTTTCCCTGAAGGAGTACATTTAAGATGTCTGCTTTTCCTCCTGCTTAACTTCCCCTTCCCTCCATGCTTTCCTGCTTCCTTAGGCTACATCAGGGTGTCAAAACAGCAGTCTGTGGGTGACAGGAGTGTGTCATGGCCCCCAGGGCCCCTGGCTCTCCCTGCCTTTTTATAAAAAGAGACCTCTTTAGTGGCTCATCTTTTGATTTTAAGAATTGCCAAAATTGACCCATCCAGCCAATTAACACATAGAAGCTCTTCTGTTTTATATCTCGTCACCTTCTGATGACATTTGATTCCTTGTAAGGTTAAAAAAAAAAAAAAAAAAGCAATTTATGGCAAATAGAGGTAAACTTTGAGGATGTGGCATATTTAAGATGGAATTATTTAGAGGTCTGGGTGCCTTCGGCCCTGTTTGTTCTCTAGCAATTTCCGTGTGAGAAGGAAGTGAGAAACTTGAAGCCCAGGTGCTCTGTCCCTTTCCTGTTCTACCTGGAGGGAACCTCACTCTGGTGCTTCGTGTCTCCCCACTCCCCCCCACACCCCCCCATACACACACGCACCCCCCACACACACACCTATACACACACCCCACGCACCCCACACATCCCATACACTCATGCACCCCACACACACCTCATACACACACCCCACGCACCCCACACATCCCATACACTCATGCACCCGACGCACCCCACACACAACTCATATATCACATACACACACAGACACCCCCCACAACATACATCACACACACGCACCC